>CM060983.1:10002500-10532890 GCA_030765065.1 Deroplatys truncata
CTGATAACGAACTTGGTTACAACGGACAGAACTTTCTTACTTGAGGATTTGATTGCGTCGTGACTTTGGAATGACATTTGTCTTATTTTACATGCATACTCTGCGGAGTCACAACAGCTATTTTCTACTCCACGGTATTCTCAAGGCCTTCTTCGTATTCAAGTACAAGGGCTTTGTTAATCTTTGAATGTTATTTGCGTCATAAAGAGTAGAGTTTCTCGATGGTGAAAGAATTATCAAAAATGGACATGAATGGAGGTGTCGAGCTGTGATACTCACGTGTGTGGTGAGAAAAGCGCATGTGCATGATGTCGCAGCCGTGGATGTAGTGATACAGCGTCTTCTCTATAAGGTCCTGCGGTTCGTATCCCGTCAGCTGGGCCACCCTACAAACAAGTAGCATAGGCTCAACACGTGTTCCACATGGTTTACTGGTAACTATAGTCCCGGTCACTTACCTCGCGTCCAGGAAGATGAGCTTGAGGTCCAGGCTGGCCCTGAACATGAACATGTTACAGTGAAGCTTGATCTCCGTGATGGCAGAAGGTGGTAGAGAGTGACCCACGGCCACCAGACCCACGTTCTGGAGACAGGCGTCGTATGGGGCCGAGTCCAGGGCGAACTGCTTCACTTTGAGGTACCCCGAGCAGTGGATCACCTAAACATCATTTATTAGTGCTATACAAACTATTCTTACTCAAGCTCATTCTTCTGTCTACTTCATTTTAAACCTTTACAGAAACAGCGATAGTCAAATGTTTAACAACTGGACGCTACATGCTGTTTCCATGACATCGCGAGAAACAACTGAATATTGACACGACTTTAAAGCATGACCAAGAAATGAGCAATTCGAACCATTAATAGCGGATATCTCAGAAATGGCTTATGCCACAAGAAAGGTTATTTGAAGTAAATTGTGTTTTCTAAAGAGGACTATGTTCGTTTTCGTCTGTTGCTTAACTTTCCCAGTTATACAAGATTTACAAAATGCCTTCTCCCAGAAAATTCAAGATATACATCTTATTTGTCGTGTAAATATCTTTAATATGCCGTGTTTTAATTATAACCGCTAAAGCTATTTTTTAGAAAATCAACAATTTCGAAAAATGCTCTTTGTAAAGGGTATTTTGGGATGGGGAACGTTTCTTGAAAATCTTTGGGAGATGCTGAACTTAAATACCAAGTTTGGTAGTTATCCGACATTTCGTTTTCAGAGACACAGACGTACTTTTTTTATTCAGGGGATCTCAAAACATGTATTTCCGGGGTTGAATCCTATACCTTGTTTAAGTACTATATACGCGACACAGAAAATAAAAATGTTACAGTTATGGTATTTTAATGCAATTTTCGTGAAAGACAGTTTTGGGTGCGGGTTTTCTCTTGGCGTGCTGTTCACACAGACTAGATTTCAAATGTTGACATGACACGTATCTAGTAGGGAGAGACATGCTCTGAGGAACAGCATAACTCTAACACGAGAAATCGGATACGGCAGGCACCCCAAACTACTCTTTCCAATTTCTTTATTTTCTCAAAAATTGTTCATATATTAGAGGAGAAGTAAAATGTATATGTTGAGTTTTCAGGGAATAGGCAATGAAGTCGTCTTCTTTCTACAACATAATTTATTTGAAATAACATTTTCAGTAGCATCAGTCATTTCCGAGATATACGTTGTTATTAGTTTCAATTTTCAATACTTTGTTATTCTTTTTAAGTCCTGTCAACATTCAGTTGTTTCTCGCGATGCCATGGAAACAGTATGGAATTTTAAGGTCAGCATATAGCGTCCAGTTGTTAAACATTTGACTATCGCTGTTCTCTTTGTATCTATAACGAACTGTGTAATGTAGCTGTTTCTGTAAAGCTTTATATTGAGTAAAATGAAGTAGATGGAAAAGAAATGTGATGTGTTGTATTCACGGCGACTTTCTCTACTCACTCTTCTACAAACTATTCTTACAGTAGTTTATTCTTCTTCTTTCTACTTGTTGTTAATACAGATAAAACTTTCATTACATGTTTTCTTGTAGCTATTACAAGATCACGGTAGGATAAAGTGATAGTGTCGCTATGTGAAGGCTGTTATCTTTGCATGAACACAAAAAGTAATAGCGATTTCTAGTTGAGAAAAGTATCAAGTATTTAAAAACTCAAACCAGTAACAAAGAATATCTCGGAAACGTTAATGCTACAAAAAATAAAAATGTGTGCTTCGACGGGATCTTCATTTTCTGTGTAGTAAGATTTTGTCTTATCTCTTACAGTCTTTTTCTTTCCATTTATAAGCCGGCTTTAACATGTAAGGTCATATCGGCGGCTATGCCTTTGGAATCTTTGGCTGTCCTTTACATCTAAACATAAAGTTCACACATGCACATTTCCATACTCTAGAGAACATGGGGAAAAATTGTGATCCTCCAGTCGGGAATCGGACCCGTGACCTCTGGCTTTGGAAGGTAGCATGACCGCAGAGGCACTGCAATCTTTATTATTGGTTTTAATTTTCAAATGGTAAGTCTAGCCTATCGGTTTGCGTACTTAAGAGAAGGTAATGTGATTGTAAGACGAGAGTTTGAAAGGAAGGAATTTTGCAGTGGGAGGTCAGGTATTTACATTGAAGCAGAGCGGGAAGACCATGTGAAATGGGATATGTTGAGCACGTCACGTTTATTGCAGTAATAAATCGTGGTGGTGGTGGTGGTGGCTGGCTTTCTGTTAAGGGTGGCACCCCTTCACATAATATTATTGCTGCCATTGCTTATAAAAACACCTGGGGCTGATTAGCTAGCAGGAATATGCGAGGTCAGCGCTCGCTACGTGATCTCCACAAAAGTGAAGTGCGGTTGGTAGGCGTGGCTCACAACAACGACCCATTTTCCTTTGCAATTCTATCCTTACCTGGTAGCGGTGGCGGCGACTCGACCTACGTCCAAGTGGCATTAACCATTTCCGAGATATTGCTTTCAATGTTTAATTGGTCATCACATAGTTACACAGTTTTTTAAAAATCTCTTTAAGCCTAATGTTACACAGTGAGAGTTTATCTCGATTAACCAGAAGAATAAGATTTTTGTAGAAGAGCGAATAGAGAAAGTCATGTGGATGCAGCACAACTCGATATTCCTGTTTGCTTTCTCTACAAGGTAGAGAAATCGATATTGAGATTTCACCGGAAATGCATGTTTTGAGACCCCCTTGTTACAGTAAAGGTCTTTGTGTATATGAACAATATAACTCAAAAGCGAAATATTGGTATTTAAGTTCAGTATCTTCCAACAATGATTTTCGAGAGAAAATACCAAAGTACCGTTTATATGTTTTCATTAAAATACCACATATATGAAAAATAAAACTACATCCTTCATTCTGAATGACTTTTGTATACGTAAACCGTACAGTTGATGTTCAAGTGACGGGTTGTGGGCCGGTTCAAATCTGACCTACCATCCCTTCATTTCCTTCTTCACTGCAACCAGGCCGAGAGTTTGCTTGGCATTGGCTTGCAAAGACAAGACTTTCTCCACTCACTCTTCTACAAATCTACTTGTTGTTAACACTTTCATTACACATTTCGTTGTAGCTATAAGCTCTACGGATCATCATTTCACCCGTTTCATTCATTCTAGTCATATATGACCTAACCGGTTGAAGGACGTTTAAGAAAAATCTAATGTGTTAAATTCACATGACGTTCTCTACCCTCTATATTACGCTCTTATTACTGGCTATACAAACTATTCTGACTACAGCTTATTTTTTGTCTACTTCATTTTAATCCAAATAAAGCTTTACAGAAACAGCTACATTACACATTTCGTTATAGAGAACAGCGATAGTCAAATGTTTAACAACTGAACGCTATATGCTGGCCTTCCATACTGTTTCCATGACATCGCGAGAAACAAGTGAATGTTGACAGAATGACCAAGTAATGAAGACACGAACCAATAATAACGGATAGCACGGAAATGGCTTATGCCACAAAAAATATTTGAAATAAATTGTGTTTTAAACAGATCTACATTTGTTGTGTTGTACGTTTTCATGTATCGTTTAATGTTCACCAGTTATACAAGATTATACAAAATTCCTTCCGAATGAAGAGGACTTCAAAGGCTATTCCCAGAAAATGTAAGATATGATTTTATTTGTGACGTAAATATCATTAATATATGGTGTTTTAATTAATCGTTAAGAGTCATTTTTTAGAAAATCAAACACTTCGAAAAAATCTTCCTGTAAAGGGTAGTTTGGGGTAGAGGGAGTTTTCTTGAAAATGTTTGTGTGGCATCTTTAGAAGCTACTGAACCTAAATACCAACTTTGGTGTTTGTTCCAGTTTTCGTTTTTAGGTTATGTTGTACACAGACACAGGACCTTTTTCTGAAAATGCTTTTTTTATGATTGTTTTAGGGGTTCTCAAAACATTCATTTGCTGTAAAATTTCGGTATCGAAATTTTTGTGTGGAATACACTGCCTTCTCTGCGTATTAATTACGTGGTAGCGACAGCAAATAAGCATGTGTCCCGAAATAACAAAGAATATTGCGGAAATGGTAAACCTTACAAAAAATTATATAGCACGTAAATTGTGTGCTTTAACGAGATCTACTTCTTTGTCTATGTTTACTAGTTGCTTTAGAATGAAGAAGACTTATTTGCCATGATAATAAGGAAACATCGTCCAAGGTTCAGTTTTCATCCAGCGTGCTCTTCTCTGCACAAACACATGACTTTCTCTACTCACTCGTATTCTTTCAAAGGCATTTCCTTGAAAATCTTGACGTCATAGTTGGTAACTAAATGTATTTACAGTGAACTGCCTGCAAAACCAAACAAAACTTCCAGAGGTAGATCAGTGTTACATTGCTACCTTCACACACCACGTGAAACAAAGGAATGGTAACTTAAGTATTACGGAATTCAAAGCAACAACAACGGATATCTCGGAAATGGTTAATCCTGCAGAAAAAATATTTGGGATTTTAACGAGAGCTACAGTTTTGTAGCAGTAGGTTTCATTGACTTCACTGGAAATACGTTTTATTTGTTGTCATGTTGCCCGACGTTGCAAGGGTGGCTTTTTAAACTCGAACCTCTCTTTATCACATTATTCTACAACATTTTTATGATCCAATCACGTTTAAAGGATTGTTGTTTTTGAACCAGTGATTCTACTCAATGATTACTGAAACTGCCGCTACGTTCAAACATAAACGACATTATTAATTAGCTAGCACACTTTCCGAACCACTTGAGGCAGTATTTTTAACACTTAAACGATATCAGTCTAAATATAAAATTTAATAACAACCTGCCTTAAAGCAATATGTATAATAATGTACGTAACAGTCATTGTATTATGTTTATATTATTATGTACATGTATAATAATGTTATGTGAATGTATTACGTAGCCTAACAATGTAGGAGCTGTGAGAATAGAAGCAAGATGCCTTCCGTAGCAAACATAATTATAAAGTAGAAGCCGAAAGTTGCTAACAATGACAACAATAAATTAGAAAGTTTAATAAAGGCTACTAATAATTCTTGGAACAATAATAATGTAACATTTAAAACAGTTTATAAATAGCCAATCAAAAGCTAGAATAAGCTTAAGTTAAATAAAAGTATTCTATTGGAGTAGGCTTAGCCAATCAGAGACTTGAAATAGAGGAAATGTGCAAATTCAGGCGGTAGACGCTACAAGATTGCTACCCAAGCAAGCAGTTAGATTTGATTCCGGTTCAGTGTGAGACATGAAAATTCATTGCCGTGAGAATAATATAAAGTTTACGTCTTAAAAAGTGCAATTAACAATAATCTCACAGCTCTACAGTATGATACATCAGTGAAGTGTTGTTTAATCGTGTGAAGGATTAATAAACAAAGTACAATACAATTATAATTTGTGTAAGTCTTTATTCTTTAGCCGTACTACCCCTGCTAAGAGATACGTGCTTTACAAATTACTACTGACGCAGCCGAGTTTTATATATATATATATATATATATATATATAATATTTAAATAAACATTAAAATACAAAGTTTAAACGTGGGGGCGAAGGCCACCGGAAAAGTGAACGTGGGGCTGCAACAACTACTGCACTACTAATCTTTATTTTTCCGGTGAGTTTCCGCGTCCCTTGCAGCTCTCGCCTCTTCAAACATTCCACATTGTTTTATAGCATCAATGTGAGGAAATCAAAGGAGAAGAGTACAGGGAATCCACTATAAAATTAATGAGATAATTGTGTGTTTTAAAATAATCGATAAATTGAAATAAGTAAACATTATTTTATCAGCCTTTTTTGCTTTCTCTACTACGCTAGTAAGGGAATTATTGCATCCCACCCAAAAAATCTATATTGAGATTTCATCGGAAGTATATATTTTGAGGCCTCCTGAATTTAAAAAAGCATTTTTAGAAAAAAAGGTCTCTGTCTGTGAACAGTATAACTCAAAAACGAAAAGTCCAATAAATATCAAACTTCGTATTTAGGTTCAGCGTCTTTCAAAGATGCGACACGCAAAGATTTTCAAGAAAATATCCCCCACTCCACACTACCCTTTACATGGAACATTTTTCGAAAATGTTGATTTGATATCATATTATTTGATTAAAATACCATATGTTTATGATATTTTCATGGTAAATGCAATGTATATCTTAAATGTTATGGGAATGTCCCAAAAACTCCTCTTCATTCTGAATGGCTTTTGCAAAACTGGTAAACCAACAAAATTTTACTACAAAGAATGTAGATCTGATTAAAACGCACAATTTATGTTATATACGCATTTCCGAGATATTCCTCGTTATTTGTTTCAATTTTGCAATACACTTTTTCTCAAATGGGAATTCGTTATTCATTTTTCATGTCCTGGACATACAAAGAGAATGGAATGTGCCACATAGCAACCAGCTCTTAAAACATTTGACTATCGCTTAAAGCCTACCATATTCCCCTTGCATCACCTACAAGAAAATTAGCGTTTGTAAAAATAGTATGTACAACAACAGAGAAAGGCATGTGAGTGCAACACATCAGATTTTTCTGTAAAGAAATTCTTGACCTATTATTTTGATAATGTAGGTTTATTTGTTTCATATTCTCTCTACTAGGGGCATCCTTACAATTGTAGATAGAAGAATAGCGAATTACTACTGCAAGTTCCGCACGCCAGATGGCAGAAAATAATACCTATATGCTCAAGTTGCACTGATCAAACAACAGAACGCGATCATACGATGCTAACTTGTTTTCGAAAACAACTGCACTTATATTGCAAATAAATATAAATATTTTATGATTGTATTATAATAATCATGATTTTTGGTTAAATCACTTTATTTTATTCGTCAAATAGTCTCACTCATGAGTCACTTATCGACGGTTTGGAAACCAACCACTCGTGGTATTACTACAGATATATCCTTATAACTGCAATTTCGTACCCAATAACGGATGTTAAACATCTCACTTCCTTAAGGGCACTGTGAGGGTGAGATGCTTAAAAATTCCGTTTTAAGAAATCCTCAGCTTTAAAATGATACATATACATCACTGGGCTTATTAAACAATTTGCCAAATTAAACATGTCATGCCCACTGTATTTTCTTCTTCTTCTTCTTCTTCTTCTTCTTCTTCTTCTTCTTCTTCTTCTTCTTCTTCTTCTTCTTCTGAATTTCCCTTAACTTATTTGTTTTCATACTTCGGGTGCAGTTTTCTCAAAAAGTATTAAAGCTATATAAACGAAAGTATTATTACATATTTCTGGGAACTATGTCTTTATGTTACACTAACATTTTAGGTTTTTAAATAAAAGTGAGAATAAAAAAAATCTGATGTGGCACACTCACATGATTTCTCTAACCTCTGTCGTTTATTGATGGGGTAGGATAAAAACTACGAGTATTCTTACTAAAGCTTATTTTTTTATCTACTACATTTTAATCGAGATAAACCTTTACAGAAACAGCTACATGACACATTTCGTTATAGAGAACAGCGATAGTCAAATGTTTAACAACTGAACGCTATATGCTGGCCTTAAAATTCCATACTGTTTCCATGACATCACAAGAAACAAGTGAATGTTGACAGGACTTTAAAAGAATGGCTGAGTAGTGAACAATTCGAACCATTAATAACGCATGTCTCAGAAATGGTTCATGCAACAAAAGACCTTTTTGAAATAAATTGTGTGTTTTAAAGAGATCTACATCTCTTGTGTAGTACGTTTTCGTCTATCACTTAACGTTTACCAGTTTTACAAACTTCCTTCCGAATGAAGAGGGCTTCATAGGTTATTCCCAGAAAATTCAGATGTTCAATGTAAAGGGCAGTTTGGGGTGGGTGAATTCTCTTGAAAATCTTTGTGTCTCATCTTTGAAAGGTACTGAACGTAAATGCCAAGTTTGGTATTTATCCGACATTTCGTTTTTGAGTTTTAAACACATGGGCATTTCGGGTGAAATCTTCTATCGAATTTTTGAGTGGGATACATACCTTCTCTATCTACTGTGTACATGGTAGAGAAAGTAAAAACTATTTATGGGAAAACATTGACCTTTTTATGTTACAGAACTGAACTTTTTCTTGTTCTCAATAGGTTAAAGGTATTTTGTTGAAAGTATAAAATTATTTTTTATGTAATTTAGGGAAAATAGTTCTCAAAGACACAAAATGATGGAAGCAAAGTGCAGTGTGTCACTTATATAAGTGTAAAGCGAGTGTTAACTTTTTGCTGCATGGCCCCGTTGGCAGTGGATCGGTCGGCGTTTGTTTTTATTTTACATACATACTCTGTGGAGTCGCGACAGCTATTTTCTACTCCATGGGATTCTCAAGGCCTTCTTCGTATTCAAGTACAGGAGCTCTGTAAGTCCATTCCAATCTTTTAGTAATTCTTGAAATGAAATGAGGTGTTTTATATCCGCATATTCCTCAAAGAGACAACAGAGAATATAGATAAGAAACTTCCCATGTGAAGGACAGTGTCGCATCGGTGCTCAACTCAACAGCAGAGAAAGTCATGTGAGTGTGACACGAGATTCTATATTGTGAAAAGGACTGCAACCTGACTGCAGCCTTCAGCAAGTGCTTCATTGGTGTCAGTGAGTACTGCTGCGACGTGTTACATTCACATCACTTTCTCTAAACTCTATCGTTTATTAGTGGCTATGCAAATTATTCTAAGTAAAGCTCATATTTCTATCTACTACATTTTAATCCAAATAAATCTTTACAGAAACAGCTACATTACACAGTTCGTTATAGATACACAGCGATAGTCAAATGTTTAACAACTGGACGCTATATACTGGCCATGACATCGCGAGAAACAACTGAATGTCGACAGGACTTTAAGAGAATGGTCAAGAAATGAACAATTCGACCCATTAACACCGGATATCTCAGAAACGGCTTATGCCACACAAAAGGTTATTTGAAATAAATTGTGCGTTTTAAATAGATCTATCCTCTTTGTTTAGGTAGTATGTTTTCGTGTATCACTTAACATTTACCAGTAATACAAGTTTATACAAAATTCCTTCCTAATGAAGAGGACTTCACAAGTTATTCCCAGAAAATTGAAGATATGCATTTTATTTACCACGAAAATGTCTTAAATACTGTATGGTATTTTAATTAAAATCGTTAGAGCCATTTTTGAAAAAATAAAAAATTTCGAAACATTTTCTATGTAAAGGCAGTTGGTGTGGAAGAATTTTATTGAACACCGTGTCGCATCTTTGGTATTTATCCTACCTTTTGTTTTTGAACCATGTTGTTCACACACAGACCTTTTAAGTGCCTTTTTTGGATTCAGAGGTCCACAAAAGAAATGGAAGTTTTGGGTGGGATGCAATAGGTACTGTGTATGTGACAGAGAAAGTGTCGCAGACTGGGAAACAAATGAAGTGTGCTATAGATAATAAACAGACGAGTGTGATGGATTGCATTATATTCGACACAAAACACCGGGAACACGTGTTTTCAGGCCTCGTGAATGTTTTCATAAAACATTGAAGAGCATAACGTCGGTTAAATACCACTCAGCATTCCTTGAAAGATGCGACACCAAGATTTTGAAGAAAATCCCCCGCCCACCAAAAATTACAGTTTAGATGGAAAAATTGTCCTTATTTTTTATTTTCTCAAACAATTTTTATTAAAACACTATATGTTTAAGATTCTTACATGACAAAATGTATAAATTGAATTTTCTGTAAATAATAATAATAATCAGCTGCGTAGGTAGATGGTACAGTTTGACATTTCACAAAGAAACGAGTTGACTGAGGTCAGTCACAAAATCCATGCAAAAAATAAACACATTTGTTAAAAACATATTTTAGAACATTTTTAAACTTATTAAAAATGTATTGCAAAAGGGCAATTGAATTACGATATTACTGACTGCCTACCTTGTATCCGCCAGTAGTGAGACCAGCGTTCCTCTTGGCCAGCACACACTTCATCCTGAGGAAGAAGGCTCTCTCCACCTCGAACTCTGCTGCAATACGAGAGAGACAGGCATGAGTCAGCATCGCACTGGCGCCCATCACGGGGTCACTCACACAGACCGCTCGCTCACTTACCGTGCATCAGTTGAGAGTGCTGGAACACGGGCTGTGGGCTCGACAACACGGTCGTCATCTCGTCGTGGTCGGCTGGGTGGATGTACTCGTATATGCTGTTGCCCGTCAACTCCACCTGTTGGCACGAAACGGAACTGTCAACTTGCTAGCTTTTCAAAACATGAGGTCTTGTCCATCATGTGTTTTAGGGCAGTAGGATCGGGCGACGGGATGATGGAAAGATTTCTCCTTGGCGTTTGCTGGGTAAAGGTGCACTTTTAGCTTCTACCGCGATACCTGGAAGGGGCTCCTAATGTTTCCGCACCGAACCTGCGGCGGGGCCCAGTCGGAGGCGAGACCTACCTGAGCAGACCCGCAACGACGCCAGGAAGAAACTTGTACACAGCGCACAGCCACCGCCTGGTCTTACAACCTTGAAACATGTGATGGGTACGGCAGAGTCGTGGTAGATGAACCACCCCAGCATTCGCCTGCCGACTCGGGGAAACCACGAAAATCCCATGGGTTAGAGTGGGAGATCGAGCCATTTATTTGTTCCTCACAAGTTATACAAGGAGTAGGACATTTCAAAGCTAACATGGCTTTTTTTCTTTTCCAGGGGACTTCAAAACGTGCATTTCCGATGAAATCTACTAATCGGATTTTTGTGTGGAATGCAGTGTTTCCTCTAAATTACTATAGGTAAGTGAAAAGCATTTTTAGAAAAAGGTCCGTGTGTGATCCTCAGAACTCGAAAACGAAAAGTCGGTTAAATACCAGACTTGGTGTTTAAGTCGTTAATGTTCCAAGGACGAGACACTATGGCCGGTATTCATAGTCAATTTTGGTCCGGACCAACTTTCTACTTCCGGTGGATTTACCATCGATTTTCTTATTCATAGACCGGGACTTGCGTTGGTCTCGGGATCAAACGCCTTGGACTGGACCTCAGAGGGGTAGATTAAAAGCAGACCATCTTTACAAAATGGATGACTTGGAGTGATGGGCATGGCTGCTTGCGTAGAATTCACGAAATGAAACGGTGGAGTAAAACCATCTACCAAAATTAGACATAATTGGAAAGTATGGCGACCTAACCTTCAAAACAAATACACGTTTAGTAAAGCAAAGGTTAGAAGGTTGATAAAACGAATTCATCCTAACCTACACTACGTGATCAAAAGTATCCGGACACCTGCTGAAAATGACGTACAAGTTCGTGGCGACCTCCATCGGTAATGCTGGAAGTCAATACGGTGTTGGCCCACCCTTAGCCTTGATGGCAGCGTTCACTCTCGCAGGCATACTTTCAATCAGGTGCTGGAAGGTTTTTTGGTAAATGACAGCTCATTCTTCACGGAGTGCGGAACTGAGGAGAGGTATCGATGTAGGTCGGTGAGGCCTGGCACGAAGTCGGCGTTCCAAAACATCCCAAAGGTGTTCTATAGGATTCAAGTCAGGACTCTGTGCAGGCCAGTCCATTACAGGGAGGTTATTGTCTTGTAACCACTCCACCACAGCCCGTGCAGTATGAACAGGTGCTCGATCATGTTGAAAGATTCAATCGCCATCCCCGAATTGGTCTTCAACAGTGGGAAGCAAGAAGGTGCTTAAAATATCAATGCAGGTCTGCGCTGTGATCGTGCCATGCAAAACAACAAGGAGTGCAAGCCCCCTCCAGGAAAAACACGACCACCTCCGAATTTCACTGTTGGCACTACACACGCTGGCAGATGACGTTCACCGGGCATTCGCCATACTCATACCCTGCCATCAGATCGCCACATTGTGTACCCTGATTCGTCACTCCACACAACGTTTTGCCACTGTTCAATCATATAATGTTGACGCTCCTTACACCAAGCGAGGCGTCGTTTAGCATTTTCCTGCGTGATGTGTGGCTTATGAGCAGCCGCTCGACCATGGAATCCAAGGTTTCTCACCTCACGCCTAACTGTCATAGTACTTGGAGTGGATCCTGATGCAGTTTGGAATTCCCGTGTGATGGTCTGGATAGATGTCTGCCTATTACTGTTTACGACCCTCTCAAATGTCGGCGGTCTCTGTCAGTCAACAGACGAGGTCGGCCTGTACGCTTTTGTGCTGTACATGTCCCTTCACTATCACATCAGAAACAGTGGACCTAAGGATGTTTAGGAGTGTAGAAATCTAGCGTACAGACTTCTGACACAAGTTACATCCAATCACCTGACCACGTTCGAAGATCGTGAGTTCCACGGAGCGTCCCATTCTGCTGTTTCACGATGTCTAATGACTACTGAGGTCGCGGATAATAAGTACCAGGCAGTAGGTGGCAGCACAATGCACCTAAGATGAAAAACGTATGTTTATGGGGGTGTGCGGATACTTTTGATCACATAGTATAATGATAGAGACGATAACCGAGGCTTGAGTATCTCAATTGATACGATGCACATTATGTAAGAGAAGAACACTACTGACCTTAGTAAGGCGTCAGTAAGCAATGCCTCATGTGGCATTGCTAGATTTACCTTCGTTAAACCGGAATTACGTAACATGACGGGATGTAACGCGAAGTTAAGAAATTCTGCTAAAGTAAAGTAAGCCTTCCACATTAAGACAACCCTAAATAGCTCCATTTAATACAATGTATAAGACCTTCACATTTTGTCGCGTTGAGTTAAGTTGTAATTAATTCAGGCTTTACTTGCGTTTTCCCGGCGAGGAGAGGAGGATTACAACTCCCGGAAGGTAATTATTTTTGTATAATTACTATCACACAATATTAAATTATTTGGTTAAGATCCAGGGTGAGATTTTAATAACAGCAAATGTTCCTTCCTATTTAAATACGATTTAATTCTGTAATTTTAAGATATAAGTCAATATTCCAGCAAGTTAAATTCTTATTGAAATGATTAACAATGCCATGTCTGGTGGGTAAGAACGTTTCCAAAAAGGGAGGAGTGGCATTGGGTTAGAATCATGCACAGAACTGCCTATATATGTATTATTCCCTCCATGTCTCCTCTTTCTTTGCGTTTGCATTTGTCAAAACCGATTTGTTTTCAATAATATCCATCATTTTTTGTATTAAAGAAAACAGGCATTTTCCTCCCCCGATCGTTTTAATGCACGCTCCTTGGAGCACTGAACCGATGACAAAACAGCTGCGAAACGACCACAGAAAGTTAAAACTAGGGAGTGGTTAGTTTACTACTCTATGGAAGCCGCGCATGCGCAGAACTACCTTTCTTCGTCGTGTAACATTTTCTCCTTGCTGATCCGCGGCCTTTCTTGGTCCGAGACGTTTTATCGTCTATGAATATCAAAAACTTGGTCGGCCTTTGTTCCAGACCAGATGAGTCTGGAGACAGTCCAGACCAATGTGAAATCTATGAATACGGCCCTAAGATCTTCAAGAAAACCCCCCACCGAAAATTGCCATTTGCATGGAAACATTTTCGTTATATTTGATTTCCTCAAAAATGACTAAGGATTTTGATTAGAATTCCAAATGTTAAAGACATTTACATAACAAATAAAATTCATATCTTGAATTTTCTGGGAATAGCCTGTGAAGTCCTGTTCATTCAGAAGGAACTTTGTATAATCTTGTATAACTGGTAAATGTTAAGTGATAGACGAAAACGTACTACACAAGACATACAATTTATTTCAAAGAACTTTTTTGTAGCATAAGCCATTTCCGAAATATGGCTTATTAACGGTTCCAATTGTTCAATACTTTTAAGGTCAGTTGTTAAACATTTGACTATCGCTGTTCTCTATAACGAAATGTGTAATGTAGCTGTTTCTGTAAAAGTTTATTTGGATTAAAATGAAGCAGATAGAAAAATAAGCTTGAGTAAGAATAGTTTGTATAGCGATAGAGGGTAGAGAAAGTGATGTGAGTGTAAGACATGGCGAGCTTGTTGAGGATGAGTAATGTTACGTGAATTGGTCAAGACTTTAGTGTGCACTCCCACCTGGGACAGACCGAGATGTACTGAAGCTGTCTCAGAGATGTACATGATCTTGCCGTCGGGCGCCACCACGAAGATGAAGCCGTCCAGGGTCTGCAACAAACACAACATAACCGATAAATATTTCCCAAAGTTTTGTTTCATTTGTGAAGTGGCCTTTACCGCCAGTCATTAGTTGAGCAAACCCCCACATGGCAAGTGATCACCGAGTGCTGCAAGATTACGATTCCCGCTCCTTCTCATCATAACATTTTTGTGCCACTCACATGCTGAGACTGGAGAGGTACTAGATCCAGTCATCTTTTGCTAGTCCTCTGGTGTAAACTCGCTTCAGAGTATTGGTGCAGACAATAGCTGTATATTTAGTTACTATGTAGTAAAGTTTGTCTTTATTCAGAACTGTTCAGCTATGTTATTCATAAATTATGACAGGTTGTTTATCTAAACTACACTTAGTTTTGTATCGATTTCAAGCAAATTTAAAATATCTGAGTAAATGTTGTTCAAATTGTTGTGAATGAAACTTCAGTTGCGCACAGAGTTGATACACTTGTAGTTAGTTGGGATGTACACTGGCTTCCGTCCCCGCAGGCATTCTACTGGCCTTCACAACTGGAGTATGTATAGCAAGGAACCTTTCCGCGCATGCAGTGACGTCCTGTATCTCGTGTACAGTTCTGATAATACAACTTTGAGCAACCGCTTCACTCGTCATCACTTACAATAACCATATATAACTAAATAAAACGTTGTTTTGTGCAACATGTGCACGAAAAATATTTTTAATGGCAACATAATGTAAAACTGAAATAGATTATACTTTATACTGTCACATAGGACTCACTCGTCACTCGTCGCCTCTGGGAACAGTGTCGTGAAATGTGGGAGCATTTGCGTTAAGCGATGTACTTATACGGCTAAAACAGGTATTGCACAAGAATGCAATTGCACAGATTATTAAAATAATATTTATGCTCGACCATGCCAAAACGTAGTATTTATACGACTGGTAGTAGTACTTTAATGGGCAAGTATCGATTATTCTGCGTAGTACGTCTCACAACGCTAGCAACTTTGTTTGACACAGGTGCTACAAGGTCATTGTATTGTAACCATAGATAAAGGAATAACACATCACTTAAACGAATACTTATGAAATCTTTAATTTAGATACATGGTCGAGCATAAACAGTCGTATGAAACTTGGCTATAATGGTGATTAAAACGCTGGTATGATAATACTCGCGTTTTAATTACTACCATTATAGTCTCGTTGCATAATATACTATTAGTAAATGCGTCTTCTTTGAGAGTAAAAAGTAAATATATTTCAGTTTTACATCATGTTGCAAAACACGGTTTTATTTAGTTATATATTATTTTAAGATGGTTATTATAAGTGATGACGAGTAGAGCTATTGTTCAAAGTTATATATTCATATTATCAGAATAATGTAGGACTGTGCACGTAAAACAGGACGCCACTGCATGCGCGAAAAGGTAAACAGATGCACACATCCCTTGTTGTACATCCTCAGCTGTGAAGGTCAGTAGAATGCCTCCCAAAGCTAGAGGGCGGCATAAATGGAAGCCAGTGTACCATAACTAGTAGCGTAAGATGTTGTCAGCAATAGTAAGAGATGAGTGATCTTTGACGTTGGGACGAACTAAGAAAAACTACTGAATTCTGGAGAATAGAGCACTCTGTTTAGACAGAGAAGAAAGGACACTACTGAAGCTAGAAGATCGTAAGAGAACACACAAGTTGCATTTTATTTTAAAATGGTAAAAAGTAGCAATTTAGCTTAACATAAGTGTTTAAAATTGTGTCGTGTGGATGCATACCTGTAGGAGATGCGACCCCAGCTCTTTGATGCAGGACTCTCGAGGGTTGGTAGGGGGAGGAACTGCACCCCAGGCGTCGCCCAGACCTGCAACATCAGATAATAATCCGCACGTGCTCTATCACACAGTAGGGGTGTCCAAACTTGCGGCCAACCGTGTCACCTATTCTTACTTTAAATACAAATAGGTACATTTCTATGCCTGTATTTGAGGACATTTTGAGGCAGTATTTTTAACACTTAAACAATTTCAGTCTAATTATATAATATGTAAATTCAATAACAGCCCGCCTTGAAGCAATGTGTGTATGTAATAATTTGTAAAATGTATGTAACAGTCTTGCATATGCTTATATTATTGTAAACATGTTCAACAATGTTATATGAATGTATTACGTAATTTAATAATGTAGGAGCTGTGAGAAATAGGTCAAAAGTTGCTAACAAAGAGTTAACAATGAGGTAACCTTGAGGCAATAATGAGTTTGAGAGTTTAATAATGTTACTTGTGATTCTTGGAAGCAATAATGTAATTTTAGTGACAGTTTATAAAATAGCCAATCAACAACCAGTAAAAGCTTTAGTTAAATGAAGGTATTCTATTGGATTAGGAATAGCCAATCAGAGACTTGAAATACAGAAATTTACAAATTTTAGGCGGTAGAAATCTATTCAGTTGGTTGCAGACAGCGTTACTAACCAGACGCAAAAAAGTGTCCTCAAGAAATTTAATACGTATTCGTGTGAGACGAAAATAGTTTACGTGTTAAAAAGTGCAAGTAATTAATAAAAGAATCTCATAGCACTCTATATTATCAGTGAAGTGTTATTTAAATCGTGTCAAGTATTAATAAAAGGAGGGAAGTAAAATTATAATCTGTGTAAGCCTACATTCTTAGTCGCACCACAACCCTGCCAAGACATCCATGTCTCCAACAATAATACTGACGCAGCGAGGCAAACATAAATATATAATATTTAAAGAAACAGTCAAATTAGAAAGTTAATATTTTTAAATTTTTGGGGTGAAGGCTCCCAACAACGGAATAATAACAATACTATACTACTTCAATTTTTACGCGACATTCAAACGAATAAGGCAGAAAGTGCATAATAATATGAGTTATACATAGCAGACGTTAGTCTAGTCATTGTAGCATGCTAGCCTCTAGTTCCCGAGGTCGTGGGTTCAAACCCCGCCGAGGGCGATGGGTTTTTTCGGACGTAAAAGTCCTTAGCGTGGCTTTCTTCGGTGGTCCGGTAGATTTACGACACGTAAGAGAACCTCAAGCCTGATAAGGAGGCCTCTTTCACACCCAATATAGAATGGGACGCTAAGAACCATGGTAGTTAAAGAGCGTCCATGAACAAAACTTAAACTCGTTAATGTGTACGCAAAACGGTGTGATAAAAGGCTCTCGAGTGTCCAGGCCCAGGTTTACTTTCTGCATAAGGTATTGCAATACCGAGATCTCACAGGAAATACATGTTCTCAGGTCCCCCAACAAACAAACAAAACAACATTTTTAGAAAAAGTTGCGTGTGTGTTCTGTCTGTGAAGAGCATAACTCAAAAACGAAAAGTCGCATAAGTAGCAAACTTGGTATTTAAGTTGCGTGTTCCTCCAAGGATGCGACACCCCCCACCCCAAACCACCCTTTCATTGCAACATTTTTGAAAATTTTGATTTTCTAAAAAATGGTTCTGTTTAAAATACCATATATTAAAGATATTTATATGATAAATAAAATGTATATGTTGAATTTTCTGGGAATAGCCTGTGAAGTCCTCTTCAGTCGGTATAACTGGTAAACGTTAAGTGACAGATGAAAATGTGCTGCACAAACAATATAGATCCCTTTAAAACGCACATTTTATTTCAACAAAGTTTTTTTTTTGGTGGCATGTCATTTGTAAGATATCAGTTATTAATTGTTCATTACTTTGTCATTCTCTTAAGTCATGTTTCTCGCGATGTCATGGCCAGTTGTTAAACATGTATGCAGCTTGCAATGAAATATGCGCGGCAGTTGTCTTATTTTACATGCATTCTCTTTTATAACTGCACAAGGCTTTGTAAATCTTTTAGTAACTTATGAAATAAACTCACGTCCATTGGAAAGGACTGTTTTTGAGAGTAAAGCTTTTCTCTCTTTATGATAGTAAGGGATTTGAGTGACATGACCAGGTGCGTAGAGGAGTTTCTTTGTTCGCCATAAAGTCCAAACATGTGACTATGGACTTGTGTAGTTTTGGAGTAATGTGCTTGTTGCCGGTCACGGCCGCGGTTTTATTGGCTGCGGAGAACCGGCTTATGTGCCTCCTCAGTTTTTCTGCAACATTTGCACACATCCTTTGACGGAATTAATTACAATCACGTAGCCTAGCTTTAGTTGCCTCTCGTCCATGCCTTAGCGACCTCGGCTACCCGTGTCAACACATTTATATTTAAGTTCGGTATCTTTCAAAAAGGCGACACCGAGATTTTCAAGAAAATCTTCCTACCTTTACGTGGAACATTATTGTCTCAAAAATGGCTCTAACGGTTTTAAATACATTAGCACAAGTTTAAGATATTTACAGGACATTAATTTTGTGGGAACAGCCTGTGAAGTCATCTTCATTGTGAATGACTTTTGTATAACTGGTAAACCGTGAGAGATACACAAGACCTTACCTCATTCCACCAAGCGATGACTGGTGGAGACACCCAGCGGGTGGAATTGTTGCTTTTACCGTGGGTTCCGAATCGCGTTGGGGATACGCCAGAGGTGAATGCGTGGATAAGGCTGCCTTAAAATCGCCATACGAGAGCCGGCACCCACAAAACAAAATGCAAGAAAACTTTGTTGTTAATGGTTTGAATTTTCCAATACTTTATGATACCTCACCGTTGTTTTGTTTCTCGCTCTGACATCCTTCCTGTTACTTTCTCTGCTGTGTACCTACCTAGTTCCACCCAAACAAATAAATCACCTGAAATACATGTTTTGAGTACTTGTACAAAAGGCCGTGTATGTGAACAACATAACTCTAAAAACGGAAATGCTAAACTTGGTATTTAAGTTCCGGGATGGTTCCTTTCACATCACCGGGACACGCGTTCGGTGTTGACTGACCTAACAGTTGGTTAAATATGGAGCCCGAGAATTTGATATCTCCCGAGCTGTCACATTCACCTTTTCAGATCAGAGTGGCTCTTTTTTCTTGTAACGTGACCCCTGGCAGAAAAGCAACCAGCCAGTACCAGTGACCCCCGGGTTGAGGGGAGAACATGACGGGTCCCTAATGTTTCCAGATTGAAAGGGAGACTTAACTGAGCACTCCCCGCAGCACCGCCACAAACAGATGACGGGAAACCAACAACAACAACAACCCATGGAGCAGAGTGGACGGTCCCGCCTGACAAATGTTCTCATCGATCACACAATGTCTAGGAGTATCATGTTAGCCTCTGGTTCAAACCCGGCAGTAAAAGTCCTTAGCATGGCTCCCTTCGGAAGGTGGTCCCGTGTCGTAGATTTACGGCACGTAAAAGAACCTCAAGCCTGATAGAGAGGCCAGTCTTTCACGCGCAATATAGAACGGGACGCTAAGAACCACAGCGTCCATAAACAAAACTCAGTTTTGTTTTATCGATTACACGTTATACATGTACAGTGGCTTTCCTTTACACTGTGGCCACTGCAGTGCTGCTCGCGCGCCGTCCTCACCTTCTCATAGGAAATACTGACAATGTCCTTCTCTGTCCACATATTTTGGCATCTTCTCTCGAGAGTTCTGAGCCGATGTTTTATTTTAGGGTTTGTTATTTGCCATCAGAGTCTCTGTGGTTGACAGACCTACGTTTAATATTTCATACTGATGTTGGAGCACAAAGAAATGCCATTCCTTTGCATGACATGAAAATCGCGTGCATACACAATAATAGGACTAAATGCAGATGTGACTTGCACCATTCTGGATTTTTCCAACAAGACTTTGTTACCGCGCTGGCGTGTCATTAGATTTAATTAGGATAGTTAGTAAGAATTATGGCCCTCACAATCGCTGATTTAACTGTATATGGTTAAAGTTAAAAAATAAGGTTTACAACAAACCCCACGCATTGTAAGAACTAAAAGAAAATAGCAGATGAGAAATTGACCCAATTTCAGGTATTGAACTCTCGAGTGTGAATGCACATTTCGTGAGAACGTGCCAGAAATAGAGAGACAGTTCCAGTATCTATTATGATGAGAATAGTCATTGTAATTGTAACTATGAGAGCGTGAGGTGCAACTGTTCCTGCGGGAGCGGCCGGTGTCCAGCTTATTTCCAACCGGTACCAAATCCATCAAAATTCAAACATTTAATTATAGATAGCAGCACATTTTTATCTAACTATACAATGTAAAGTATATTCCTTTGAAAATATTTGCAAATCCTTTCTGCATAGATCATTCAGTGTTGTGTTTTACGGCAGAAGGTACCTATAGCTTCTTGATTTGAGGATAATATCACGACTAGAAGAGCAAACATGGGCTTCAAGTTTCCAGATAAATGACATTTAATGATACAGTAATTTTTGTGTAGGCCTATTCATAATACTGAATTATTTCATGTCAAACTAAATGTGTTATATGTGACTAATGAACCATGCCAAGGTACCACTGAACTAACAACTAAGTTTTCTCACTGGACGTGTGGATGCGATCAAGATCACACTACTGACGCGGCTTTACTCTGCCCTGGCTTCACACTTCACGAGTTATTTAGCCACGGAGTATATCATGGCTCAGTACATGTTTTGTACGCGCGGTCTGTATTCATTTATTATTCGAATTGTTAACTCAGCCCATCAAGTCGATTTGCAGAAAGATTTCCCTTTAAATGTCAGAACAGCGTAGGGTTCATACCGAAGAAGCATTAGACGACATCGGTCGTCGTTTGCAGTTTCCCCGTCTTTTACAACAATTATGGCTCCGTGCGAAGAGGTAAAGTTAAAACTGTGGCACATGCTCTTCACTGTATACAGTGACGAAATAGATGAGGCTTGGCTCCACCTTGCGTGTACACAAAACAATCGTTATTGGAGCTCTGACAAACCTTTGTTTAAGTACCCCTCCAGGTATAGGACAAGTTTTTGTTTCGAGTCAACAGTTGATGCCCCTACATACGTAAGTACAACTTTTACAGCATTAACACGCATGGGACGTGATTTTTCCTTTTTTCAAGACTGCCACAGCTCATACGGCCAACATTTCGTTGAGAACAACTCAAAGTGTGTTTGAGGACAGAATTATTAGTCCCCTCGGTCCCCCGACCTAACCTCTATCTCTGGGGTAAGGTAAAACATAAAGTGTACAAAACAAACCCACACACCCTGCAAGAATTAAAAAAATCTGTCCTGTTACACTCACATCACTTTCTCTACTCTTGTACAAACTATTTTTACAAACGCTTATTCTCCATATGCTTCATGTTAATCGAGATGTCAATCTTATTGCTAATTTTCTTGTAGATGCAAGGGGAATATGGTAGGCTTTAAGCGATAGTCAAATATTTTAACGCTGGTTGCTATGTGGAGTATTCCATTCTCTTTGTATTACCAGGACAAAAAAAAATGAATAACGAATTCCCATTTGAGAAAAAGTATTGGAAAATTTAAGGGAATAACAAGCAATACCTCGAAAATGGTTCACTCAACAAAAAAATGTATATGACATAAATTGTGTATTTTAACGCGATCTACATTTTTTGTGTAGTAAAATTTTGTCTATCTCTTATGGTTTACCAGTTATGCAAAAGTTGTTCACAATGAAGAATACTTTTGGAGACATTCCCAGAAAATTCAAGATATACATTTCATTTGTCATGAAAATATCTTAAACATATGATATTTTAATCAAAATCGTTAGAGCCATTTTTGAGAAAATTAAAATTTTCGAAAAATGTTCCATGTAAAGGATAGTCTGGGGTGGGGGGATTTTCTTGAAAACCTTCGTGTCGCATCTCTGGAAGATACTGAACCTAAATACCAAGTTTGGTGTTTATCCGACTGTTCGTTTCTGATTCATGCTGTTCACAGACACACATTTTCTCAAAAATGGCTCTAACGATTTTGATGAAAATATCATATGTTTAGGGTAATGTCATGAGAAATGAAATGTATATCTAGAATTTTCTGGGAATGTCTCCAAAAGTATTCTTCATTGTGAACGACTTTTGCATAACTGGTAAACCATAAGAGATAGACAAAATTTTACTACACAAAAAATGTAGATCGCGTTAAAATACGCAGCTTATGTCATATACATTTCTTTTGTTGAGTGAACCGTTTTCGAGATATTGCTTGTTATTTCCTTAAATTTTCCAATACTTATACTTTTTCTCAAATGCGTTATTCATTTTTTTTATGTCCTGGACATGCAAAGAGAATGGAATGCGTCACATAGTAACCAGCGCTAAAATATTTGACTATCGCTTAAAAGCTACCATATTTCCCTTGCATCTACAAGAAAATTACCAATAAGATTGACATCTCGATATCTCGATTAACATGAAGCATATGGAGAATAGGCGTTTGTAAAATTAGGTTGTACAAGAGTAGAGAAAGTTATGTGAGTGTAACACATCAGATTTTTTTGGATTCAGGAGGCCTCAAAACGTATATTTTCGGTGAAATCTCGGTATCGAATTATTGGGTGGAATGCAATACTTCCCCTACTTATACGTAGTAGAGAAAGTAAAACCTATCCGCCAGCATTTCTGAATGTGAACTGCGACGAGAGATGGATAGTTGGTAAGTAAAGCGTTTAAAAACACCATCGGTTCGGCAGTCGGTTCTTAGTTTATTGACTCGCTCGGTACAACGGACACCCGTCGAACAAGCAGCCCTCTGGTGTTCTTTCCACGAAACCTAGAAGCACGCTTGAAGTATGAGAATGAAAGGGAAAGGAAATCGCGATGGATGAGAATCTACCCCAAAATTCGCCTGCCCACAAGATCACAGTGGGCGGGAATCTAACCCCGTGCCATTATTTCCTGTAAAATTAATTCCTTTGTATTTTGTACCTTTGGGAAACAAGCCCCAAGTATGAATTTGAAAGCGTTTCTATGGAAACATGTGTCGAAATGAAACAAGTATAAAAGGAATTGGAGATGTGTTGGGGCCACGTCTTTGTTGTTACCTCCATCGATAAAGTGTTGACACTTGACAGTTTACCTGCTGTTGTATGACCCACATCCCGCACCATCTGATAACACACGTCCTACCAACAAATTATTCATACAACATAAATGTTTGCAAGGAATGCTTTCGGTTCGAGGGCTGTCAAAGTGAAACGCGTCATAAAATCTTATAAGTTACATTCACATGACCTTCTCCATCCTCTGTCGTTTATCAGTGGCTATACTTCACTTTAATCCAAATAAACCTTTACAGAAATAGCTACGTTACACATTTCGTTATAGATACAAAGAGAACAGGATAGTCAAATGTTTAACAACTGAACGCTATATGCTGGCCTTCCATACTGTTTCCATGACATCGCGAGAAACAAATGAATGTTGACAGGACTTTAAATGCATGTTATACAAGATTATAGAAAATTCTTTCCGAATGAAGGGGCCTTCTCAGGCTATTCCCAGAAAATTCAAGATATACATTTTCTTTGTCATGGAAATATCTTTAATATAGGGTATCCTAATCAAAATTATTAGAGCCATTTTTGAGAAAATAAAAACTTTGAAAAATGTTCCCAATTTGGTACTTATCCAATTTTCGTTTTTGAGTTATGCTGTTCACACACACACACACACACACACACACACATACAGATAATCCCAAAACTTGCATTTCCGCTGAACTCCCGATACCGAATTTTTCGGCGGAATACAATACTTTCTCTAGTGACTATGGCTAAGTGGTAGATAAAGTAAAACGTAGATATACATCTTACCTGATCTGTTACATTTTAATTAAGAAATGCCAAGTGAGTTTGCGAATTTATTAATTAACTCGTAACCTTACCTATGATAAGAGGAAAGCAGACGGAGGCATCATTTTATATGAACATTATATAGTAATATTATCTAATTGTAAAGAAATAACATTTCTCTGGGGGAGAGTGAGATATATCTCGAAAGACATAGTGCAAAGCACTGTTCTTCGCGACGGATATAGGCTATAAAACATATCTAAAAATTAAAAAAATTGGATCTTACCACACATGTGCCCCAATTCGTTGAATCTGCAATGAGAGCATATTGTTAATGCGGTAGTTGTATAGGTATCACCTTGACACAACTGCAACTTGCACCGTTCTTATTTTTAACAAACCCTTTGAGTTGTCTAGATAATAGTTTGTGAATCCAGTAGCAGGGTTAGGAGCGATAGTCCGTGCTGTGCTTGAAGGAGAGAGACACGAGGGACCTCCCTGGTTCGAATCCTGCCAGGACACGTTTCCTCACCAATTATCATTTCATTTGATGCATCATCAGCGCGGTGCCATATGTAGTAAGAACGCACGTTAAACACTACAAACAATCGAAGGTACGTCCAGGGATGCCCAGTCTGGAAACGTTAGGCACCCCGCTGTGCTGCATCTGGCGACACCAGATCTGAAGTAAGTTCAATGGGCGAAACTGCTCAAATAATTATTGGCTACCTTACAAGCCAGAAAAGTTGCTACTTGAGCTTACCGTCAGGAAAGACGTGTCTCATCTTGAGATAGCTCGTGGTCAGTCTGATGATGCTGGCCTTGTCCAGTTGGCTCGTGATGGCGCTAGGAAGTGGCAGGAGCTTGGCCAGCTCCAGGAACTCGGCGTTCTCCTTCTCTCGCCTGCTCCTCGCCGCGTTCTTGCTCTTCTCCTTCATGCCCTGCAACACACGACAAACTGCTACTCACCAAATATTCCATTACACCCAACAAAAACTGAATACTCAGATTTCACGGTAAATAGCTGTGTTTTCAGACAGCGTGAGTAAAAAAAAAGCGCTTTTAGAAGAATGTCCATGTGTGTGTATGTGAACAGCATGACCCCAAAACTTGGTATTTAAGTTCAGAATCTTCTAAAGATGCCAACAAAATCCCCCCACTGCCAACTACCCTTTTTGATTTTCTAAAAAAATAGCTCTAATCATTTTGATTTAAATGATATATATGAAACATCTTGAATTTTCTGGGAATAGCCTCCTGTGAAGTCCTCTTCATTCTGAACGAATTTTGTATAACCTTGTATAACTGACAAACGTTAAGCAATAGACGAAAACGTAACATACAAACAATTTAGATATCTTTAAAACACAATTTATTTCAAATAACTTTTTTCTGTGGCATCAGCCATATCTGAGATATCCGTTATTAATGGTTCGAATTATACAATACTTACCCATTCTTTAAAGTCCTGTCAACATTCAGTTGTTTCTCGCGATGTCATGGAAACAGTATGGAATTTTAAGCCAGCATATAGCGTTCAGTTGTTAAACATTTGACTATCGCTGTTCTCTATAACGAATATCTGTGATGTAGCTGTTTCTGTAAAGATTTATCTCGATTTAGATGAATTAGGTAGCTAAATAAAATTTGTAACAGTAGTTTGTGTATACAAAGTATTGTAACGAACGTTGGTTTTCTTTGTAAGTACCTACTTCATTTTAATCGAGATAAACCTTTACAGAAATAGTTTAAAGATATGTAAACGTGTTGTGTGTTACGTTATCGTCTATTGCTTGTACAACATTCCTTCAGAATGAAGAGCACTTCACAGGAGGCTATTCCCAGAAAATTCAAGATGTACATTTTATTTGTCGTGTAAACATGTTTCATATACCTATATCATTTAAATCAAAATGATTAGAGCTCTTTTTTAGAAAATCAAAAAGGGTAGTTGGCAGTGGGGGGGGGATTTTGTTGAAAATCTTCGTGTCGCATCTTTGGAAGATTCTGAACTTAAATGCCAAGTTTACTATTTTCCGACTTTTCGTTCTTGGGTTATCGTGTTCACAGAGACACGCACACATGGACATTTTTCTAAAAATGTGTTGTTTTTTTGGATACATGACGGCTCAAAACATGTATTTCTGGTGAAATCTCGACATGTACATTCTTGGTGGAATGCAATACTTCCGCTACTTGCTATACGTTCTAGAGGAAGTAGTAATAGCGATTTGCTGCTGAGAAAAGCACCTATTGGAACTAATGACAAAGAATAATTGGGAAATGGTTAATGTACAAACATTATTATTTGACATAAATTGTGTGCTTTAAGAGGATGTACAGTTTACGAGTTATACTGAAGAGGCTGCTCCCAGAAAATGCGAGACATGTCATGCAAATATCTTAAACATGTGTTATTTAAATAAAATGTTGGTGTTGCTTCAGTTTACCTGACACTTCGTTTTGATAGGAATGTGAGCATCACATTGTTTTTCTTAGCCTTAGCCGTTTCCGAAATGTTGGTTATTGCATCCGTGTTACAAGTTAATACGCACGTACCGAGGATATGGGAGAGAAAGCGATGTGAATGCCCTGTTGTAATAAAGCCGCTAGCTTCACCTGTTGAACGCGAGGGCAGGTAGAGGTGAAGATGAATTATGACGGTGATTGACAACAAGTGCAAGTGTTTAGACCCTTGTCCAGGGGGATTAGTGTCATAAACTATATACCTGTACATGCGCAGACCGTGGGAAAACGAGGTTTATTGCAGGCCACTTCCGGTATCGACCCGCGTCCCGGGCCAGGGTGGGGCACCGTCACGTGTCTGGAGTCGAACTATGCTTAATACCGCATTCCACCCAAAAAATCGAGTGTCGGCATATATTCTACCTGAGGCTTGAGAAACATGTGATGCTGTGGGGAATGACGACGTCACACACCACTTGATGGTGAAACAAGTGCAGTCATGTTCCCAAAACAGATGCTCTCAAATACACCATTAAAACGAATTCTTGTTTGTGAGTACATGCTTTCCCAAGTAAATTCCAAATATGGCCCGTTAGAAACATTTGGAAAGTACTTTAAGTGAGTACAGTTCCATATCTCTGTGAAACAGATCCTAGAATCCGAAAAGGACCTTAATAAAAGTATATTCCTGAATAAGTGGGGACTTTTCTGTAAAACATGTTGTATCATCTTGCAGTGCGAAGGTCAGAATAAAGACAGTGTAGATGATTACAAAATACTCAATAGACTGCGTGGAAGCGGTCAAAACTTAAATCCAAATGAACCTTTACAGAAATAGCTACATAACACATTTCGTTATAGATACAAAAAGAACAGCGATAGTCAAATGTTTAACAACTCGACGCTATATGCTGACCTTAAAATTCCATACTGTTTCCATGACATCGCGAGAAACAACTGAATGTTGACAGAGCTTTAAGAGAATAACCAAGAAATGGACAATCCAACCACTAATAACTCTTCTCAGAAACGGCTTATGCCACAAAAAAAACTTTTATTAAGTAAGTGGCGTATTTTAAAGAGATCTACATTTTTTTGTGTAGTACGTTTTCGTCTATCACTTAACGTTTACCAGTTATACAAGATTATACAAAATTCCTTCCGAATGAAGAGGGCTCCCAGAAAATTCAAGATATACATTTTATTTGTCATGTAAATATAGTTAATATATGGTATTTTAATCAAAATCGTTTGACCCATTTTTTAAAAAATCACCATTTTTGAAAAGTGTTCCATGTAAAGGGTAGTTCGGAGTAGGGGATTTCCTTGAAAATTTCCGTGGAAGATATTGAACTTCAAGTTTAGAATGTAACGTTTTCGAGTAATCCTGCTCACAGACACAACACGGAGCTTTTTCTTATTCAGGGACCTCAAAACATGTATTTCAGGTAAAAATCGTAATGGAATTTTTCGGTGCAGTACAATACCTTTTCTGCACGTAAAGATACAATAACGGTGTGTATTCTACATTAAACTGGAATTGCTCTATTCAAACTCACACATGGGTGTAAGGTTTGCTACTGTTCACCCTTATTCCAAACGTGTTATATTTGGGTTGAGGGGATCCCGAAAACTGTAAATCTGTATATAGTAAGTTTTTTTTTTATATGCAGTCGTTACTTCCTACGCCTTAATAAGCGACTCTGTGGGACCCACATTTAACACCCAGTGTGGTATTTTAAAGCAAGAATCTCCTGGTTGAGGCAGTCAGCAAGTCTCGCCTGGAACGACTCTGTGACGTCACTAGCCATAACATTCTCCTCCTGCTGCAGGTCAAAAACGGCGCATATCTTGTAGTTAGGGCGAATTTGTTGAACGCAACTAACTGTGTGTCTTTCCTCGTGAGATGGGAGCAGAATACACCACGGACATGACAATGCGTTAAATTCTATTGCATTATACTGTAACTTAGGTTTACAGACAGAATTGTATACAGTTCTATGATAGATCAGAGCTTATCTATGTGCCTATCCTTCATCATGATCATGGTTACCCTTCACTGGGCTGCAACACTAGTGACCTCTAGTAAATGGTATACAGTGTTATGATAGAGCAGAACTTATCTATGTGTCTATCCATCATGATCATGGTTACCCTTCACTGGGCTGCAACACTAGTGACCTCTAGTAAATGGTATACAGTGTTATGATAGAGCAGAGCTTGTCTATGTGTCTATCCTTCATCATGATCATGGTTACCCTTCACTGGGCTGCAACACTAGTGACCTCTAGTAAATGGTATACAGTGTTATGATAGAGCAGAGCTTATCTGTGTGTCCATGCTTCATCATGATCATGGTTACCCTTCACTGGGCTGCAACACTAGTGACCTCTAGTAAATGGTATACAGTGTTATGATAGAGCAGAGCTTATCTGTGTGTCCATCCTTCATCATGATCATGGTTACCCTTCACTGGGCTGCAACACTAGTGAT
Source organism: Deroplatys truncata (assembly GCA_030765065.1). Classification (NCBI taxonomy): domain Eukaryota; kingdom Metazoa; phylum Arthropoda; class Insecta; order Mantodea; family Mantidae; genus Deroplatys; species Deroplatys truncata. The sequence continues at coordinate 10,031,791 of CM060983.1, forward strand.
CTCTAGTAAATGGTATACAGTGTTATGATAGAGCAGAGCTTATCTGGGTGTCCATCCTTCATCATGATCATGGTTACCCTTCACTGGGCTGCAATACTAGTGACCTCTAGTAAATGGTATACAGTGTTATGATAGAGCAGAGCTTATCTGTGTGACCATCCTTCATCATGATCATGGTTACCCTTCACTGGGCTGCAACACTAGTGACCTCTAGTAAATAGTATACAGTGTTATGATAGAGCAGAGCTTACCTATGTGTCTATCCTTCATCATGATCATGGTTACCCTTCACTGGGCTGCACTAGTGACCTCTAGTAACAGTGCTATAATAGACCAGAGCTTATCTGTGTGTCTATCCTTCATCATGATCATGGTTCCCCTTCACTGTGCTGCACTAGTGACCTCTAGTAACAGTGCTATGATAGACCAGAGCTTATCTGTGTGTCTATCCTTCATCATGATCATGGTTCCCCTTCACTGTGCTGCACTAGTGACCTCTAGTAACAGTGCTATGATAGACCAGAGCTTATCTGTGTGTCTATCCTTCATCATGATCATGGTTCCCCTTCACTGTGCTGCACTAGTGACCTCTAGTAACAGTGCTATGATAGACCAGAGCTTATCTGTGTGTCTATCCTTCATCATGATCATGGTTCCCCTTCACTGTGCTGCACTAGTGACCTCTAGTAACAGTGCTATGATAGACCAGAGCTTATCTGTGTGTCTATCCTTCATCATGATCATGGTTCCCCTTCACTGTGCTGCACTAGTGACCTCTAGTAACAGTGCTATGATAGACCAGAGCTTATCTGTGTGTCTATCCTTCATCATGATCATGGTTCCCCTTCACTGTGCTGCACTAGTGACCTCTAGTAACAGTGCTATAATAGACCAGAGCTTATCTGTGTGTCTATCCTTCATCATGATCATGGTTCCCCTTCACTGTGCTGCACTAGTGACCTCTAGTAACAGTGCTATGATAGAGCAGAGCTTATCTGTGTGTCTATCCTTCATCATGATCATGGTTCCCCTTCACTGTGCTGCACTAGTGACCTCGAGTAAATGGTATACAGTGCTATAATAGACCAGAGCTTATCTGTGTGTCTATCCTTCATCATGATCATGGTTCCCCTTCACTGTGCTGCACTAGTGACCTCTAGTAATAGTGCCATGATAGACCAGAGCTTATCTGTGTGTCTATCCTTCATCATGATCATGGTTCCCCTTCACTGTGCTGCACTAGTGACCTCTAGTAAATGGTATACAGTGCTATAATAGACCAGAGCTTATCTATGTGTCTATCCTTCATCATTATCATGGTTCCCCTTCACTGTGCTGCACTAGTGACCTCTAGTAAATGGTGTACAGTACTATGATAGACCAGAGCTTATCTGTGTGTCTATCCTTCATCATGATCATGGTTCCCCTTCACTGTGCTGCACTAGTAACCTCTAGTAAATGGTGTACAGTGCTATAATAGACCAGAGCTTATCTATGTGTCTATCCTTCATCATGATCATGGTTCCCCTTCACTGTGCTGCACTAGTAACCTCTAGTAAATGGTGTACAGTGCTATGATAGACCAGAGCTTATCTGTGTGTCTATCCTTCATCATGATCATGGTTCCCCTTCACTGTGCTGCACTAGTAACCTCTAGTAAATGGTGTACAGTGCTATAATAGACCAGAGCTTATCTATGTGTCTATCCTTCATCATGATCATGGTTCCCCTTCACTGTGCTGCACTAGTAACCTCTAGTAAATGGTGTACAGTACTATGATAGACCAGAGCTTATCTGTGTGTCTATCCTTCATCATGATTATGGTTCCCCTTCACTGTGCTGCACTAGTGACCTCTAGTAAATGGTGTACAGTGCTATAATAGACCAGAGCTTATCTATGTGTCTATCCTTCATCATGATCATGGTTCCCCTTCACTGTGCTGCACTAGTGACCTCTAGTAACAGTGCTATGATAGACCAGAGCTTATCTATGTGTCTATCCTTCATCATGGTCATGGTTCCCCTTCACTGTGCTGCACTAGTGACCTCTAGTAACAGTGCTATGATAGACCAGAACTTATCTGTGTGTCTATCCTTCATCATGATCATGGTTCCCCTTCACTGTGCTGCACTAGTGACCTCTAGTAACAGTGCTATGATAGACCAGAGCTTATCCGTGTGTCTATCCTTCATCATGATCATGGTTCCCCTTCACTGTGCTGCACTAGTGACCTCTAGTAACAGTGCTATGATAGACCAGAGCTTATCTGTGTGTCTATCCTTCATCATGATCATGGTTCCCCTTCACTGGGCTGCACTAGTGACCTCTAGTAACAGTGCTATGATAGACCAGAGCTTATCTGTGTGTCTATCCTTCATCATGATCATGGTCCACCTTCACTGGGCTGCACTAGTGACCTCTAGTAACAGTGCTATGATAGACCAGAGCTTATTCGTGTGTCTATCCTTCATCATGATCATGGTTCCCCTTCACTGTGCTGCACTAGTGACCTCTAGTAACAGTGCTATGATAGACCAGAGCTTATCTGTGTGTCTATCCTTCATCATGATCATGGTTCCCCTTCACTGTGCTGCACTAGTGACCTCTAGTAAATGGTATACAGTGCTATAATAGACCAGAGCTTATCTGTGTGTCTATCCTTCATCATGATCATGGTTCCCCTTCACTGTGCTGCACTAGTGACCTCTAGTAAATGGTATACAGTGCTATAATAGACCAGAGCTTATCTGTGTGTCTATCCTTCATCATGATCATGGTTCCCCTTCACTGTGCTGCACTAGTAACCTCTAGTAAATGGTGTACAGTGCTATGATAGACCAGAGCTTATCTATGTGTCTATCCTTCATCATGATCATGGTTCCCCTTCAGTGTGCTGCACTAGTGACCTCTAGTAACAGTGCTATGATAGACCAGAGCTTATCCGTGTGTCTATCCTTCATCATGATCATGGTCGCCCTTCACTGTGCTGCACTAGTGACCTCTAGTAAATGGTGTACAGTGCTATGATAGACCAGAGCTTATCTGTGTGTCTATCCTTCATCATGATCATGGTTCCCCTTCAGTGTGCTGCACTAGTGACCTCTAGTAACAGTGCTATGATAGACCAGAGCTTATCCGTGTGTCTATCCTTCATCATGATCATGGTCGCCCTTCACTGTGCTGCACTAGTGACCTCTAGTAAATGGTGTACAGTGCTATGATAGACCAGAGCTTATCTGTGTGTCTATCCTTCATCATGATCATGGTTCCCCTTCACTGTGCTGCACTAGTGACCTCTAGTAACAGTGCTATGATAGACCAGAGCTTATCTGTGTGTCTATCCTTCATCATGATCATGGTTCCCCTTCACTGTGCTGCACTAGTGACCTCTAGTAACAGTGCTATGATAGACCAGAGCTTATCCGTGTGTCTATCCTTCATCATGATCATGGTTCCCCTTCACTGTGCTGCACTAGTGACCTCTAGTAACAGTGCTATGATAGACCAGAGCTTATCTGTGTGTCTATCCTTCATCATGATCATGGTTCCCCTTCACTGTGCTGCACTAGTGACCTCTAGTAAATGGTATACAGTGCTATAATAGACCAGAGCTTATCCGTGTGTCTATCCTTCATCATGATCATGGTTCCCCTTCACTGTGCTGCACTAGTGACCTCTAGTAAATGGTATACAGTGCTATAATAGACCAGAGCTTATCTGTGTGTCTATCCTTCATCATGATCATGGTTCCCCTTCACTGTGCTGCACTAGTGACCTCTAGTAAATGGTATACAGTGCTATGATAGACCAGAGCTTATCCGTGTGTCTATCCTTCATCATGATCATGGTTCCCCTTCACTGGGCTGCACTAGTGACCTCTAGTAACAGTGCTATGATAGACCAGAGCTTATCTGTGTGTCTATCCTTCATCATGATCATGGTTCCCCTTCACTGGGCTGCACTAGTGACCTCTAGTAACAGTGCTATGATAGACCAGAGCTTATCTGTGTGTCTATCCTTCATCATGATCATGGTCCCCCTTCACTGGGCTGCACTAGTGACCTCTAGTAACAGTGCTATGATAGACCAGAGCTTATCTGTGTGTCTATCCTTCATCATGATCATGGTCGCCCTTCACTGGGCTGCACTAGTGACCTCTAGTAACAGTGCTATGATAGACCAGAGCTTATCGGTGTGTCTATCCTTCATCATGATCATGGTCCCCCTTCACTGGGCTGCACTAGTGACCTCTAGTAACAGTGCTATGATAGACCAGAGCTTATCTGTGTGTCTATCCTTCATCATGATCATGGTCCCCCTTCACTGGGCTGCACTAGTGACCTCTAGTAACAGTGTTATGATAGACAGAGCTTATCTGTGTGTCTATCCTTCATCATGATCACGGTCGCCCTTCACTGGGCTGCACTAGTGACCTCTAGTAACAGTGCTATGATAGACCAGAGCTTATCTGTGTGTCTATCCTTCATCATGATCATGGTCGCCCTTCACTGGGCTGCACTAGTGACCTCTAGTAACAGTGTTATGATAGAGAGAGCTTATCTGTGTGTCTATCCTTCATCATGATCATGGTCCCCCTTCACTGGGCTGCACTAGTGACCTCTAGTAACAGTGCTATGATAGACCAGAGCTTATCTGTGTGTCTATCCTTCATCATGATCATGGTCCCCCTTCACTGGGCTGCACTAGTGACCTCTAGTAACAGTGTTATGATAGACAGAGCTTATCTGTGTGTCTATCCTTCATCATGATCATGGTCACCCTTCACTGGGCTGCACTAATGACCTCTAGTAACAGTGTTATGATAGACAGAGCTTATCTGTGTGGCTATCCTTCATCATGATCATGGTCGCCCTTCACTGGGCTGCACTAGTGACCTCTAGTAACAGTGTTATGATAGACAGAGCTTATCCGTGTGTCTATCCTTCATCATGATCATGGTCGCCCTTCACTGGGCTGCACTAGTGACCTCTAGTAACAGTGCTATGATAGACCAGAGCTTATCTGTGTGTCTATCCTTCATCATGATCATGGTCGCCCTTCACTGGGCTGCACTAGTGACCTCTAGTAACAGTGTTATGATAGACAGAGCTTATCTGTGTGTCTATCCTTCATCATGATCATGGTTCCCCTTCACTGTGCTGCACTAGTGACCTCTAGTAAATGGTATACAGTGCTATGATAGACCAGAGCTTATCTGTGTGTCTATCCTTCATCATGATCATGGTCGCCCTTCACTGGGCTGCACTAGTGACCTCTAGTAACAGTGTTATGATAGACCAGAGCTTATCTGTGTGTCTATCCTTCATCATGATCATGGTTCCCCTTCACTGTGCTGCACTAGTGACCTCTAGTAAATGGTATACAGTGCTATGATAGACCAGAGCTTATCTGTGTGTCTATCCTTCATCATGATCATGGTCGCCCTTCACTGGGCTGCACTAGTGACCTCTAGTAACAGTGTTATGATAGACCAGAGCTTATCTGTGTGTCTATCCTTCATCATGATCATGGTCGCCCTTCACTGGGCTGCACTAGTGACCTCTAGTAACAGTGTCATGATAGACCAGAGCTTATCTGTGTGTCTATCCTTCATCATGATCATGGTCCCCCTTCACTGGGCTGCACTAGTGACCTCTAGTAACAGTGTTATGATAGACCAGAGCTTATCTGTGTGTCTATCCTTCATCATGATCATGGTCCCCCTTCACTGGGCTGCACTAGTGACCTCTAGTAAATGGTATACAGTGCTATGATAGACCAGAGCTTATCTGTGTGTCTATCCTTCATCATGATCATGGTCGCCCTTCACTGTGCTGCACTAGTGACCTCTAGTAACAGTGCTATGATAGACCAGAGCTTATCTGTGTGTCTATCCTTCATCATGATCATGGTTACCCTTCACTGGGCTGCACTAGTGACCTCTAGTAACAGTGCTATGATAGACCAGAGCTTATCTGTGTGTCTATCCTTCATCATGATCATGGTTACCCTTCACTGGGCTGCACTAGTGACCTCTAGTAACAGTGCTATGATAGACCAGAGCTTATCTGTGTGTCTATCCTTCATCATGATCATGGTCCCCCTTCACTGGGCTGCACTAGTGACCTCTAGTAACAGTGTTATGATAGATCAGAGCTTATCTGTGTGTCTATCCTTCATCATGATCATGGTCCCCCTTCACTGGGCTGCACTAGTGACCTCTAGTAACAGTGTTATGATAGACCAGAGCTTATCTGTGTGTCTATCCTTCATCATGATCATGGTCGCCCTTCACTGGGCTGCACTAGTGACCTCTAGTAACAGTGTTATGATAGACCAGAGCTTATCTGTGTGTCCATCCTTCATCATGATCATGGTTCCCCTTCACTGTGCTGCACTAGTGACCTCTAGTAACAGTGTTATGATAGACCAGAGCTTATCTGTGTGTCTATCCTTCATCATGATCATGGTCGCCCTTCACTGTGCTGCACTAGTGACCTCTAGTAACAGTGCTATGATAGACCAGAGCTTATCTGTGTGTCTATCCTTCATCATGATCATGGTCGCCCTTCACTGTGCTGCACTAGTGACCTCTAGTAACAGTGTTATGATAGACCAGAGCTTATCTGTGTGTCTATCCTTCATCATGATCATGGTCGCCCTTCACTGTGCTGCACTAGTGACCTCTAGTAACAGTGTTATGATAGACCAGAGCTTATCTGTGTGTCTATCCTTCATCATGATCACGGTTCCCCTTCACTGTGCTGCACTAGTGACCTCTAGTAACAGTGTTATGATAGACCAGAGCTTATCTGTGTGTCTATCCTTCATCATGATCACGGTTCCCCTTCACTGTGCTGCACTAGTGACCTCTAGTAACAGTGTTATGATAGACCAGAGCTTATCCGTGTGTCTATCCTTCATCATGATCACGGTTCCCCTTCACTGTGCTGCACTAGTGACCTCTAGTAACAGTGTTATGATAGACCAGAGCTTATCTGTGTGTCTATCCTTCATCATGATCATGGTCCCCCTTCACTGGGCTGCACTAGTGACCTCTAGTAACAGTGCTATGATAGACCAGAGCTTATCTATGTGTCTACCCTTCATCATGATCATGGTCCCCCTTCACTGGGCTGCACTAGTGACCTCTAGTAACAGTGCTATGATAGACCAGAGCTTATCCGTGTGTCTATCCTAGGAGGTGTTGTACGAATATGTACATTTAGTGCAATGGAAATTATACGTTCTATATTTGATGTTATCACAAAATTATTATACATTTGCTGAACGAGGAATGTTTTCCAGGTTTTAATTTCAAGAAGTTGGCAAGTATGAAAACTAATGTTTAACACCAGCTTCTGCCAAAACCAACAGGAAGATTCTCCAAATGTTCCTACTCCAAATTAATGTTCACAGGGAAAAATTTCATTGTTTTTACACTGCCGTTTGTGAAAATTGCAACACCAAGAAGGAAACGCATAAATTCAATGAATTTAATAACACAGGTTAGGTACATGACAATTAACAAATCTATAAATGAGCTTTGAGCCCTAATATTCAGTATTTGGTGTGGTGCTGAAAGTAGAGCTGCTATACACCGTGGCATTGAATAAAAAAGGTTCTGAATAAGTTCCTGAGGGATTTCCCTTCACGCAGTTTGTATGCGAGCCCACAAATCCTGACACTGGTTACTGGAGGACCGTGACGCCCGACCAACCACATCCCAGACATGTTCTATGGGCGACATGTCAGACGAACGTGCAGGTTAGGGAAGCAATGGTACCCGTCGCTCTTCGAGGAGGGCTTGTAGATTCCTCGCAATGTGTGGCCGGGCATTGTCCTGTTGAAATGTGGTCTGTGGAGATGCCTAAGCAGGGGAAGTACCTCAGGGCCTACAACCACCGTTAGGTACCGGTTGCTGTTCAAAGTGCCCTCAATTCGTAGGAAGCGAGATAGGTTGTTGTAACCAATGTCGCCCCAAACCATCACACCTGGTGTTTGTCCGCTATGCCGGTCAACTATGCAGCCTTCCAGGTTGCGATCACCACGGTACCGCCGGACACGTTTGCGGCCATCACTGTAGGACACGTTAAAGCGGGACTCGTCCGTAAAGACTACATTTTGCCTGTCAGCACCCCAGTGACGGTGTTCACGTGTCCATTGCAGTCGGGGGAGCTTGTGGTTTCTGGACAAATGAAGCCGACGTAATGGCATGCATGCAACCAGTCCAACCTGCAGCACACGGCGACGAACCGTTGATGCAGACAAGTTGACACCTGTTGCAGTGTTCCAGCGTCGGGCCAACACTTTGGATGAAGCTGTATGGTCCGTTATGTCCATGCGGACAAGATGACGGTCATCCCATGCTGTGGTCCAGTACCCGCTCTTCGCTGCGTACGACCTTCATCTATCCACTGCTTCCACACACGCGTCACTGTCGTAGCCACATGCCCTGTACGAGCCGAAATGTCACGGTACGACAAACCCGCTTACCCGTTCGAACTCACTCACATGCCGATATGGCTCCCTTTGACGTCGACTGGCACTCACTTTATTGTTTCCAGCTTCTTTGACAGCTCTGCACTGACTACACTGGGCGCAACACTGACCTTGTCGGGCCGACACGAAAGGGCTCTGCTCGGCCTACGTGTACCCCATCTCTCTGCAAACCTAATCACTTATTGCTTGCACACTCTTCTACACTTCCACCAAGTTTGTAGTTATTTGGGAAATTCTTTCTTGGTGTTGCGATGTTCACAAACGGCAGTGTATATTCTTTTCCATATATGCAGAGAAATTATTGTTCTTCTGATTTGTTGGTTTTTTTTTTATTTTCTGAAAAATGGTTCTATGTATTTTGATTGAAATATTGTATACTAAAGATATTTTTATGACAAATAAAATTAAAATGGTCTTTGAAGTTCTTTTCATTTGGAAGGAATTTTGTATAATCGTGTATAATGGGCAAACGATAATAGACGAAAACATACTACACAAGAAATGAGCATCTCTTTAAAAGACAATTAATTTCAAATAACTTTTTTTGTGCCATGAGCCATTTCCGAAATATTCATTATTAATGGTAGAGTTGTTCAATAGTTTGCCATTCTTTTTGTCCCGTCAACATTCAGTTGTTTCTCACGATGTCATGGAAACAGTATGGAATTTTAAGGCCAGCATATAGCGTCCAGTTGTTAAACATTTGACTATCGCTGTTCTCTATAACGAAATGTGTAATGTAGCTGTTTCTGTAAACGTTTATCTCGATTAAAATGAAGTAGATGGGTACATAAAGTTTCGTAAAAATAATGAATACCCGCTAATAAACGACATATAGTAGAGAAAGTGATGTGAATGTAACATGAGATTTTTAAAGTAATGTTTAATGCCTGTTGTTGCTACATGATTGTGAAAGGGATAGCTCCCCAGGACTAAGCAAAACCCTGTTGTACTGCACGATGAAGAAAAGAAACATCCCATATACGTGTTATGAAGGTGCTGGTCTCAATTTAAAGATAAACACAAACAGCAAGCGAAACAATATCACCTACGTGTTAAATGGAATCTATGGAACACAAACACCCCCATCGTAAACTACGCTTTACATGGAACCGTCTCAAAAGTGACTAAGCATTTTCATTAAAATATCATACAGCACTATTTAAGTTATTTGCAGAGAAAAAGAAACAAACTTGTTTGTTTAATTTTCTGGTAACAGCGTGTGAAGTGCTGTTCACTCTGAATGCCTTTTGTATAACTGGTAAACCATAAGAGACAGACAAATTATTACTAAACAAAAAATCTGATGCGTTGTATGTTACCGTAATTATATACATAATTAAATAAACAAATAATAATATACAGTAATAATTGCAATAAATAAATCAATGTATAATGTAAGTCGTTTCAGTTGAGATGAAGGTAAAGGTTAGCCAGAGTCATTAGTGAGCCGAGAAGATACGGACATGTTAGCTTAAGAGTTTAGAGTTAAGTTCAGTGCGCTTGTTCAGACAATTAGGCCAATTCCGGAAATTAGAGAGGCGACGGAAATTCTAAGAAAAGCGATCCATCGCCCAGTAACAGTGCCACATTCGTACTAAGTGTTTTGAGATTTGGCAACGTATAAGATAGAATGTTGGTGGGAATAATTCTAAAGTACGCGAAAATAAAATTAATAAATGTCGTGCACCTAGATCCAGGGTTACTCTCTCCTCTGGTACCGTGGCTGATAGGCATCGACGTTAGTTACTCTCGCACTGGTACCGACAGCGGTACTAATGTTTAAGCGCCCAGTGACGTGCTTGTGTGGTTGAGACTTCGCGGCTGCAGCGGTCAACATTTTAGCGATTCACTAAGAGCTGCGCGTCTATTTCCTGCACAAGTTGGCAGCTGCGACTCATAATCAGTTTAAACTGGCACACGCAGCAGCACATATTCCGCTATCAAACTGTCGCAACTTTCTCTACCCTGTATCGCTTGCTAGTACGTACACAAACTATTTTACTAGAGCTTATTTTTCTATCTACTTCATTTTAATCGAGATAAATCTTTACAGAAACAGCTACATTACACATTTCATTATAGACACAAAGAGAACAGCGACAGTCAAATGTTTAACAACTGGACGCTATATGCTGGCCTTCCATACTGTTTCCATGACATCGCGAGAAACAACTGAATGTTGACAGGACTTTAAGGGGAAAAATTACCAGGAAATGAACAATGAAATTAAATTGAGTTTTATTTATGGGCGCTGTGGTCCTTAGCATCCCATTCTATATTGGGCGTGAAAGGCTGGTAATTTTGCTCAGAGGTCTCTTTATCAGCTTGAGATTCTTTTACTGGCCGTAAATCTACGACACGGGACCACCGGCTTTACTTCCCTTCCGAAAGAAGCCATGCTAAGGATTTTTGCACCCGAAAAAAATGCGTCGCCCTCCGATGGGTTTGAACGCACGACCTTGGGAACTAGACACTAGCATAGTAAACACTACAGCACGGAGGATGACGGAAATGAACAATTCGAACTATTAATAACAGATATCTCAGAAATGCTTTGAGGCAGTATTTTAACATTTAAATGATATCAGTCTAATTATATAGTGTAAAATAATAACAGCCCGTCTTAAAGTAAAATGTGTATAATATAATATATAAAGTGTATATTACAGTCAATGTATTATGTTTATATTATTATGCACATGTATGATAATGTTATGTGAATGTATTACGCAGTTTAACAATATAGGAGCTGTGAGAATAGAAGCAAGCTGCTTTCCGTAGCAAACAGAATTACAAAGTGAAAGCCGAAAGTTGCTAACAATAAGGTAACCTTGAGACAACAATAAATTAGAAAGTTTAATAATGCTACTAATAATTCTTGGAACAATAATGTAATATTTAAAACAGTTTATAAATAGCCAATCAAAAACTACAAGAAGCTTAAGTTAAATAAAAGTATTCTATTGGAGTAGGCTTAGCCAATCAGGAACTTGAAATAGAGGAAATGTGCAAATTCAGGCGGCAGACGCTACAAGATTGCGTACCCGATCGTTACGTTACAGGTTCAGTGTGAGACATGAAAATTTATTGCGGTGAGAATAATATAAAGTTTACGTGTTAGAAGTACAAATAACAATAATCTCACAGCTCTATAGTAGGATACATCAGTGAAGTGTTGTTTAATCGTGTGAAGGATTAATAAGCAAAGTACAATACAATTATAATTTGTGTAAGCCTTGTTCTTTAGCCGTACCAGTTCTAAGAGATACGTGTTCAAAAAAAATCTGATGTGTTACACTCACATGACTTTCTCTACTCTTGTAGAAACTATTTTTACAAACGCTTCTTCTCCATCTACTTCACGTTAATCGAGATAAACATTTGCAGAGTCTATCTTATTGCTAATTTTCTTGTAGATGTAAGCGGAATATATATTTACAAGGGCAATATAGAAATACAGTAGCCTTTAAGCACATACATATCTCTTAATAGCTGGTTGCTAGGTGCAGCACCATTCCCTTTGCCACAGATTAATACTCTTTGCATATCCAAGACAAAAAATGAATAACGAATTCCCATTTGAGAAAATATATATTGAAAAATTTAAGGGAATAACAAGCAATATCTCGAAAATGGTTCACTCAACAAAAGAATGTATATGACATAAATTGTGTATTTTAACGCGATCTACATTTTTTGTGCAGTAAAATTTTGTCTATCTCTTACCAGTTATGCAAAAGTCGTTCACAATGAAGAACACTTTTGAAGACATTCCCAGAAAATTCAAGATATACATTTTATTTGTCATGAAAATATCGTAAACATATGATATTTTCATCAAAATCGTTAGAGCCATTTTTGAGAAAATTAAAATTTTCGAAAAATCTTCCATGTAAAGGGTAATCTCGGTTGGGGTATTTTCTTGTTTGGTGTTTATTCGACTGTTCGTTTCTGAGTTATGCTGTTCACAGACAGACAGACACACACGGACATGTTTCCAAAAATGCTTTTTTTTGGATTCAGGAGGCCTCAAAACATGTATTTCCGGTGAAATCTCAGTATCGAATTTTTGGGTGGAATACAATACTTCCCCTACTTACTATACGTAGTAGAGAAAGTAATACTAATAACGCAGCCGAGGTATACATACATAATATTTAAATAAACATTAAAATAAAAAGCTGATTCTTAAACGTGGGGCAAAGGTCACTGGAAAAGTAAACGTGGGGCGAAGGCCACCGGAAACTTTGGACCGTACTTGGAGCGAACACTCCCGCAAATTGGCAGCGTGGTCTAAAACACACGCTTCAAATTGGTGCAACCGCAACATTTAAACCCCTTCAAGTTTGGGAAAGCAACTACTTCAACGTGCAACAAATCTACGACACGGGACCACCGGTTTTACTTCCCTTCCGAAGGAAGCCATGCTAAGCATTTTTACACTCGTCCTCCGCCGGGTTTGAATCAGCGACCTCGGGAACTAGACGCTAGCATGGTAAGCTGACGGAAATGAACAGATATCTCAGAAATGCTGGTGCCACAAAAAAGAAGTTATTTGACATAAATTGTGTGTTTCAAAGAGATGTACATTTCTATGTATTTCATCTCTCGCTTATCCTTTAATAGTTATACAAGATTCCTTCTCACAAAATTTGTCATATAGATATCTTTAATATATGGTTTATAATCAAAATCGTTATTTTTGTCAAATAAAATATTTTGAAAAAGGGTATTTTGGAGTGGAGGAATTTTCTTGAAAATCTTCGTGTCGCATGTTGGAAGATATGGAAGTTAAATACCAAATTTGGTATTTATTGCACTCTTCTCTTTTTAGTTATGCCGTCCACACACAAGTTTCCAAAAATGCTTCATTTTGATTCAGGGAGCGTCAAAACACGTATTTCTGGTGAAATCTCGGTATGGAATGTTTGGCTGGAATGCAATACTTTCTCTACCTACCAGGTACGTGGTAGAGAAAGTAAAAATGTAGATCTCGTTAAAACACACAATTTATGCAAAGTAACATTTTTTGTGGCCTTAACCATTTCCGAAATATTCTTTGTTACTCTTTTGAATTTCCAAATACTTATGCGTTTTTCACGTGTTAAGTCGCTATTCGTTTTTTCTCGGTGTTATGCAAGGAGCATGGAATTTCAAATTGCGACCCGCTTTTCGAAATCTGACTATCACTTTATCCTACTGTATTCTTGTTATAGCTACAACGAAATGTGTGATGAAAGTTTATCTGTGTTAACAAGTAGTTTTGTAGAAGAGTGAGTAGAGAAGCTCATGTGAGTGAAACTTTACATGTACGAAAAGTCAAGTAAATACTGAAGTTTGCACTTGGAGATTTTCAAAAGTCATGGAAACGTCTTCCTTTTTACTTTCTCTACTACCAGGAGGTAATTAGGGGAAGTATTGCATTGCACCCAAGAATTCGATATCGAAATTGCACCCGAAATACATGTTTTGAGGTGCCCTGAATCCAAATAAAGCATTTTTGGAAACATGTCCGTGTGTGTGTGATTATCATAACTAAAAATAAGAGTCGGATAAATACCAAACTTGGTATTTAGGTTCAATATCTTTCAAATGCGCAACATGAACATTTTCCAGACAATTCTCCTACCGCAAGCTACCCTTTACATGAAACATTTTTCGAAATCTTTTTAATTGGTAAAAAATGCCTTTAACGATTTTGATTAAAATAGCATATATTAAAGATATTTACATGGCACATAAAATATGTATCCTGAATTTTCTGGGAATACCTTTGAAGTCCTCTTCATTCACAAGGAATTTTGTATAATCTTGTGCAACTGGTGAACTTTAAGTCATAGACGAAAACGCGTACTGCACAAAAAAAGTGATCTCTTTAAAACACACAATTTATTTCAAAAAAGCTTTTTGTGGCATAAGCATCTCAAGTTCTGTCGACATTCAGTTGTTTCTCGCGATGTCATGGAAACAGTATGGAATTTTAAGGCAGCATATAGCTTCCAGTTGTTAAACATTTGACTATCGCTGTTCCCTTTGTATCTATAACGAAATGTGTAATGTAGCTATTACTGCAACGGTTTATCTGGATTGTAATGAAATATATAGAAAAATAAGCTTTACTACGAATAGTTTGTATACGCACTAATAAAAATAGAGCGTAGAGAAAGTCATGCGAATGTATCACATCAGATTTTTATTCAAAACATTAAAGTTTGTCAACTAAAACCATAACCAAGATGCCCATACGTAATGAAAAGAGAAACAAAAGGAAAGCGAAAATAAAACACAGTCGTATGTAAACAACTAATAATACTCGTTGCCAATCATAGGAGCAAAATAAAACACTTACAACACGTGTGGCATATACTGTTTTGTAGACAGCGCTATCAGTAATATGAAGTTGATTCCTGAAACTAACAGCTATCGCCTTTAGAACGCGTTCTTCAAACAAGAGAAATGACGTTAAAAAACGAGATGTCACATGTTTTGTTAGCAGTCATTTTCAGTGAAACTATTTTCAACATGTTTTGCTTTACACCAGACAATGAAGCGATTAAATGCTATATCATATTGCTTTCTGGATTTTTTGGTATTCTTTCTGCTGCTTCTGTAATTTCATTTCCATTTCAGTTTCTTCTCAATTCATAATTTCCACCATTTAATCTTTATGTAGGTTAGATAAAGGAGTAACGTTTTAGATCAATATAACATATAGGTTAACTCTACAAGGAATTGTGATAAACTGAAGTATGCGAGCGCCAAGAGAAATTAAACATGTAAAAAGGCATCATGCAAAGTAAAACCTAATGAAACCAAGTCGAGTTAGTAAACATGTGCAAATACAAAGGGTAATTGTCATGTGAATGGATTTGAAACTAAAGTTGGTCACAGTGCAGAGCTCGTGTGTTCTGTTTTCCATTATTATTGGCGTGTTTTATGAAGGAGGTCCCCTCTGTGGTTGACATTATTATTATTTGTGCTATGAAAGGACATTTTTGGCGCCACACCCCGGGTATGTCAGTGACCTTGCTAATCCCGGACAAGTGTTTTCAGGTAAAACACCGTTACCTCCCAGGTGTGGTAGCTGTGTTCCTGGGAAATCTTGGACCAGACCAGGAATCGCTGACACAGGAATATCGAGTCAGCACGTTGCGTCATCGCCACGATTGTAATACTCGGGCTGATGTCATACACTTCCGCTACCCAGCCTGGGTTTGAACTACGGAGCTTTGCTCACATTCTTCTTCTTCTTCTTCTTCTTCTTCTTCTTCTCCAATTTCACTCAGACTATACCGAGACGTTTTGTGACTCCCAGAATGAATAAAAGCATAACTAAAAAAATCTCATGCGTTACGTTCACATGACTTTCTCTACCCTCTATACTTTATTCCTGAGTATACAAACTATTCTTACTAAAGCTTAACTTTCTACGTACTTCATTTTTATCCAATATAAGTCGTTACAGAAAAGCTACATTACATATTTCGTTATAGATACAAAGAGAACAGCGATAGTCAAATGTTTAACAACTGAACGCTATATGCTGGCCTTAAAATTCCATACTGTTTCCATGACATCGCGAGAAACAAGTGAATGTTGACAGGAGTTTAAGAGAATGACCAAGAAATGAACATTTAGAACCATTAATAACGGATATCTCGGAAACAGCTTATGCCATGAAAAACTCATTTACAATAAATTGTGTGTTAAAGAGATGTACATTTTATGTAGTACGTTTTCGTCTATCGCTTAACGTTTAGCAGTTATAAGGCTATACAAAATTCCTTCGAAAAATGTTGAATGTAAAGGGTATTTGGGGTGGAGAGATTTTCTTGAAAATCTTCAGGTCGCATCTTTGGAAGGCGCTGAACCTAAATACCAAGTTTAGTATTTATCCGACTTTTCATTTTCGAGTTGTGCTGTTCACATACACACACGGACCTTTTTCTAAAAATGTGTTGTATTCAGTGGGCCTCAGAATATATATTTCCAGTGAAATCTCGGTATCGAGTTTTTAGGTGGAATGCAACACCTTCTCTACCTACTATGTACGTGGCAGAGAGAGAGAAAAATGGCAAGGAAAGACAATACCGGAAGAAAAGACGCTCCAAGGTGCAGCAAGATAATGCAATAATCGTCTTTTGTTTTGCATGAGATAGAGCACGTGGTCACGTACTTATCTGACACGCGTGCTGGCACCTGTCAATAAAGTCGTGTGTCACAGCTAGAAATCTGACTTGTAACGTATTTCGCTGAAATGTGTGCAGGATTAAGGGTAGTGATGATAAAGAGCCAAAGATACTATACCTACTGACTCTTTCTTATTTTTATCGCATTACGAGCGCAATACTCAACTTTTTTAGAATGCCATGTTTCTAAAGAGAAACGAAATTTGTTTATATCTGACAGCCAATTTCTAATGTTTTGTGAGTTGATACTCGTGTAGTTTGTTACTTATCATCATTTAAAGATTTTGTATTCAACCAAAAATGAATTTGACTACAGAACACTTCTGGACTATGATTTTTAATCGCCATTAACGCCTAAACAATGTGAAGATCGACTTAGAAATGCATTTGGCGAAGAAGCCCCATCTGAGGTAACAATTTGTAATTGTTACAGCGAGTTCAAAAGAGATCAGTTTTTACTTGGTGAAGGACGTTACTGATGAAAATATTGTCGCTTGAAGAAGATCAACAGGCATCTTATGGGCGACATTGTTTTGAGTCAAATCCAAAGCATTTTACATCAACAGTGAGAAAACTTTGTGGATTCCACATAAACTGACTCCCGATCAAACACAACAACGCACTCAGGCGGCACTTCGAATTTGGTTTGGAATTATTGTTATGAGCCTGCAAAGAAAAGTCAGCCGAATCGATGTCTTTGGAACAGAACGTAAGCCTACAAGAAGATGATTGCTACTTGTTTTTATAACGGGCCATATACACCATTAGAAGACAGACATACCGTTACACAAATGCCTGTTTACCGCAAATCTTTGAAGAAGCTTGTCAAAAAACGCCCCAAACGAAAAATAATGTTACATCATGACGTCGCATTCAGCAAAACTAACAACCGAGTGTCTGGATGCGCTAAAGGTCAGCACCACCATACAGCCCTGACCTAGCACCTTGTGATTTCTTTTTGTTTCCAAAAGTTAAAGATAAAACACGTGGAATCACTTTTTCGTCATCAGATGAAGCAGTGGAACATTATAAAACCTGTTTCTGAAGTGTCTCAGGAAGAGTGACATCATTGCTTTAAGAACTGGTTTCATCGAATGAAAAAGAGTTAAAGGGGAAAATTCTGAAAAACAATAACATCATTTAAAATTTTTAAAACTAATCCTTGTTTGATTTTCTAAAACTTTTCTAGGGCAGTGGACGGAACGTTAATATGTTAACATTACGTAGCCTTCTATTCCAAACAGTTACTGTGTGGTGTAATGGTTTGTGCTTGTCACGACGTTATTAGCATTATAAGTATATGTCGGGTTTGATTTGCAATATACACGTTTGTCAGTTAACACAAGTTAAGCATGTTTCCAGCTCTACAGATGTTATTCGGTAAAGCACTTACCTACTAGCTATAGGGAATTTTCTTCAGGAAGCACTTCACCACAGAACACAAAACTTATGTCACGATTTCTCTCTAAATTACTGTACAATTTACTATTCACTTTTCCTGCATAATTTAAGGCAATGCTTTTGTGACAATAAAAAATTCACATTTTTCTTCTGATTGTTTTAATTTTTTTCTTTCTCTACCACGCGTAGAATAGTATTGAAGTCCACCCAAAAACTTGATACCGAGATTTCACCGCAAATACATGTTTTGAGGCACTTTTTTAGAAGAAGGTCCTTGTGTCTGTGTTTGTGAGTCGTCCTGCGTGGTCTAGGGGAACCATGCTAGCCTCTAGTTCCCGAGGTGGCGGGTTAAAACCCGGAGCAGGGCGATGGATTTTTTCAGGCGTAAACATCCTTAGCACGGCTTCCTTTGGAAGGGAAGTAAAGCCGGTGATCATAGATTTACGGCACGTAAAAGAACCTCAAGCCTGATAACGAGGCCTCTGAGTAAAATTACCGATCTTTCACACCCAATATAGAATGGGACATGGCAGTTAAAGAGCATATATAAATAAAACTCAATTTCTTTTTTGTATGTTTGTGAACGGCATAACCGAAAAACGAAAAGTATGATAAATACCAGACTTGATATTTAGGTTCAATATCTTCCAAAGATGAACATGGAATACAACAGTTCCCCTACTTACTATACGTAGTAGTAATATGATGGTCAGGTACAAGGAAATGGCATCCCAGTGCGTTTAACCGGCCGCTGGAGAGACAGAGAAGTGGGTGACAACAACTGTTGGCTCATTTGTCACGCCCCCTCACGGAAGGAAGGGCTTGTGCATTTCCGAAAACAATAAATTGCACCAAGTCGCGACGCCTGGCAAAAGTTCTCTACCACTACATTTCATTGCACCCAACAATTCCATTCTGAGATTTCACATGAATCCAAAAGAAGCATGGCGTGTGTCTGTAAACTCAAAAACGAGAAGGATGCGACAAGGACGTTTTCAACAAAATCTTCCCACTCCAAACTACTCTTTACATGCAACAAATTTTCGAAAATGTTGATTTCCTCTAATGCTTTTAATTAAAATATCACATATTAAAGATATTTAAATGACAAATAAAATGTATATCTTGAATTTCCTGGGAATAGCCTGCAAAGTCCTCTTCATTAGGAAGGAATGTTGTATAACTGGTAAACGTTAAGCGATAGACGAAAACGTACTACACAAAAATTGTACATCTCTTTAAAACACACGATTTATTTCAAATAAGTTTTTTGTGACACAAGCCATTTCCGAGACATGCGTTAGTAAAGTTTCAAATTGCTCAATCCTTGGTTTGCTTGTTCTTTTAAAGTCCTGTCAATGAGCGGGATGCTTAAGGCGTTTTCGTCTGCGTGGGAAGGGGAGGATTCTCACATCCTCCGAATTCCCTGTCCCTCCATTTCATCTCCATTCTCATTTCTGTTCATCTTTCATCCTTTCAGGGTTGCAAGTGTCGGCGATGGTGTTTCGGTGCAGTGTGGCAGGGGAAAAGGATGATATTTGTGACTCTCTCCGTCCCTCGGCTGGCTGCCCTTGAGGGTCGTTGGACCCCTCTGTGCGGGGTAGGGTCCCCGGTCTGCCGGGTAGTCTCATAGTGGAAACTTAGGGACCCGCCATTCATGTGCCGTCAGTCCTGGTTCCGGCCGCTCGGTGTCTCCTCTCGCCTCCCGGGGACGCCCCTTTGTGGGGCGTAGGTACAATTTCTCCAGACGTAGATCAGTGCCGAGTCCCCTCCGTAACATTCAACATTCAGTTGTTTCTCGCGATGTCATGGAAACAGTATGGAATTTTAAGGCCAGCATATAGCGTCCAGTTGTTAAACATTTGACTATCGCTGCTGTCTATAACGAAATGTGCAATGTAGCTATTTCTGTAAAGGTTTATCTCGATTAAAATGTAGTACATAGAAAAATAAGCTTTAGTAAGAATACCGACTAATAGAGATAGAGGATAGAGAACGTTATGTGGATGTATCTCAGAAAGAACAAATAGCATTACAGTTTACTTGTTTTAGTAGCTTTCAATATCTGGCATATCATTAGTTTGAACAATATATCAATTTTTTTATTGATAGGTGATGTTTACAGAATTGTTTTTCATACATTAAATAGAGCAATGTTTTCCGTGCAATACCTCATTTTGCTTTTCATTTGTAGGAAGAATAAAATGTTTAAATTCAGGATTCCCAGAAGTTCCTGATTAACGCCTCAAATTTTACGACTTCACAAATTTGTTTCTCCGCCAGTTTAATATCAGGTAGTATAAACAAACAATTCTACTACTAAGTGCAGATAAAATAATTTTGTAAACACCGCAGATAAAAACGTTTAAAATTGGTGCAATTTTCAAAACATTATAAAACTAATAAAATTACAGATTTTGAAAAAAAGCAACAACACATAAAATGTAATACCGTTTGTTCTTCGTGGCTGCTACAATTTTTTACAGTCAAGACGAATACTTTTGTCCGCCAGTATAGTGTTGAAGGCGCCTTCAAACCACTTGCAAAAACAGCATTCAAACATTTATATTAGAAACACATTCAGAAGTAAGAACAAGAAAGGAGAGAGGGCGCAGACGTTCCCATAAACCCTTGTACACTCTCTTTCATTTATACCGTCCCCGTAGCTTTGGGAGGCATTCTACTGGCCTTCACAGGTGGAGTGTGTATCTTGCAGTGGCGTCCTGTATCACGTGCACAGTTCTCATAATACAACCTTGAGCAATAGCTTCACTCGTCATCAATTACAATAACCATAGCTATATAACTAAATAAAACTTGTTTTCTGCAACACCTGCACGAAAAATATTTTTAATGGCAACATAATGTAAAACTAGTCTCAAACAGAACACATTATTTTAGTATTTTACTTTATTATTATATATAATTAATTGAAATTAATTATACTTTTTACAGAACTTAGCCGGTCTTGGCAAGTTTTTAATAGAACCAACTGAAAAATCCATCGCCCACTGCCGGGTTTGAACCTGGGACCTAGGGAACTAGAGGCTAGGATGGTAACCACTACACCACGAGGACGACCCTGGTTTAGCCGCCTAGACACTGAATGCCTTAGGTGCCGGAAGAACTCTGCCTAAACGCACATGTTCTCACATTTGAAGACAGAGGGCGAGGAGTGATTCACTGCTCAGGCGGCTAAATCAGGTGTTGGAGGAGACTGGACAGATTATTAAAATAATGTCCTCTTTCAAAGAAAAAAATCTGATGTGTTACACTCACATGACTTTCTCTACTCTTGTACAACCTATTTTTACAAACGCTTATTCTCCATATGCTTCATGTTAATTGAGATATCGAGATGTCAATCTTATTGCTAATTTTCTTGTAGATGCAAGGGGAATTGCTAGGCTTTAAGCGTTTAAGAGCTGGTTGCTATGTGGAGTATTCCATTCTATTTGTATTAACAGGACAAAAAAAATGAATAACGAATTTGAGAACAAGTATAAGTATTGGAAAATTTAAGGCAATAACAAGCAATATCTCAAAAATCGTTCACTCAACAACAAAAATGTATATGACATAAATTGTGTATTTTAACGCGATCTACATTTTTTGTGCAGTAAAAATTTGTCTATCTCTTATGGTTTACCAGTTATGCAAAAGTCGTTCACAATGAAGAATACTTTTGGAGACATTCCCAGAAAATTTGAGATATACATTTCATTTGTCATGAAAATATCTTAAACATGTGATATTTTAATCAAAATCGTTAGAGCCATTTTTGAGAAAATTAAAATTTTTGAAAAATGTTCCATGTAAAGGGTAATCTAGGGTGGGGGATTTTCTTGAAAACCTTCGTGTCGCATCTCTGGAAGATACTGAACCTAAATACCAAGTTTGGTGCTTATCCGAGTGTTCGTTTCTGAGTTATGCTGTTCACAGACACACACACAGACAGACACAGACACACACACGGACATGTTTCCAAAAAGGCTTTTTTTGGATTAAGGGGGTCTCAAAACATGTATTTCCGGTGAAATCTCGGTATTGAATTTTTGGTTGGAATACAATACTTCCCCTACTTACTATACGTGGTAGAGAAAGTAAAAAGTGTACTTTACATTATATTGTCATTAAAATACTTTTTAGACAGTAAGACCTAAAAGTAGCACTTCTAACATGGTGCACAGGAGCTAAAATGTTTAGGACCAACTTTGGTTTCTAGTCCAATGACATGGCATTGCACACGTTTATAACTCGATTAAGTTCTGATGGCGCTCGCATTATCTGTTCTCAACACAAGTCGTCATACTTGATTCGTTGTCTTATGTTGGCAGCTTTCTTTCATCTAAAACATTATTCCTTTATGTAACCTCCATAAAGATTAAGTGGCGGAAATTGTGAATTGAGAAGAAACTGAAATGGAAGTGAAATTACAGAAGGAATAACACTACAAGTACTTACCCAAAGAATCCAGAAAGCAATATGAAATAGCATTTAATGGCTTCATTGCCGGGTGTGACATCTCGCTTTTTAATGTCATTTCTCTTGTTTCAAGAACGCGTTCTAAACGTCATATCTATTAGCTTCGGGAATCAATTTCATATTACTGATATTTTACAAATTCTAGCGCTGCCAAAAGCATATGGCACACGTGTTAAAAGCGGTTTCATTTTGCTAGGCCTATGGCCTTTTTTGCAAACATTCCTACTCGCAAAATAAAACCGTAATCTATTTTCGTGGACAAATTGTACAAAACACTGTTTCATTTATATTGGGCAGATGGTTCCAATAATGTGTATTAAATGTGCCCTCTTTGAGATTAAAAAGTATAATGTGTTTGATTTTACAATATGTGGCATTAAAATATTTTTTCGTGTAGATATTCCACAAAACACGGTTTTATTTAGTTATATATTATTTTGAGATGGTTATTCTAACTGATGTCCAGTGAAACTATTGCTCAAACTTATATGTGAATAATCTAGAACTGTGCACGTAAAACAGGTCGACTCCTGGTAAACACACACCTCCTCCGTGCTATACATACTCCACCTGTGAACGCCAGTAGAATGCCTCACACGGCATAGATGGAAGCCAGTGCAAACATACCTACAGAATAAAATATTTCCAAACGGTTAATAATAATGTCCCATTTCACACACACACTGTCTACATGCAGTTAAAATGTTTGCCTCATAGAATACAGCCTGTGCTTGTCCTGCCAATAGCTTCTATTTCTCCCGCAATTTTTACTTTCTCTACCACGTACATACTATGTAGAGAAGGTATTCAATACCGAGATTTCACCAAAAATACATGTTTTGAGGCCCCCTGAATAAACAAATTAGAAAAAACCTGTGTCTGTGAACAGCATAACTCAAAAGCGAAAAGTCGGATAAGTACCAAACTTGGTATTTAAGTTCAGTATCTTCCAAGGAAGCGACACGAAGATTGTTTAAAAAAATAAAATCCCTCACCCCCGAACTATCCTTTTCATGGAACATTTTTGAAAGTTTTGATTTTCTAAGAAATCACTCTAATGATTTTAATTAAAATACCACACATATATTAAAAGATATTTGCATGACAAATAACATGTAAATCCTGAATTTTCTGGGAATAGCCTGTGAAGTCCTATTCGTTCGGTAGGAGTTTTGTATAATAGGTAAGCGATAGATGAAAATTTAGATCTCTTTAAAACACACAATTTATTTCAAATAAGTTTTTTGTGGCATTAGCCATTTCTGAGATATCCCTTATTAAAGATTCGAATTGTTCATTACTTGGTCTTTCTTAAGTTCCCGTCAACATTCACTTGTTTCTCACGATGTCATGGAAACAGTATGGAATTTTAAGGCCAGCATATAGCGTTCAGTTGTTAAACATTTGACTATCGCTGTTCTCTTTGTATCTATAACGAAATGTGTAATGTAGCTGTTTCTGCAGAAGTTTGTATTATTATTATTATTATTATTATTATTATTATTATTATTATTATTATTTAAACGTATTAGATATAAAAGTAAGCTCTAGTAAGAATAGTTTGTACACCCACTAATATACGATAAAGAATGTCATGTGAATGTATCAATCAGATTTTTGGGGAATAGTTTTCTTGTCACTTCTCATTTTAATGTAAGTTTCAAGTTGAATACTCTTCAATGTCCCTATCAGGTGGAATATGTTTGGGTGGGAGAAGTAAAATTGAGCGTTCAGTTTGGAGTAGGATGCCTTTAATTCGGCCCACATAATGGGTTTCAAGTCGCTATTTGCGAGAATATATGTATGAAGTACGTTAGAAAGCGGTCTTTAAGCGCAAGGGCATTACCCTCTATGGTTTACTAATATGGCAATTACTATTACAAAAGCTTATTTTCCTTATCTACTTCATTTTAATAGAGATAAACATCGCACAGAAACAGCTACATCACACATTTCGTTATAGAGAACAACGATAGTCAAATGTTTAACAACTGGACGCTATATGGTGCCATACTGTTTCCATGACATCGCAAGAAACAACTGAATGTTGACACGACTTTAAAAGAATGACACAGTATTGAAAAATTCGAACCATTAATAACGAATATCTCGGAAATGGCTAATGCCGCAAAAAACTTATTTGAAATGAAGTGTGTTTTAAAGAGGTCTACATTGTCTGTGCAGTTTGCGTTTTTGCCTGTCGCCCAACATTTACCTGTTATACAAGATTATACGAAGTTCCTTCCGAATGAAGAGGATCTCATAGGCTATTCCCAGAAAATTGAAGATATATATTTTACTTGTCATGTAAATGCCTTTGATATGTGGTGTTTTAGTCAAAATCGTTAGAGCCATTTTTGAGAAATTGGAAAATTTCGAGAAGCGTTCCATATAAATGGTAGTTGGAGACGGGGATGATGTTTGTATTGCTTTTTGGAAGGTACCAAATATGGTATTTATCGAGTTTTCGTTTTGCTATTTAAAGACATTTTTATTGAGAAATGGTGTATTTCCGGTGAAATGTGGGTATCGGCAATGCCTTCTCTGCTAGAGGATGTCTCCCACAGGTAGGTGCAGTCGGTCGGTCCGTCTGAATTCGTCGCGCAGGAAAATAAACAAAGTGGCGAGGCGACCCGGGGTCAAGCCTCAGAATGGGCTTCATCTCGGCGAGCCATAAAGCCCGCCCGCCCGCACCTGACTGTGTCGGACACGGTGCTAATAGCTGCTAGACGGAGTTCTGTGTCATTCCTTACCTCTACCACGTATTCCATACCTAACTTCAGTATCTTCAAAACTTTCTCAACAAAATCCCCCACCGCAAACTACCCTTAAATGAAACAATTTTCGATTTTTTCTCTCGCAAAGATGGCCGTAACGTTTTTGATTAAAATAATATATTAAAGATATTTACATGGGAAATAAAATGAGAAGTCCTCTTCATTCAGAAGGATATAATCTTGTATAACTGGTAAACGTTCAGCAGTAGACGAAAACCTACTGCGTAAGCATTTGACTATCGCTGTTCTCTATAACGAAATGTGTAATGTAGCTGTTTCTGTGAACGTTTATCTCGATTTAAATGTAGTAGATAGTAAAATAAACTTACGTAAGAATAATTTCTATATCCATTGATAAGCAATAAAGGTTAGAGAAAGTCGTGTGAAGTAACGCATGCCTTTTTCTGTTTCGTGTTAATGCATACTTTTTATATTAAAATAACCTACTGAGATGGTTCGCATTAAGGAAGGTCCCGGGTTCGATTCGGCTGGTTATTTTGACGTAAAGTCTTTAATTGTTTCCCCTGGTCAGTAGGCGAACGCTAGGGTAGATTATACGTATAACGTCTCTCCCCCATTTCCTTATTATGTTTCAATGCCGAATGATCAGGCGAGTGGGCGGCGTATGGAGGAGGAGTTTGATTTGTGATACTGTCTGCCCTAGCGTTCGGTATGTGACGGACCTGTGGGCCGGCATCAGGATATATCTGTAGACGTTAGGGAGCCCGCCAGTGTTCTTCGTTTCACCCCTTCTTCCTGGAAGTTTCCACAAGCACAATAGGCCATTGTGTGTTTAAGTGCTTCCTGCGCTTCTGGCATCACAAGAAACAACAGAATGGTGACAACACTTCAACAAAAGTAGTGAAAACCTGCACTCAATAACATCTGATGTGTTTTAAAGGGATCTACATTTTCTGAGTAGTAAGGTTCTGACTACCAGTTATACAAAAGTCATTCAGAATGAAGAGGATATCACCGGCTGTTCCCACAACACAATTCGAGATATACATGTTGTTTGTGACGTGAATATCTTAAACATGCGCTACTCTAATCAAAATTGTTAGTACCATTTTTGAGGGAGAGAGAGAACAATCCACGTAAAGGATAATCTGCGGTGGGCAAGTTTTGTTGAAAATCTTCCTGTTGCATCCCTGGAAGATACTGAACTTAAATACTAAGTTTGGTATTTATCCATTTCTTGATTCAGCAGTTCACAGACGGGCGTTTTTCTTCTTCTTCTTCTTTAACGGATGTGGCTCCTCTTTATAGGACTACACCCCCAAGGACTTACAAGCCATTGTTTGTCTAGGAGCAAGCAAACTCTGTATCATAGCATATACAGGATGAGTGATCAGTCCAATGTCTTGTGTCAGTAGTCTGACCAGGTGCAAGCAAACTCTGGATCATAGCATATCCAGAATGAGTGATCAGTCCAATGTCTTGTGTCAGTAGTCTGTCTAGGAGCAAGCAAACTCTGGATCATAGCATATCCAGGATGTATGATCAGTCCAATGTCTTGTGTCAGTAGTCTGTCTAGGAGCAAGCAAACTCTGTATCATAGCATATCCAGAATGAGTGATCAGTCCAATGTCTTGTGTCAGTAGTCTGTCTAGGAGCAAGCAAACTCTGGATCATAGCATATCCAGGATGTATGATCAGTCCAATGTCTTGTGTCAGTAGTCTGTCTAGGAGCAAGCAAACTCTGTATCATAGCATATACAGGATGAGTGATCAGTCCTATGTCCTGTGCCAGTAGTCTGTCAAAGAGCAAGCAAACTCAGTATCATAGCATATACAGGATGAGTGATCAGTCCAATGTCTTGTGTCAGTAGTCTGTCTAGGAGCAAGCAAACTCAGTATCATAGCATATACAGGATGAGTGATCAGTCCTATGTCCTGTGCCAGTAGTCTGTCAAAGAGCAAGCAAACTCTGGATCATAGCATATCCAGGATGAGTGATCAGTCCAATGTCTTGTGTCAGTAGTCTGACCAGGTGCAAGCAAACTCTGGATCATAGCATATCCAGAATGAGTGATCAGTCCAATGTCTTGTGTCAGTAGTCTGTCTAGGAGCAAGCAAACTCTGGATCATAGCATATCCAGGATGTATGATCAGTCCAATGTCTTGTGTCAGTAGTCTGTCTAGGAGCAGCAAACTCTGTATCATAGCATATACAGGATGAGTGATCAGTCCAATGTCTTGTGTCAGTAGTCTGTCTAGGAGCAAGCAAACTCTGTATCATAGCATATACAGGATGAGTGATCAGTCCAATGTCTTGTGTCAGTAGTCTGTCTAGGAGCAAGCAAACTCTGGATCATAGCATATCCAGGATGAATAATCAGTCCAATGTCTTGTGTCAGTATCCTGTCTAGAAGCATGCAAACTCTGGATCATAGCATATCCAGGATAAGTGATCAGTCCAATCTACTGTGCCATTGTCTGTCTAGGAGCAAGCAAACTCTGGATCATAGCACATCCAGGATGAGTGATCAGTCCAATGTTCTGTGCCATTGTCTGTCTAGGAGAAAGCAAACTCTGGATCATAGCATATCCAGGATGAATAATCAGTCCAATGTCTTGTGTCAGTATCCTGTCTAGAAGCAAGCAAACTCTGGATCATAGCATATCCAGGATAAGTGATCAGTCCAATCTTCTGTGCCATTGTCTGTCTAGGAGCAAGCAAACTCTGGATCATAGCACATCCAGGATGAGTGATCAGTCCAATGTTCTGTGCCATTGTCTGTCTAGGAGAAAGCAAACTCTGGATCATAGCATATCCAGGATGAATAATCAGTCCAATGTCTTGTGTCAATAGTCTGTCTAGGAGCAAGCAAACTCTAGATCATAGCATATCCAGGATGAGTGAACAGTCCAATGTCTTGTGTCAGTAGCCTGTCTAGGAGCAAGCAAAGTCTGGATCATAGCATATCCAGGATGAGTGATCAGTCCAATGTCTTGTGTTAGTAGTCTGTCGAGGTGCAAGCAAACTCTGGATCATAGCATATCCAGGATGTATGATCAGCCCAATGTCTTGTGTCAGTAGTCTGTCGAGGAGCAAGCAAACTCTGGATCATGGCATATCCAGGATGTATGATCAGCCCAATGTCTTGTGTCAGTGGTCTGTCGAGGAGCAAGCAAACTCTGGATCATAGCATATCCAGGATGTACGATCAGCCCAATGTCTTGTGTCAGTAGTCTGTCTAGGAGCAAGCAAACTCTGGATCATAGCATATCCAGGATGAGTGAACAGTCCAATCTTCTGTGCCATTGTCTGTCTAGGAGCAAGCAAACTCTGGATCATAGCATATTCAGGATGAGTGATCAGTCCAATGTTCTGTGCCATTGTCTGTCTAAGAGCAAGCAAACTCTGGATCTTAGCATATCCAGGATGAGTGATCAGTCCAATGTTTTGTGTCAGTAGTCTATCTAGGAGCAAGCAAACTCTGGATCATAGCTTATCCAGGATGAATGATCAGTCCAATGTCTTGTGTATGTAGCCTGTCTAGGAGCAAGCAAACTCTGGATCATAGCATATCCAGGATGTGTGGTCAGTCCAATGTCTTGTGTCAGTAACCTGTCTAGGAGCAAGCAAACTCTGGATCATAGCATATCCAGGATGGGTGATCAGTCAAATGTCTTGTGTCAGTAGTCTGTCTAGGAGCAAGCAAACTCTGGATCATAGCATATCCAGGATGAGTGATCAGTACAATGTCTTATGTCAGTAGTCTGTCTAGGAGCAAGATAACTCTGTATCATAGCATATCCAGGATGAGTGATCAGTCCAATGTCTTGTGTCAGTAGTCTGTCCAGGAGCAAGCAAACTCTGGATCATAGCATATCCAGGATGAGTGATCAGTCCAATGTCTTGTGTCTGTAGTCTGTCTAGGAACAAGCAAACTCTGGATCATAGCATATCCAGGATGAGTGAACAGTCCAATGTCTTGTGTCAGTAGCCTGTCTAGGAGCAAGCAAACTCTGGATCATAGCATATCCAGGATGAGTGATCAGTCCAATGTCATGTGTCAGTAACCTGTCTAGGAGCAAGCAAACTCTGGCTCATAGCATATCCAGGATGAGTGATCAGTCCAATGTCTTGTGTCAGTAAACTGTCTAGGAGCAGGCAAACTCTGGATCATAGCATATCCAGGTTGAGTGATCAGTCCAATGTCTTGTGTCAGTAGTCTGTCTAGGAGCAAGCAAACTCTGGATCATAGCATATCCAGGATGAGTGATCAGTCCAATGTCTTGTGTCAGTAGCCTGTCTAGGAGCAAGCAAACTCTGGATCATAACATATCCAGGATAAGTGATCAGTCCAATGTCTTGTGACAGTAGCCTGTCTAGGAGCAAGCAAACTCTGGATCATAGCATATCCAGGATGAGTGATCAGTCCAATGTCTTGTGTCAGTAGTCTGTCTAGGAGGAAGCAAACTCTGTATCATAGGATATCCAGGATGAATAATCAGTCCAATGTCTTGTGTCTGTAGTCTGTCAAGGAGCAAGCAAACTCTGTATCATAGCATATCCAGGATGAATAATCAGTCCAATGTCCTGTGTCAGTAGTCAGTCTAGGAACAAGGAAACTCTGGATCATAGCATATCCAGGATGAATAATTAGTCCAATGTGTTGTGGCAGTAGTCTGTCTGGGAACAAGGAAACTCTAGATCATAGCATATCCAGATTGGGTGATCAGTCCAATGTCTTGTGTAAGTAGTCTGTCTAGGAGCAAGCAAACTCTGTATCATAGCATATCCAGATTGGGTGGTCAGTCCAATGTCTTGTGTCAGTAGTCTGTCCAGGAACAAGCAAACTCTGTATCATAGCATATCCAGATTGGGTGATCAGTCCAATGTCTTGTGTCAGTAGTCTGTCTAGGAACAAGCAAACTCTGTATCATAGCATATCCAGGATGAGTGACAAGTCCAACGTCTTGTGTCAGTAGTCTGTCTAGGAGCAAGCAAACTCTGTATCATAGCATATCCAGGATGAGTGATCAGTCCAATGTCTTGTGTCAGTATCCTGTCTAGGAGCAAGCAAACTCTGGAGCATAGCATATCCAGGATGAGTGATCAGTCCAATGTCTTGTGTCAGTAACCTGTCAGGGAGCAAGAAAACTCTGGTTCATGGCATATCCAGGATGAGTGATCAGTCCATTGTCTTGTGTCAGTAAACTGTCTAGGAGCAGGCAAACTCTGGATCATAGAATATCCAGGATGAGTGATCAGACCAATGTCTTGTGTCAGTATTCTGTCTAGGAGCAAGCAAACTCTGGATCAAAGCATATCCAGGATGAGTGATATGTCCAATGTCTTGTGTCAGTAGCCTGTCTAGGAGCAAGCAAACTCTGGATCATAGGATATCCAGGATAAGTGATCAGTCCAATGTCTTGTGTCAGTAGCCTGTCAAGGAGCAAGCAAACTCTGGATCATAGCATATCTAGGATGAGTGATCAGTCCAATGTCTTGTGTCAGTAGCCTGTCTAGGAGCAAGCAAACTCTGGATCATAGCATATACTGAATGAGTGATCAGTCCAATGTCTTGTGTCAGTAGCCTGTCTAGGAGCAAGCAAACTCTGGGTCATAGAATATCTAGGATAAGTGAACAGTCCAAATGTCTTGTGTCAGTAGCCTGTCTAGGAGCAAGCAAACTCTGGATCATAGCATATCCAGAATGAGTGATCAGTCCAATGTCTGGTGTCAGTAGTCTGTCTAGGAGCAAGCAAACTCTGGATCATAGCATATCCAGGATGAATAATCAGTCCAATGTCTTGTGTCAGTAGCGTGTCTAGGAGCAACAAACTCTGGATCATAAAATATCCAGGATGAGTATTCAGTCCAATGTCTTGTGTCAGTAGCCTGTCTAGGAGCAATCAAACTCTGGATCATAGCATATCCAGGATGAGTGATCAGTCGAATGTCTTGTGTCTGTAGTCTGTCAAGGAGCAAGCAAACTCTGGATCATAGCATATCCAGGATGAGTGATCAGTCCAATGTCCTGTGTCAGTAGTCTGTCAAGGAGCAAGCAAACTCCGGATCATAGCATATCCAGGATGGGTGATCAGCCCAATGTCTTGTGTCAGTAACCTGTCTAGGAGCAAGCAAACTCTGGATCATAGCATATCCAGGATGAGTGATCAACCCAATGTCATGTGTCAGTAACCTGTCTAGGAGCTACCAAACTCTGGATCATAGCATATCCAGGATGTGTGATCAGTCCAATGTCCTGTGTCAGTAGTCTGTCAAGGAGCAAGCAAACTCTGGATCATAGCATATCCAGGATGAGTGATCAGTCCAA
The DNA here is from genome assembly GCA_030765065.1 of Deroplatys truncata. Classification (NCBI taxonomy): domain Eukaryota; kingdom Metazoa; phylum Arthropoda; class Insecta; order Mantodea; family Mantidae; genus Deroplatys; species Deroplatys truncata. Next base: position 10,063,443 of record CM060983.1, read on the forward strand.
TGTCTTGTGTAGTAACCTGTCTAGGAGCAAGAAACTCTGGATCATAGCATATCCAGGATGAGTGATCAGTCCAATGTCTTGTGTCAGTAGTCTGTCTAGGAGCAAGCAAACTCTGGATCATAGCATATCCAGGATGTGTGATCAGTCCAATGTCTTGTGTCAGTAGCCTGTCTAGGAGAAAGCAAACTCTGGATCATAGCATATCCAGAATGGGTGATCAGTCCAATGTCTTGTGTCAGTAGCCTGTCTAGGAGCAAGCAAACTCTGGATCATAGAATATCCAGGATGAGTGATCAGTCCAATGTCTTGTGTCAGTAGTCTGTCTAGGAGCAAGCAAACTCTGTATCATAGCATATCCAGGATGAATAATCAGTCCAATGTCCTGTGTCAGTAGTCTGTCTAGGAACAAGCAAACTCTGGATCATAGCATATCCAGGATGAATAATCAGTCCAATGTCTTGTGTCTGTAGTCTGTCTAGTGACAAGCAAACTCTGGATCATGGCATATCCAGGATGAATAATCAGTCCAATGTATTGTGTCTGTAGTCTGTCTAGGAACAAGCAAACTCTGGATCATAGCATATCCAGGATGAATAATCAGTCTAATGTCTTGTGTCAGTAGTCTGTCTAGGAAGAAGCAAACTCTGGATCATAGCATATCCAGGATGTGTGATCAGTCCAACGTCTTGTGTCTGTAGTCTGTCTAGGAAAAAGCAAACTCTGGATCATAGCATATCCAGGATGAATAATCAGTCCAATGTGTTGTGTCTGTAGTCTTTCTAGGAACAAGCAAAATCTGGATCATAGCATATCCAGGATGAGTGATCAGTCCAATGTCTTGTGTCTGTAGTCTGTCTAGGAACAAGCAAACTCTAGATCATAGCATATCCAGTCCAATGTCTTGTGTCAGTAGTCTGTCTAGGAACAAGCAAACTCTGGATCATAGCATATCCAGGATGAGTGATCAGTCCAATGTCTTGTGTCAGTGGTCTGTCTAGGAGCAAGCAAACTCTGTATCATAGCATATCCAGGATGAGTGATCAGTCCAATGTCTTGTGTCAGTGGTCTGTCTAGGAGCAAGCAAACTCTGTATCATAGCATATCCAGGATGAGTGATCAGTCCAATGTCTTGTGTCAGTATCCTATCTAGGAGCAAACAAACTCTGGATCATAGCATATCCAGGATGAGTGAACAGTCCAATGTCTTGTGTCAGTAGCCTGTCTAGGAGCAAGCAAACTCTGGATCATAGGATATCCAGGATGAGTGATCAGTAAACTGTCTAGGAGCAGGCAAACTCTGGATCATAGCATATCCAGGATGAGTGATCAGTCCAATGTCTTGTGTCAGTAGTCTGTCTAGGAGCAAGTAAACTCTGGATCATAGCATATCCAGAATGAGCGATTTGTCCAATGTCTTGTGACAGTAGCCTGTCTAGGAGCAAGCAAACTCTGGATCATAGCATATCCAGGATAAGTGATCAGTCCAATGTCTTGTGTCAGTAGTCTATCTAGGAGCAAGCAAACTCTAATCATAGCATATCCAGAATGAGTGATCAGTCCAATGTCTTGTGTCAGTAGCCTGTCTAGGAGCAAGCAAACTCTGGATCATAGCATATCCAGGATGAGTGATCAGTCCAATGTCAGGTGTCAGTAGTCTGTTTAGGAGAAAGCAAGGTCTGGATCATAGCATATCCAGGATGAATAATCAGTCCAATGTCTTGCGTCAGTAGTTTGTCTAGGAGCAAGCAAACTCTGGATCATAGCATATCCAGGATGAGTGATCAGTCCAATGTCCTGTGTCAGTAGTCTGTCAAGGAGCTAGCAAACTCTGGATCATAGCATATCCAGGATGGGTGATCAGTCCAATGTCTTGTGTCAGTAACCTGTCTAGGAGCAAGCAAACTCTGGATCATAGCATATCCAGGATGAGTGATCAGTCCAATGTCTTGTGTCTGTAATCTGTCTAGGAGCAAGCAAACTCTGTATCATAGCATATCCAGGATGAGTGATCAGTCCAATGTCTTGTGTCAGTAACCTGTCTAGGAGCAAGCAAACTCTGGATCATAGCATATCCAGGATGAGTGATCAGTCCAATGTCTTGTATCAGTAGCCTGTCTAGGAGCAAGCAAACTCTGGATCATAACATATCCAGGATGAGTGATCAGTCCAATGTCTTGTATCAGTAACCTGTCTAGGAGCAAGCAAACTCTGGATCATAGCATATCCAGGATGAGTGATCAGTCCAATGTCTTGTGTCAGTATACTGTCTAGGAGCAAGCAAACTCTTGATCATAGCATATCCAGGATGAGTGATCAGCCCAATGTCTTGTGTCAGTAGTCTGTCTAGGAGCAAGCAAACTCTGTATCATAGCATATACAGGATGAGTGATCAGTCCAATGTCTTGTGTCAGTAGCCTGTCTAGGAGCAAGCAAACTCTAGATCATAGCATATACAGGATGAGTGATCTATCCAATGTCTTGGGTCAGTAGCCTGTCTAGGAGCAAGCAAACTCTGGATCATAGCATATCCAGGATGAGTGATCAGTCCAATGTCTTGTGTCAGTAACCTGACTAGGAGCAAGCAAACTATGGATCATAGCATATCCAGGATGAGTGATCAGTCCAATGTCTTGTGTGAGCAGCCTGTCTAGGAGCAAACAAACTCTGGATAATAGCATATCCAGGATGAGTGATCAGTCAAATGTCTTGTGTCAGTAGCGTGTCTAGGAGCGAGCAAACTCTGGATCATAGCATATACAGGATGAGTGATAAGTCCAATGTCTGATGTCAGTAGCCTGTCTAGGAGCAAGCAAACTCTCGATCATAGCATATCCAGGATGAGTGTCAGTCCAATGTCATGTGTCAGTAGCCTGACTAGGAGCAAGCAAACTATGGATCATAGCATATACAGGATGGGTATTCAGTCCAATGTCTTGTGCCAGTAGCCTGTCTAGGAGCAAGCAAACTCTTGATCATAGCATATCCAGGATGAGTGCTCAGTCCAATGTCTTGTGTCAGTAACCTGTCTAGGAGCAAGCAAACTCTGTATCATAGCATATCCAGGATGAATAATCAGTCCAATGTCTTGTGTCAGTAGTCTGTCAAGAAGGAAGCAAACTCTGGATCATAGCATATCCAGGATGAATAATCAGTCCAATGTCTTGTGTCTGTAGTCTGGCTAGGAGCAAGCAAACTCTGGATCATGGCATATCCAGGATGAATAATCAGTCCAATGTCTTGTGTCAGTAGCCTGTTTAGGAACAAGCAAACTCTGGATCATAGCATATCCAGGATGAGTGATCAGTCCAATGTCTTGTGTCTGTAGTCTGTCTAGGAACAAGCAAACTCTGGATCATAACATATCCAGGATGTGTGATCAGTCCAATGTCTTGTGTCTGTAGTCTGTCTAGGAACAAGCAAACTCTGGATCATAGCACATCCAGGATGAATAATCAGTCCAATGTGTTGTGTCTGTAGTCTGTCTAGGAACAAGCAAACTCTGGATCATAGCATATCCAGGATGAGTGATCAGTCCAATGTCTTGTGTCTGTAGTCTGTCTAGGAACAAGCAAACACTGGATCATAGCATATCCAGGATGAATAATCAGTCCAATGTCTTGTGTCAGTAGTCTGTCTAGGAACAAGCAAACTCTGGATCATAGCATATCCATTATGAATATCAGTCCAATGTCTTGTGTCTGTACTCTGTCTAGGAACAAGCAAACTCTGGATCATAGCATATCCAGGATGAATAATCAGTCCAATGTCTTGTGTCTGTAGTCTGTCTAGGAACAAGCAAACTCTGGATCATAGCATATCCAGGATGAGTGATCAGTCCAATGTCTTGTGTCTGTAGTCTGTCTAGGAACAAGCAAACTCTGGATCATAGCATATCCAGGATGTGTGATCAGTCCAATGTCTTTTGTCTGTAGTCTGTCTAGGAACAAGCAAACTCTGGATCATAGCATATCGAGGATGAATAATCAGTCCAATGTGTTGTGTCTGTAGTCTGTCTAGAAACAAGCAAACTCTGGATCATAGCATATCCAGGATGAATAATCAGTCCAATGTCTTGTGTCAGTAGTCTGTCTAGGAAAAAGCAAACTCTGGATCATAGCATATCCAGGATGAATAATCAGTCCAATGTCTTGTGTCTGTAGTCTGTCTAGGAACAAGCAAACTCTGGATCATAGCATATACAGGATGAATAATCAGTCCAATGTCTTGTGTCTGTAGTCTGTCTAGGAACAAGCAAACTCTGTATCATAGCATATACAGGATGAATAATCAGTCCAATGTCTTGTGTCTGTAGTCTGTCTAGGAACAAGCAAACTCTGGATCATAGCATATCCAGGATGAGTAATCAGTCCAAGGTCTTGTGTCAGTAGTCTGTCTAGGAACAAGCAAACTCTGGATCGTAGCATTTCCAGGATGAATAATCAGTCCAATGTCTTGTGTCAGTAGTCTGTCTAGGAATAAGCAAACTCTGTGTCATAGCATATCCAGATTAGGTGTTCAGTCCAATGTCTTGTGTCAGTAGTCTGTCTAGGAACATGCAAACTCTGTATCATAGCATATCCAGATTGGGTGATCAGTCCAATGTCTTGTGTCAGTAGGCTGTTTAGGAGCAAAGCAAACTCTGTATCATAGCATATCCAGATTGGGTGGTCAGGCCAATGTCTTGTGTCAGTAGGCTGTTTAGGAGCAAAGCAAACTCTGTATCATAGCATATCCAGATTGGGTGGTCATTCCAATGTCTTGTGTCAGTAGTCTGTCTAGGAGCAAAGCAAACTCTGTATCATAGCATATCCAGATTGGGTGATCAGTCCAATGTCTTGTGTCAGTAGGCTGTTTAGGAGCAAAGCAAACTCTGTATCATAGCATATCCAGATTGGGTGGTCAGGCCAATGTCTTGTGTTTGTAGCCTGTTGTTCAACCCAGCATTCACCTTACAACCCAGGAAACCCGCAAAGAAACTTTGATCAGGTTGGTCGACCCCGGGGGTAGAACCCGGAACCTCCCACGTTACCGTGGTGCCACCTCGCTCGATTGGGTGCGTGTCTAAAAACGATTTTTATTGTTTGGATTTAGGGGACCTGATGTACATGGCGGCGCAAAAGCCAGTTTCTCCTTACGTAAAAATTAAATTGAGTTTTATTTACCTATCGCCCTTCGCCGTGTTTGAACCGTTGACCTCGTTGCGTAGCGCTACATAAACATATAATGAGACAAGACAAATACAGGTTCAGATTTAATTTAATTTTAATTTGTTGGCAACACATAAACACATTCAATTGTGTTCAAATTATCCACCGCCTTGCTCAATACATTTCACGCAACACCTTACTACTGATTTACAAATACGGGACAATAAATGTTTATCTTCGTTGTTGGTATGAAATGTATTTTGAATGGACATTCTTAGTTCATCTAAATTCCTTGGCGATACGGAAAACACCATATTCTTCAGAATCCCCCGGACTATAATTGCAAGATCGTGGTGGCCAATCAAAAGTCCCACGGCGTCCAACCCAGTCTCTGAATGTGCTATTCAAAAAATTGCGAACGCTCCATCCAAAGTGGGGTTAAAATAAATTGAGTTTTATTTATGGACGGTCTTTAACTGCTGTGGTTCTTAGCGTCCTATTCTATATTGGGTGTGAAAGACCGGTAATTTTACTCAGAGGCCTCTTTGTCAGGCTTGATGTGTTTTACGTGCCGGAAATCTACGACACGGGACCACCGGCTTTACTTCCCTTCCGAAGAAAGCCATGCTAAGGATTTTTACGCCCGAAAAAAAAATCGATCGCCCTCCGCCGTGTTTGAGCCCGCGATCTCATGGGATGGAGCTCCATCTTGTTACCAAATGAAATACTGAATGTGGTTGTTTTCCAGCTTCTGTAGGTGCTGAAGTAACTGTATCTTCAAAAAACGAAGGTCCTATTAATCGAATACTTACATATTAAGACGTCAAACATTCTCCATTATCTGACGGGGGTTTGTGTTGGACCAATATACACGTCCATTTAGTTTGCCTCATATGTCCATCAAACTGATAGACAAAAGTTCAAGTCTTAGTCGTCTTCATGCAATGCGTGAAATAATTTTGGGCGAGAAGGCTTGAATTTTACGTCTTTTAGGATTCTTTGCAGGCTCCTTCCTAGTTGACCTGCGAGGACTTGCTAAAAATGCCTGAACAGTTTTTTCATTACGTGGCCGACCGTGTCTCAAAGCATAGACGCAATGTTCTCTGAAATTTCATGCCGAGCTTCCGCAAAAGTTGGTAGCGGTGCATCAGGAAACCTCGTCATCGTGAACTTGCAGCACATTAACAATAACGAACAAATGAATGTGTATAATTAATTTTATATTCCCACTAGCTCTCAGCATTTGCCGACAAAACAATTAACTTTGTATTTGTAGTGCGAACTTGTGAGCAGGAATGAATGGCAGTTTAGGGCAGGCTATGAGAGGTCTACGACCGGGTTACACAAAGGTGGTGGGGATGTTCTGACGGTATGGTGTAAGTGATTCACTCCGCTTCTCAGACAACGACCGTGACAGAACCGTCGCTCGCTCTCAGGTGGGACCGAGTTGGATGGGGTATAAACATTTATATTCTCATTTTTACTTTCTTCCACCCAAAAATTCTATACTGAGATTTGGCCACAAATACATGTTTTGAGACCCCTTGGACGAAAAAAAAAGAAAAAAAAAGAATTTGTGTCTGTGAATACCTAAGTAAAAAATCTGATGTGATACATTCACACTACTTTCTCTACCCTCTATCGTTTATTAGTAAGTATACAGACTATTCTTACTAAAGCTTATTTTTCTGTCTACTACATTTTAATCCAAATAAACCTTTACAGAAATAGCTACATTACACATTTCGTTATAGATACACAGCGATAGTCAAATGTTTAACAACTGGACACTATATGTTGGCCTTAACATTCCATACTGTTTCCATGACATCGCGAGGAACAAGTGAATGTTGATAGGACTTTAAAGAATAAGCAAGTAATGAATAGTTCGAACTATTAAAAACGGATATCTCCGAAATGACTTATACCATAAAAATGTTATTTCAAATAAATTATTTGTTTTAAATAGATCTTCATTTATTGTATATCCCTTAACGTTTACGAGTTATACAGGGTGAGCTAAAAAACTACAAACCGCCTACGCGGTGTTTTTTCCTGTCCGCGTCCTCGGTGCTCGTTGCCGTCTGCCGCTATCATAGAACGCCGCGGATGCAACCATATAACATTTTTAAAACTACTTTTAAAAGCTTTACTTGCCAACTTTATGAAAGGAGATGCTGAAACTGGCCACCGTCGTTTCCAAACATTTCTGGCAAGGAAACTATCTATGATTAACTTTCGTAAAGAGGTGCCAAAAATGTATGGACAAAGACGGTGGCCAGTTTCAGCATCTCCTTTCATAAAGTTGGTAAGTAAAGCTTTAAAAAGTAGTTTTAAAAATGTTGTATGGTTTCATCCGCACCTTTCTATGATAGCGGCAGACGGCAACGAGCGCCGAGGACGCGGACAGGAAAACCACTGCGCAGCCGGTTTGTAGTTTTTTTGGCTCACCCTATAGAAGATTATACAAAATTGATTCCGAATGAGGAGGACTTCACAGAAAATTCAGGAAATGCATTTTATTTGTCATGTAAATATCTTTAATATTGACATTTTAATGAAACTCGTTAGAGCCATGTTTTGAAAAATCGAAAATTTCGAAAAAAATATTGAATGCAAAGGGTAGTTCAGGGTGTTTATATCGCATCTGTGGAAGATACTGAAGCAACTTATGCCGTTGACAAGCGGACGGGGACTGAACATATACTTCTGGTGAAATGCAATAATTTGCCTTCTCGCTGTACGTATTGTACAAGAGACTGGACCACCATTTTGTTACGCGCCGCCGACAATGTTAGGAATATTCGTGCGGAACAACAACAGTAATAAATCCATTCACATTTTAATGTTCCGAACCTGGTCCGTCTGGGAACGAACCCATAAATGTTAATGTGTAAGTCTAGACGGCGTTCATCCTTGCTTGAATGGAATTGTAACAGTGCCTTGCCCTGCCTATAGGATAATTAAATCAAAATTTACTTTAACAGGTGAAGGAAGAATTGCAATTCACCCATTCCCTGCCTACAGCATAACTGAAAAATGCATTTTTAAAACATGCGCGATATTTTTGATTTTCTCAAACACACGTACAACGATTTTGACTAAAATGGCATATACTAAAGGTATTTGCATGACAAATAAAGCTGGTAATTGCCTGTGAAGTGCTCATTCTGAAGGGATTTTGCAGAATGTTGTGTAAGTAGTAAACATTAAGCGGTAGACGAAAACGAACACACAATTTATTCGAAATAACCTTTTTTGTAGCACAAGCCATTTCCGAGGTATGCGTTATTAATGGTTCGAAGCATTTCTTGGTAGAGATCGCAGGGTACAATTGAAATAAATAAACTTTTCTCAGTATACTGGCACCAACATTTTTATCTGGCTTTAAATCTTTTAATTATAAAAATATGTAAATATCGTAAAATAATTTCTAAAAAACTTTTACTCTCATTTATAGGTACGTTTTTCTGTGAAAGTAAAGTACACAATCCGTCATTTTTTTATTATGAGTTTCCATAAATACGTTAAGATAGGCGGTTAACCGTTTGTCCATTTGAGGGACTTATTTAATTTTAAAAAAACTCACAAGAAAATAATTTTTGGTGTAATTTTTTACATTTATAATTTTTTTTCGTGAAAAGCATGTAATTTAGGACGAAAATCTTTAACCTACTAAATACAGCTAAGTATTCTGTACAACCACAAAAACATTTAAATTTGTAGGTTAAATAGATTTTGAGAAAAGTGCACCTGAAGTTTAAAAAATAACAACGGGAAATGGCAAAAACACAAGGAGAGCACTTTGTTACATACTAACATACCATAACATCTCTGGACCATAACACCGCTTTAAACGTCCAAATAACAACAAAAATTACACAGTGTCTACCAAGTGTCCTTAAAGTGCTGTCGACATTCAGTTGTTTCTCGCGATGTCATGGCCAGCATATAGCATCCAGTTGTTAAACATTTGACTATCGCTGTTCTCTATAACGAAATGTGTAATGTAGCTATTTCTGTAAAGGTTTTGAGATAGAGGGTAGATACAGTCATGAGAATCTACGACATCAGATGTTTTGCACCTTTTTCATCTAAATTAGGAACCTTTTTGACCAGTATTTTGCAGCTAAAATTCTAGCTCTACTTACCTATACGTAAAATTGAACTGTTTGCTTAGCATTGCTGTTACATCGTCACTGCTTGCAATAAAACAAGATTGGGGCACAACCTCTGTGAAGTAACAAGTGAAAGTGACTCCAACATGGCGCCTATGTCCGCTCAGCAGTGGTTTTTAGAATTGTCCTATATCAGTTAATATATAGTGGTCGCGCGTGCTCACAAAGCAAACAGAACCTTCTTTGTCTCTTCAAGGTTTGCATCCACAGCAATTACCGTATTCCGCACAACAAATTCACCGACTAAACCTTTTGACAATATGAATCCCCCCCCAAAAAATAACAATAAAACTCTAAAACGCAACGTTCAATAAATAACAAATGTTGAGTATCTTCTAAAGATGCGACTAGAACATTTTCAAGGAAATCCCCGCACCCCAACTACCCTTCACATGCAACATTTTCGAAATTTTTTATTTTCTAAAAATGTTGTGTAACGATTTTGATAAAAATACCATATATTAAACATATTTCCATGACAAAATGTACATCTTGAATTTTCTGGCAATAGTCTTTCAAGTGCTCTTCATTCTGAAAGAATTTTGTATAACTGGTAAATGTTAAGCGATTTACAAAAACGTGATACACAAAACATGTAGATCACACAATTTATTTCAAACAACTTTTTTTGTAGCATCAGCCATTTCCGAGATTCAAACGCGGAGGGCGATGGATTTTTTTGGGCGTTAAAATCCTTAGCATGGCTTCCTTCGGAAGGGAAGTAAAGCCGGTGGTCCCGTGTCGTAGATTTACGGCACGTAAAAGAACCTCAAGTCTGATAAAGAGGCCTCTGAGCAAAATTACCGATCTTTCACGTCCAAATAGAATGGGACTCTAAGAACCATAGTAGTTAAAGAGCGTCCAAAAATAAAACTCAATTTATTTTTAATTTCGCTATTCTCTTTGTATCTATAACGAAATGTGTGATGTAGCTGTTTCTATAAAGGTTTATTTGGATTAAAAGTGGTAATATAAAAATAAGGTTCAGTAAAAATAGTTTGTATACCCACTAATAAGGATAGAGGGTAGAGAAAGTCATGTGAATGTATCACATCAGATTTTTATTGCTATAATTTGTACTTATATTCAACTAGGGATCTAGGAAACCTATTGTGATACATTTTCAGTATTGGCGGTTGCTACAAAGTGTGCAAATGTGATTTTGTGGTCTGCGAATTCATAGTATTACAAAAGAGCGTACAAGTTCTAAGCTTGATGGAACAGGTAAAACACTTCAGTGATTATACTTAAATACAAACAAATGTGATGTGTTACATTTACATGACTTTCTCTACACGGTACACAAACTATTGTTACTAAAGCTTACTTTTCTATCTACTTCATTTTAGTTCTTTACAGAAACAGCTACATTACAAATTTCGTTATAGAGAACAGCGATAGTCAAATGTTTAACAACTGAACGCTATATGCTGGCCTTAAAATTCCATACTGTTTCCATGACATCGCGAGAAACAACTGAATGTTGATACGACTTTAAGAGAATGACAAAGTATTGAGCAGTGTGAGCTATCAATAACGGATATCTCGGAAATGGCTAATGGCACAAAGGAGGTCATTAGAAATAAATTGTGTGTTTTAAAGGGACGTACGTTTTTTGTGTAGCACGATTTGGTCTATCACTCAGTGTTTACAAGATGATATAAATTCTTTCCGAATGAGGTGCAGTTGGCAGGATGTTGAAGATATAGCTAATGTGGGGAACAATTCATACAACCTTGAAAAATAAAACGAGAATGAACTTCTACAAAGAATTGCGCTGCCAATTTTAATGAAAAGACTGAAATCGGAATACAGGGATGAGAAATGAAAAACTAAAGGGTGGAATTTTTAAACGTTGTTAAAATGCGCTCTTAAGGCTTCCTTCGTTAAGGAGGTAATAAGGGATGTATCTCCCTTAAATGCGAAATCGTACTCTTGAAGTTTCCTTACGGTTGCCTTAACGGAGGAAAGAACCAAAGGCCTGCTTCTACTGCCGGCATCCAAATAAAGATAAATATTCCCACGTGTTAATCATAAAATTAATACAATGCATAAATAATCACGTTGGTATAATAAATACATTCATCATTTGATGCCATTAAAGTTTGTTTCTAATAGCATACTGCATTGGGGTAGAATAGGAATGTAAGTTCAAAGGAAAATTAGTTGATGTTGGCTTGCTAGCAAGGTCCCGCGTGTGCTTGAAATGGAAAAGAAGCGATTAGAACTTTCTATAGACAAATACAAGAGTGTAGTGGAGATGGTGCAACCGTTTAAGAAAAACGCAAAGCTTGAACCGAGATACAAGAACGGTTTAATTGCGGATCGGACCATTTGGAGGTTAGTTACCACATTAAACAGTTGTTGGTTAGTGTGACCTTCTGTTGCAGAGAACCGTAATGTTGCGACAACATTAAAAGCAAAAGAAAGCGACAGTTGGCCGGTGGTCCGATACAAACATCAAAAGATGATGACAAGCCAGCGGATGCAACAAATGGAGACCTCGAGGACAGCGATACGGTTATCTTGCTTACATGTAAGTTGATAAAACAAATCTATTTTTATATTATTTTCTGAAATTTATTTTGGTTAGAATACAACATGCATTAGCACCGAAACCTTCATCTTTGACATATTCTTGTATTTTTATTGATGAGTTTCTGCTCTGAATAATCTCTCCTGCACACTAAATTAAATGTAACTTATAAATACTGCACGTTGAAGTCCACAATTATTGCATTTTTGTAAGGAATGTATTATTGTTTTAGGTGCATCTGAACAGAATCAAAACTATGAACTCTCTAGCGAATCATTAGCCTGGAGCTCTGCAGCAGAAAATGAAGTCGACAAATTGATCTAAATGGTTAGTTACATTATTAGTATTAATGGAAGACATTTGTAGCAGAACTACTCAGTGATAAGTAGGTACCCAATCTAAAACAAATACATAATTACAGTAACTAATAAATGAAAAGTATCAATATGTTACCCCACCAGATGTGTTATTAGCATAAAGTGCAGCACACATGTGGTTGAGGTAGGTCACACGCACTAATCTAAACCTATCCAGTGTCAATTCTTTTAAATACAATTTGCTTTATTCTTCAACTCAAAGTTTAATTTTTCATGTGCTTGTTTCTTGCAAGTAAATTTAAAAGCATGTTAGTGCTAACACCATAAAGTGTATCTGCTTCAAAGTCCCCTTTCTTACTCAAGCTTACTGTCTCCACCAAAACTTCCTGTGAATGGAACCACAGTTGTGTCAGTAGTAACCATGAAAATAGCTGGGCAAGCAACAAATAATGTTATGTTGGTAGGCCTTCATCTAGAGCGCTCCATTAGCAATCATACACATTCACAATAGGTTTCACTGTTCCACTAAGATAGTGTTTTAATTAGGTAATTCGCTTCCCCTTAATTAGTGCTATAACTCTATTAGAGGTAAGTAATGTAGTTTTTCAAGTTGTACACAGAAACAGCATAATATTTGTTGTTCCTTACATGATTGTGTCTATAACATCACTATCAACTATATTGCAGCAGTCCTGGGCTACTTTCTCCTTAATTTATTATTTTCTTTTCTATTTCAGTTTCTTGAGAATCAAAAGAAGATTATTGACAGCGCGGCTATTAATGCTGAATTAGATGTGGCGCTTAGCAAACTTACCGACGGCGAGCTTCAAATAAAGAAAAAGGAGACAGAAATCCGCCAACAACTAGAGCTACTTCAACACAGTCGGGAAATGGCAAAAAAAGAACAGCTACAGCTCAGCAAAGATTTGATTTTGGAAAAAGATTGTATCAGCTACAGACAAAATTTGCTATAGAGAAGCACCAAGCTGAGATGGAATTGATTACGATTGTTTCTTCACATTAAAAAGCTAAGTTTTTATCACAGAAACGTATTTCTTTATTCCATGTTTCAGCAATTGGAAATATGCAGATATTGATGTCCTTGCCAACACTCCATGCCCCTTGAAACTACAGCACACTATTATGTTAGGGCATCTTCACCCTCCTTGTTAAAATGTGCGTCTGTACAGGTTTCAATAACCTTGACAATTGCTTTCAAATGTCTCCACTTTTGTATACCATTTACGTTACATGAATGTTTGCATGAATGTGCTACTCTCCACATTAACAATAACAATGTGCTCTGAATTCAATTTCTTTAACAGTACCAAAAAATAAATATAATACAATAACACAATTCAGCTGATAAATCATAGCCTTACAGGACCGTATTTTGTAGCCCATGATAAATATAAAATAAAAGATATCATTTAGAATAATTGCTGTCAAAAAGCAGATATTTCAATGAGACTAGCATATTCAATAAGACGTCTGTTTGGCATAGCTTAAAACTACACAAACAAAACCCAAGGTCCTTTGTCAGCACAGTGAAACACACAGAAGTATTGAATTTTGCATTATTGCCCATTTCTTGCACGTTTTTAAATCTTTTAAGTTATTTACCTTATATCAACTGATCATATATATGTAACAAATTCGTTTTCAAATCTCCACCTGAAGATTCCATTAAGAAGGAAAATACAAAACATCTATTAAATGGGGTCCCATTTAACTGTTGCATGTTGGTCCATATGTGTTTTTATTTGTTTTTCATCATTACAACTTGTCAGAGTTCTGAACTAAATGTGCATTAACCGGGCCAGCTTAATCACAATAATATTAAGCACTTCAGAAATAAGTGTTTAACATGTTAAAAATGTTACTGTACTTTCCCAAGGAGAAAGCAATAAAAGCAAATGTTAATACATGAAATAAAGTAATGCGTTGATAGCATTCACAATGAAACTAAAACATAAAGCTTTGCTTGGGCTCTTATAAATGCAAAAAAGTAGTTTTATGTACTGCACACTGAGTAAAATTAAGTTTCCAGTATTGGTATTATAAAATCACAAGTTTTTTAGAAGACCAAACTGCAAAAACATGGAGATTGCACCACAAGATTTATTTGTGCCATTCATCTCTGGAAAGTCACAAAATTTGGTTGTTATATTAACTGACCTGCCTTTTGTGGCACTCAACAGTTTACATTTTTAAATGAGGTTGCTACTAGCCCAGTTTGATGAATGAGAATTATGTGCTTTATAACCTCTGTAACAGATAAATGCCTTCCGACACCTTTACATTCAGCATGACAAGGTGGAACAAGTAATAGCTCAAGAAATGGCATGATAATTGTACAATGTTTTAAAACATGGAAGTGCAAGCAGAAAGATTTGAAACTTCTCATCACTGTATTTGTGCAATGGATTCTCATAGTCCGGAAATAATCGTGCAACATTCTCATATAAGTCGTCGTCCATTACATAGTTCATAAACTCAATAAAAGAATCTGCAAGCAAAGCCATTACACCATCACCTCTAAAGAGCAGGAAGGAGAAACAAAGGTAGTTCTTTAGCTTCCTTCAGTCTTTAAGGAAAGGAAGCTTTAAGGCTACCTTACTTTCTTAAATACAACCAGGGCGATTTCAGAATTCAAAAAGCTATGTAAGGAGGACTGAAGGTGAAGGAGCTTCAAAGGAGTGTTTGACAATTCCACCCTATATTGGTGATAAGTGAAGGCTACAGAGAAAGTGCTTCTCACATGTAGAGACACTACCAATACACGCAGGCCGCAAGAGATGCAAGCTGGAACAGACCGACTGAGTGAAGAAGAAGAAGAACAATTCAAGATATACATTTTATTTGTCAAGTAAATATCTATAATATCGGTAGTTTAATAAAAGTCGTTGGAGCCATTTTTGAGAAAATCAAAACTAATGAACAGGGTTAGCATTTTTAGGTGCGCACCTTTTTTCTTAGGGCAAGTTAAAGCTGTGCGGAAAGATATCACAGTGTGAAATTTTATTTCTAGTTGCCATTTTTTCTCGCACCTTTCCCCCTTTTTTGGGGACCTTTACCCCTTTTTGGCACCTTTATCCCATTTCCCCCCAACCATGCCCATAATCATCTTTCCCGCTTTTTTCTTTTAAGTTTCATTCCAATTTATTCTTTAACTTTCAACTAACGTCTCCTCAGCTTGCTGTGTACGTGCGAATAGTAAGCCTATCTCTTTCAGTAAACGCCGCGTGGGAATTGAAAGCACACCCGCAACAATGGAAAATAATTGTGTTCGACGAAAACCTCTTTCTCTCGCTTTACCGGTATAAAGTAGCTCGCAATAATGCAATTGACGAGTAATTCTATCCCACCAGAATCAGTAGCCTGCTATTCGTGAATGTGAGTTTGTTACTGTGAGAGACGTTATCTGTTTGCGTGGAGGCGAAGGCTGGGCATGCAGAGATGGCAGTAACCTCACCCGCGCAGTTCTGAGAAGTATTAAGACTGGGTTCTCCTCGAAACTACTAGAAATCGCTGAGACGGAAGTTCCATAAGAGAATGTGGACAGCGAATGGGCGCAAGAGTGAGTTGTGTGACAGTCGCATTGTGTTAGCAACTGAACTAGTCTTAGCTCTCCAAACGAGTGCACCAGTACTAGATTTTACCATGCCAAAGGTGTCCAGTGCTCGATTTATTGTTCTGGCTGAGGAATTCACACAAGATTTCATAGACACTGATGGAACTGTTATGCGATGAACTATTTGTGATTCAGGAATTTTGTTAGATGAAAAACACCAGCGAGATCGCATCAAACAACACATTTCCAGCTCTAAGCATCAAATGAACGAGACTCTTCTAGCAACCAAATCACAGCAATCTATATTACGAAATGCGTTTCAACAGAGTTTTTCAAAAAGCCAAAATTTGAAGGAATTAAACATTAATTTGTGTGCAGCTCTTACACAAGCAGGAATTCCACTCAATAAGGTGAACCATCCAGCCTTCAAGGGATTTCTTGAAAAATACACAAAGATGTCAATGCCCGATGAGAGTACTTTAAGAAAAAACTACATGGAGCCTGTTTACCAAGAAACCATAGAACAAATCAAGGAGAAAGTGTCTGATTGCGATGTGGGAATCATTGTGGATGAAACCATAGACTCAATGGAACGATATGTTTTGAAGATTTTAGTTTTTCCCTTAGCAGGGGAGAAAGTTAAGCGCATGTTGTTAAAAATGTACGAGCTGCAGAAAGCCAATGCCAGTACAGTAATGCAATCCATTATGGACTTCTGCCAAAAACTCTGGACTTCTGGTATCGAGTTTGAAAAACTTCTTCTTGTGGTTACGGACCAGGCTCCATACATGTTTCAGCTGTTAACCAATTGAAACCTTTATTTCCTAACTTGAAGCATGTGACATGCTTGGCTCATGCCCTTCACAGGGTTTGTGAATCCATAAGGAACGAATACGACATCGCAAATCAATTCATCTCTGCCCTGAAGAAGATTCTACTGAAAGCTCCGAGCCATGTTGTTTACTACAGGGAAATCACTGGCCTGCCCCTTCCAAATTTCCCGGTTATTACTCGCTGGAGATCTTGGATTGAGTGTGCTGCTATGTTGTGTGAGAATTTTGACAAAATTAAAGAGTTTGTGCTTTCTTTGGATCCATCCGTCGCAGGTGCAATTTCCAAGGCGTTGTTCTGTTACCGGAGAAAATACATAATTTGCAGACAGAACTATATTGTGTCCATAGTTACAAGTACCTGCCTGCAGCTATTAAACGATTGGAAGAACAAGGCCTGGAAAATGAAAAACAATGGGATATTTTTACTTCCGTGAGGGAGCAGTTAGGCTTTGCCAAAGACAAACTTGAATCTAGTCTTCAGAAGAATCCAGACATTGAGGAATTCGCCACATCTGTAGAGTTGCCATTCCGAGTGAATACAAGGTTTGCACCACTGGTTTCTGTGGATGTTGAAAGAAGCTTTAGCATCTACAAACACATTCTATTTCCTAATAGAAACAGACTTACTACTTTTAAAAATGTGGAGAGGCTTAATGTCTTGAAGTACAACAGCTTCATGTTTTTTCCTTCTTTTGATGAGTGATAGTTTGATATACTTGTTTGTAGTTCAATAAATTATAATAGAGGAAAGAGAAATCGTTGAATTAGTTAAGGGAATGCACAACTGAAATTAACCCAGAATATCAAAAAATCCATAACATTTTTTTTAAAAAAATGTTCCCAAAAATTCTCCATATCTTGTAGTTTTAGAATCCACTTTTATTTTTGACCTAGCAAACGCTTCAGGATCGTTACGAGACTTTTTAAATACCCTTGCACATTTGTTGCTAGCTGTTTATATTTTTAAAACTTCATTTTAAGGCGTTTCTTATTTTCAGCATTTCTGCATATTCAAAATGTTCCACACGATGTAGTTTTCATCCATTCGTATTGACATTTTTATGCTTATTTCAAAAACCCAAATAAATAAAACTGTATATAATTTGTCTGTGTAGTGAATAGTTTTTGCGTAACTAATTTTTGAAGATAACAATGTATACAAAAAAAGGAAACATGCAAATACAAGACTGCAAAACTATTTTTTCTTTTAAACTAATAATGGTAGGAAAAAATATGACAGATGTTTAGTTCCTTGACAAGAAGCAACTTATGATTTATTTTTTTTTTGAAGAATGCATCATGTGTTGTATTTTGTATGTACCCACAATTTCATATTTTGAAAATTAATAACTTGAAAGCTAATTAAGATTTTGGATTGAAATTCAGAAAACAATTATATCTAAAGAAGACTGACATGTGTTTAAAATTTTAGCCCAATTGAATGGATAGTTTAGAAAATAGCAATTTCAGTTGTGCATCCCCTTGAATAAACCAGCACCTTATTGTCCCTTTATTCACCTTATTTGAGCACCTTTTCCCTTGCTTTTTTCACGTGAAATTTGCAGCTACAAATCGTAACCCTGCTGATGAAAGAGTGGAAGCCGGTGTGAAACAGAGAGCAAACGCAGATGCTCGTGTTTCCACGCGCTGGAACATGACGTCAGGCACGCAGCCAATAAAAAACTGTCACCTCACGTGTTATTCTTCTCAGCTGGGAAACTGGAGAACAGACAAGCTGCTCGTGTTTCTGGCGTGTAACAGTCACATGGCTTTCCTCTTCACTCCGACCCGTGACACCACAGGGCTGCGAGCTGGAAACGTTAGGGGCTCCCGCGCGTCTCTGTGGACTGTAGCCTCCTCCCCTTCCACATCTTATCTTTCCATCGCTATTTGTGTCTTCTTCCAATCGCCCTGCAGTTGAATACAATTTGGAGGAGTCTGGTATTTACATTTTTATCGCGATGTTCATTTCTTTGTTTTGGAAGCGATCACATCGTGTTCTCCTTAAAAATGTCATTTCGCGAATGTTTCTTTTTTTTGTGTTTACCCCTCTTTCTGAACCATAAACAAGAAGAGGAATAATTATTGTTTTATCAGATTTTAATGAAGTATCGTATTCCATCCAAAACGTGATACCGGCATTTCACCGGAAATACATGTTTTGAGCCCGCTAAATCTAGAACAAGCATTTTTAGAAAAATTCTGTGAACACCAT
Organism: Deroplatys truncata; assembly: GCA_030765065.1. Taxonomy (NCBI): domain Eukaryota; kingdom Metazoa; phylum Arthropoda; class Insecta; order Mantodea; family Mantidae; genus Deroplatys; species Deroplatys truncata. Next base: position 10,082,243 of record CM060983.1, read on the forward strand.
AAGTGAAGTCGGATATGTAGCAAAGATGCGACACGAAGATTTTCAAGAAAATCCCCGCACCCCAAACTGCCGTTTATATGCAACATTTTGTTTAAATTTTTATTTAAAAAATGACTAACGATTTTGATTAAAATATCATATAATAAAGATATTTACATGACAAATAAAATGTATATCCTGAATTTTCTGGAAACAGCCTGTGAAGTTCTCTTCACTCAGAAGGAATTTTGTATAACTGGTAAACATTAAGTAATAGACGAAAACTACTGCACAAAAATATAGATCTCTTTGAAACACACAATTTACTTCCAAATAACTTTTTGTGGCATAGGCTATTTCCGAGATATCCGTTACTGAAGGTTAGAATTGTTCAATACTTTGTTATTCTTTAAAGTACTGTAAACATTCAGTTGTTTCTCGCGATGTCATGGAAACAGTAAGGAATTTTAAGGCCAGCATATAGCGTTCAGTTGTTAAACATTTGACTATCGCTGTTCTCTAACGAAATGTCTAATGTAGCTATTTCTGCATAGGTTTATTTGGATTAAAATGTCGTACCTAGGTAGAAAAATAAGTTGTAGTAAGGACAGTTTGTAATAATCGGTAGAGGGTAGAGAAAATGATGTGAATGTATCACATCAGATGTTTTTTTGTTTTGCTCGTGGTGAAACAAAGAGAAGTGAATTTGAAAGCTATCACATAGGGACCAGCTCTTTGACTATCAGCGTACGTATAATGAAATGCGGAATAAAACCATTTCTACAAATGTTTCTGTAATAACAGTTTGTTTAAGAATGGGTAGAGAGTGTGATGTGAATGTAACATGTCAGGTTTTTGTTGGTGTTCGGGGGATCTGAAAACATGTAGGTATCTGGTTGGTGTTGGAAGACGGTACAAACTGTCACACAAGAGTTGTTACCAACATCGCTCACATTTTATAGATGAGTATTTTAATAAAACTTCCCATTATATTTTTCAGACTGACGTTGCAAGGGTGCTTTTTTAAACTCTAATGGCGTTATAATTAAATTCATATACTTCCCTCAACTATTCTTTATAAAATTTAGTCATTTAGAGGGTTTTTATGCTGAACCCTCCCCTTTACTCGGGCTATTGCTGGATGAAACATTCCACGATATTCACGTTAAAGGATGTGAAACATTGGCTCACCTCCCCGCGACGACTTAACACACCCTTTGGCGTGGGACAATGGTCAAGTAATTTGTAAGATACACAACCCTGGTGAAGCCGGTGAATATATAGATACCGTGTTAACATCCTTGGAACAGATATATAGTGTGCGATCATCGAGAAAAATCATTTGTACAGATAATATAAAAATGGTTCACTGATTTCTGATGTTGGCAATTGTTTAACGAACTTGATTACAACATAAATACAAACAAAACAAAGCAGAACTTTGTTACCTGAGAGTTGTTAGAAGGTTTTAGCGTTCAGAAACTTCACTCCATACATCTGTAGAATTAGAATAAAGGCTGTGACACTTTCACGCATTTGCTTGCAGTGTTTCATGAAACAAGCTGTGTCTTCTGTTTGCTGAAATGTTAATAAAATGTAACCTGTTTTTGTTTTTATACTCTGTGGAGTGCAGCAACTATATGTGTATATTCTCAACTAAAAGTCAAGGCGTTCGTGTTCAAGTACAGGGGCTTTGCAAATCCATTTTAGTAATTTATAAATGAAATTACAAGCTGTTTTATAGTCCCATGTCCGTCAGAACGAATAGGGCTCTTCAATGGTGAAAGAATTGTCAAAATCCGTTGAGTGGTTTTAGACATTTTCCCTCTTTATAATACTGATATGGATCCAGTTGGAAACTCAGATTCATATGATATGCCTAGTGCAGTAGTTTCAGGATGATTGTTAAACACCTGCTGTCATCACGTGCTGCTCCATGAATCAGCGATGACTGTGCTGCTGAGATTACATTTCATGTTTCTTTATGCTCTCTCGTCACTTAACGGGCAGATTAAACCACAATCTTAAATTTTATCTTAATAGCAGATTATAATATAAGGTCTTTCAACAAAAGTGTCCTATCTTTGAACTTAAATAAAACACGTTCTATAAATGATAGAGGTTTATTTTTTTTTTATTTTGGAACATAATTAATGCCATTGCATGTGGAAGAGAACATCAGTTAAGTGACCGCACGCGTATACGGTTGACCCAATTTTCAATGACAGAAGAACGTAAATTAGGTCCAACTTCACGAATAACACGCGTAATGTTATTCATAAGATCATTTACTGTTTCTGGCTTGTTGACATAAACTCGAGATTTAACATCAAGAAGTAATCCAACGGCGTTAAATCACATGACCTCGGGGGCCAGTTAACATCACCACCACGGGAAATGATGAAACCTCTGAACTTCTCTTTCAAAAGATCGATTGTTTCGAGAGCAGTATGACATGTGGCACCATCTTGCTGGTACCAGATGTTTCTGAGATCCATACCATCCAATGGAGGCCAAAATAGTCCCTTATAAGAACCCGGTATCTTTGTCCATTGACAGTTAGAGCTTCTCCATCTTCATCTTGGAAAAAACATGGATCAATGATTCCACCATACCAAAATCCACACCACACAGTAATCTTTTGGGGATGAAGTGGTCGTTCTTGAATCTGCATTGGGTTGTGATTGCTCCAATAGCAGCAATTTTGTTTGTTAACACAACCATCCATCCAAAAGTGGGCTTCGTCGCTGAAGGTGATTTTTCGACAAAGATCCAGGTCAGTTTCCAATTGCTCCATAGCCCAGTCAGCGAATACACGTCGCAACCTATGGTCGTTGGGCTTTAGTTCTTCAGTTAACACCATTTTGTAAGCGTGAAACTTCAAGTCCAGATGCAGAATTCGCCAAGTTGTGATCGGCGAAAGCCCCAATTGATTTGTTTCCGTTCTCGCGTACACTCTCACGAGCGGCGCCTATGTTTTCGTTGGAGCGCCTACGTCGATTACGTACAGGCGTTCTTTGATCGCTGACAGAACCACTTCTTTAAAATTTATCGATCAAACGCCGAATCGTTCTCTCGCAGGGACGATTATGCACACCGTAAACTTCACGCAATACACGGAAGGTTTGGCGAACAGATGATCCATTTTGATAATAAATTTTCACAATTTCTACGCGTTGCTGAATGCTGTAACGTTCCATGGCTATTTGTCATTAACAACTGTAACCACATGACTGCTATAACTCAATAACAAGGGCAGCTATCACATGTTAAAGATAGGACACTCTTGTTGAAAGACCCTTTACAAGCGTTAAAATTGGGTTTTATTCTCCGAGTAGGAATGCTACGAGCAAAATAAAATCACTTTTAATATGCAGTGTTTAGATAACGTTCGAATTTGTACAATATGAATAAAATAATACACTGATTCCTAAGCTAAGAGAAATCACGTTTATAACGAGATCAACTCACGTATATAACGAGATTCTTGAAACAAAAGAAATGACGTTTAAAACGAGATCAACAACGAGATGTCAGACATTTTCAGTGAAATTATTTTCAACATATTTTGCCATACACCAGGCAATGAAGCGATTAAATGCTCTATCATATTGCTTTCTAGATTTCTTGAGTAAGTACTTCTATTGCTTCTGTAATTTCACTTCCATTTCAGTTTCTTCTCAATTGCCCTCATGTAATCTTTATGTAACTTACCTGAGCTAGATAAAACACCAAAGAAAGCAAACGCTGCCAGTATAACGTACAGGTTAACTCCATAACGAATCAAGTGTGACGATTTCTGTTGTGAACAGATAATGCGAGCGCCATCATGTGAAAGAAGCTAATCAAACCAAGTCGAGTTATTAAACAGGTGCAAATATAAAGGGTAATTTGTATGTGATTGGACTTGAAAACAAAGTAGGTCACAGCGGAGTGGTATAAAAAGTTTATCGAACCAGTGCGATAATTTAAAGTTATACTTTCACGCCATGCTGTCTAAAAAATATGTATGTATATATGAGTGTAGGTAGAAAACTTTTTAACCACGTTTCTTTCTCTACCACGTAGGTAGAAAAGGTGTTTGTATCCCACCCAAAATGTTCATACCGAGATTTCACCGGATACACATATCAATCTCCCCCTCCCAAAAAAAATAATTTTTCGAAAAAAGTGTGTGTGTGTGCGAACAGTGTAAGTCAAAAATGAAAAGTTGGGCAAATACCAAACTTGGTATTTAAGAGCTTAGCATCTTCCAAGGATGCTACACAAAGTTTTTTCTAGAAAATCCCACCACACCAAAGTAACCTTTTCGCGTAAAAAATGTTCGTTTTTTTTAAAATTTATTTTTTCAAAACTCGCTGTAAATGATTTTTATTAAAATGTCAGGTTTAAGATATTTGCATGACAAATAAAGTTAATATTTTGAAATTTCTAAGAAAAGTCCTCTTCATTCTGAATTACTTTTGTATAATTGGTAAGTGGTAAGAGCTAGACAAAATCTTACTCCATAAAAATGTAGATCTTGTTAAACCAAACAATTTATGTCAAATAACATAATTTTTTTGGCGTTAACTATTTGCGAGATATTCTTCTATTGGTTTGAATTTTCAAATATGTACACTTCTGTCAAGCGGTAAGTTGCTTTTAGTTGTTTGTCGGAGTTATGCAAAGAGCCTTAATAATAATAATAATAATAATAATAATAATAATAATAATAATAATAATAATAATAATAATAATAAAGTAGTTTTATTTATGGACACTGTCCCATTCTATATTGGGCGTGGAAGGCCGGTAAATTTACTCCGAGGCCTCTTTATCAGGCTTGAGGTTCTTTTACGTGCCGTAAATCTACGACACGGGACCACCGGCTTTACTTTCCTTCTGAAGGAAGCCTTGCTAAGGATTTTTAACCCCGAAAAAAATCGTCGCCCTCCACCGGGTTTGAACCGGGAAAAGCATGGTACGCCTAGACGACGTAGGGCGACATGCAAACTGTATCTTACAACGAAATGAAATTGTATATCTGTATTAGCAAAAAGCAGATACCTGCCTCACATCCAAGAGGTTCCCACTTTGAATCTCAGTTAGGGTGAGTTAAGGTGTTTTTCTCTTGTCCTTAAAAGACGAATGTCTGGCAACTTTAAGCTCTATGAACTTTGGTCTTATTTCACCGATTTCATTCATCATTCAATATGATCTCACTGGTAAAAGGACAGTTAAAAAAATATTCTGATGCGACACATTCACATGACTTCCTCTACCCTCTATCGTTTATTAGTGGGTAAACAAATTATTTTTACTGAAACTTATTTTCTATCTACTACATTTTAATCGAGATAAACGTTTACAGAAACAGCTACATTACACATTTCGTTATAGAGAACAGCGATAGTCAAATGTTTAACAACTGGACGCTATATGCTGCCTTAAAATTCCATACTGTTTCCATGACATCGCGAGAAACAACTGAATGTTGACACGACTTTAACAAGACGATCAAGAAATGAACCATTCGAACCTTTAATAACGGATATCTCAGAAACGGCTTATGCCACAAAAAACTTGTTTTAAGTAAAGTGTGTGTTTCAAAGAGACCTATATTTTTATGTAGTACGTTTTGGTCTTTAATATCTGATATTTTAATAAAAATAGTTAGAGGCATTTTTTAGAAAATAAAATTTCGATAAAATGTTGCATGTAAAGCCTAGTTTGCGGTGGAGGGATTTTGTTGGAAATGTTCGTGTCGCATCTTTGGAAGATACTGAACCTAAGTAGCAAGTTTGATATTTATCAGACTTTTCGTTTTTGAGTTATGCTTCACACACATTTTTCTAAAAAGTTTTTTATTGTTCGAGGGACCTGAAAACGTGTATTTTCGGTGAAATCCCGATATAGAATTTTCTTGTGTACGTACTATGTAGGTGGTAAAAAGCGCCAAGTCATGCATGACAATAAAGGGGGTTGGTGGCTGCGTGCAGGCAGTCGATAGGAAGAAATTAATTTGAAGCAGAGCGCTGCTTGCTCTCTTGTGCGTCTCATGCATAATCTAGCGGCAGTAAGTGGAGGGGTTGTTATAGCGTGCATCTCACTCTTGGATACCGATACAAGTGATCTAGCAACTTTACAGTAGCGTTTAGCCATATAAAATTGCAAAATGCTTATAGCCTACTTAACTTAGCCTAAATAGAATAATTTCATCTGCGCTTTAGCTATGCAAAAAGATAGGGTGAATCCCCTTACCTGTATCATGAGTCATCAAAATGTGTACTAATCATAAGGTTGACTTTCTGAAGTATGCGCTCAAAAAGTATGATTTTTGACACACAGAATTGGTCAGTTTTTACATATTTTACCTAAAAAATTTCAATATAAGATATATTTAACGTACGGTATTGGTGCTTAGCAAATATATACCCTTATTCCATTACAGTTTTATATTAAACAAATTATTCTTATACAGTATTTAAATATTATGGAATTATCCAATCATTTATGATATTTAGAATGTCTTAATAGGGTTTAACATCTGCAAAGAAAATATGCGTAGTTAGGACGTCAATTATATGTAGCATTTTTACTTTCTCTACTACGTATAGTGAGTAGGGGAAGTATTGTATTCCACTCAAAAATTCGATACCGAGATTTCACCGGAAATACATGTTTTGAGACCCCTGAATAATAAAAAAGCATTTTTGGAAATATGTCCGTGTGTGTGTGTCTATGAACAGCATAACTCAGAAACGAACAGTCGGATAAACACCAAACTTGGTATTTAGGTTCAGTATCTTCCAGAGATGCGACACGAAGGTTTTCAAGAAAATTTCCCCACTCCAGATTACCCTTTACATGGAAGATTTTTCGAAAATTTTAATTTTCTCAAAAATGGCTAACGATTTTGACTAAAATATCATATGTTTAGCCCAACTGGTAAACCATAAGAGATAGACAAAATTTTACTACACAAAAAATGTAGATCGCGTTAAAATACACAATTTATGTCATACATTTTTTTTTGGTGAGTGAACCATTTTCGAGATATTGCTTGTTATTCCCTTAAATTTTTCAATACTTATTTTCTCAAATGGGAATTCGTTATTCATTTTTTTGTCTTGGATATGCAAAGAGTATTAATCTGTGGCAAAGGGAATGGTGCTGCACCTAGCAACCAGCTATTAAGAGATATGTATGTGCTTAAAGGCTACTGTTTTTCTATATTGCCCTTGTAAATATATATTCCCCTTACATCTACAAGAAAATTAGCAATAAGATAGAGTCTGCAAATGTTTATCTCGATTAACATGAAGTAGATGGAGAATAAGCGTTTGTATAAATAGTTTGTACAAGAGTAGAGAAAGTCATGTGAGTGTAACACATCAGATTTTTTTGTTAAATAATGCATTTTTAAAGCTATCATCTAGCCATTATTTGGGAGGAAGTGATGGCAACAAACGATTCCCTTAGGGAGGAGCTACCTTACGAACGAGTATTTTAATTTTCAACCATCATATAGGTGATCCACGAATTATTCTTTGGATGCAAGGTTTAATTTAAATTTTGAGAAAACTTGACATCATTGTTAGGGAACATCTTCTGAGATACGTGTGATGTAAATAAAAATGTTGCCTTTACCAAACCAACAGTTTGTATGTTTTGTATATAATTAAGACCCTCCCTGGACCGGCGCACAGTAGCACATGTGGAAATCCACCTTCACATGACTTTCTCTACTCACTCTTCTACAAACTATCCTTACAAATGCTATTCTTCTATGTAAGAATAAAGCGATGGTCACATTCTTAAAAACCGTGTCGCTATGTGACGGCTTTCAAATTCCATGTACCAGTTGAAAAAAGTCAAGTATTTGAAAATTGAAACCAATAACTGAGAATCGGTTAACGTGACAAAAAGAAAACGAGATCTACACTGGTTGTGTTTGTCCGTGTCTTACGTTTACCAAGTCTGTCACGATGAGTGTTCAACACATACATCATGTAAATATCTTTAATTAAAATTGTTATAGGCGTTTTAAAAGAATAAGAAACAACCAAACCATAGTTTAGAGTGGGGGGAGCGTGTCGCATGCTTCAAACATACTCAACTCACTAAGTTTGCTACTTATTCGACTTTAGTTTGTTTCCTTATGCTGCTCAAAAACAGGAGACCAGTTTTCTAAAAACGTATTCAGGGTATATCCGGTAAAATTTCGATATCGAATTTTTGGTGAAATGCGGTCCATAACATTTTGTGGTGCGTTTTGTTTTAAATGTATAGATTAACTTCTTTTATACTAATTTTGCAAAAAGAACTTTTTTAAACCTTTGAAATTAAATGTTATGCATTTGAATAAATAACATTGCATTCCTGTACGTAGGATAAAGCAAGTAAGGGAGGCCGGAAGCAACCTTATCCCTGCCTGGGTGTGATACAAGGACCGCCCGCATCGTCCCGCATGCTCCTCGTCTTACAGCTCCCACAAATCTGCATTACTTCCTCTTCCTTCTCTGCCGCGAGGATCAACAGTAGCAACCACGTTTGTTTGTTGGTCCTGTAGAATGCAAGCAATCTCTCCCTTCTTTGTGTTTCCTGGCGTTACATTATGTATAGGGTCTTTCAACAAGAGTGTCCTATCTTTGAACTTAAATAAAACACCTTCTATAAATGATAGAGGTTTCTTTCTTTTTTTATTTTGGAGCATAATTAATGTCATTACTTGTGGAAGAGAACATCAGTTAAGTGACCGCCGTGTACACGGTTGACCCAATTTTCAATGACACAAGAACGTAAATTAGGTACAACTTGACGAATAACACGCGTGATGTTATTCATAAGATCATTTACTGTTTCTGGCTTGTTGACATAAACTCGACATTTAACATAACCCCACAAGAAGTTATCCAACGGCGTTAAATCACATGACCTCGGGGGCCAGTTAACATCACCACCACGGGAAATGATGAAACCTCTGAACTTCTCCTTCAAAAGATCGATTGTTTCGAGAACAGTATGACATGTGGCACCATCTTGCTGGAACCAGATGTTTCTGAAATCCATACCATCCAATTGAGGCCAAAAATAGTTCCTTATAAGAGCGCGGTATCTTTCTCCATTGACAGCTAGAGCTTCTCCATCTTCATCTTGGAAAAAATATGGACCAATGATTCCACCATACCAAACTCCACACCACACCTTTTGGGCTTTAGTTCTTGAATTGACACCATTTTGTAAGCGTGAAACTGTCGTCCTCCGTGGACTAGTGGTACCGTGCTAGCCTCCCAGAATCGCGGGTTCAAACCCGGCGGAGGGCGATGGATTTTTTCGGGCGTAAAAATCCTTAGCATGGCTTCCTTCGGAAGGGAAGTAAAGCCGGTGGTCCCGTGTCGTAGGTTTACGGCACGTAAAACAACCTCAAGCTTGATAAAGAGGCCTCTGAGCAAAATTACCGATCTTTCACGCCCAATATAGAATGGGACGCTAAGGACCATAGTCGTTAAAGAGCGTCCATAAATAAAACTCAATTTAGGCATGAAACTTCAAGTCCAGATACAGAATTCGCCAAGTTGTGGTCGGCGAAAGCCCCAATTCTTGCGCTCGACGAGCAATTGATTTGTTTCCGTTCTCGCGTACACTCTCACGAACGGCGCCTATGTTTTCGTTGGAACGCTTACGTCGATTACGTTCAGGCGTTCTTTGATCGCTGACAGAACCACTTCTTTCAAATTTATCGATCAAACGCCGAATCGTTCTCTCGCAGGGACGATTATACACACCGTAAACTTCACGCAATACACGGAAGGTTTGGCGAACAGATGATCCATTTTGATAATAAATTTTCACAATTTCTACGCGTTGCTGACTGCTGTAACTCAATAACAACGGCAGCTATCACATGTTAAAGATAGAACACTCTTGTTGAAAGACTCTTTACAATTGGTTTTGTATTACCAATATTTTGACTTCCAGAGCGGTATTTTCAGTTGCTATTATTGTAGTCCAGCCTATGTGATCTCACTCAATGCATTCCTACAAATTACAAACAAGTGCACCACCATCAGTGTAGTACGCTTTTGATTGGCCAACTGACCAGCATACTCTATCTTTCATTGGCTAATGGCATGTTGAGTGCGATTATCACTGTACTTCCTGACGGACATTGGCTTCTAATTTTAAATCTTAAATAACTAAAACACTTAAAAGGATTTACAAGAATACGAACATTTTGGCGTCTTCTTCACGTGCTGGTGAAGAAGACTGAATTTTCAAGTTGTTATTTAACAGGTAATACAAGGGGTCATTTTGAAACTTTTCAGAATGAATTCGATAAAACTTGAAATCGGAATGTGTTACATTCACATGACTCTCTACCCCTATCGTTTATTAGTGGGTATATGAATTATTCTTACGAAAGTTTATTTTTCATTTTAATGCAGATAAACCTTTACAGAAACAGCTACATTACACATTTCGTTATAGAGAACAGCGATAGTCAAATGTTTAACAACTGAACGCTATATGCTGGCCTTAAAATTCCATACTGTTTCCATGACATCGCGAAAAACAACTGAAAATGCTGGAACTTAAAATGACTAAAGTATTGAGCAAATAAAACTTTAATAACGGATATCTCGAAAATGGTTGATGAAAAAAAAAGCGGTATTTGAAATAAATTATATCTTTTAAAGAAATGTACATTTTTTGTGAAGAACATTTTCGTCTGTCGCTTAACGTTTACCAGTTATACAAGATTGTAGAAAACTCGTTCCGCATGAAGAGCACTCCAGAAGCTATTCCCGGAAAATTTGAAATATACATCTTATTTGTCATGTAAATGTCTTTGATATATAGTGTTTTACTAAAACTCGTCACAGGAATAAAACATTTCAAAAATGCTTCATGTAAAGGTAGTTTGGGGGTGAAAATGTTCGTGTCATATATTTGGAAGGTACTAAACCTAAATATCACGTTTGGTATTTCTCGAACTCTAAGTTTTTGAGTTATGCTGTTCGCACAAGCACACAAGGATATTTTTCTAACAGTGATTTGGGGGGATGGGGGCCTCAAAACATGTATTTCCGGTGAAATTTCGGTGTTGAATTTTTAGGTGGAAGGCAATAGCTCCTCTACCTATTATGTACGTGGTAGGGAAAGTGAAAACTTAGATCTCATCCTTTGAAAGCTGAACGCCATTCTTTGCAGAGACTAAGGAAGGAGCTTCAGATATGAAACTGTAGGGAGGATGAGACATACCTCTGCACTGTCTTCTTGTTAGTAGTTTTCTGATTCACATTCTCCAATTGGCTGCAATTTATTATCTTGATGATGTTGTATATTCGCTATTGTTAAGCAAGCTTAATAATAACATAATTATTTCTTACTTTACCTTTTTATGTAATTGTATTTTGTGCTGAAAACTTTCTTTTAAAGGATTTTCTATCTCCACAGAAAAACAAATACTAGCAATGTTTTACTCTGTAAAATTGAAAATGTAAACTATAGTATAGCAACTTAGTAAAATCCCTCCGTGTACGGACTCCAAAAGTATCCAGGAGGGATAAATCACCCCACTCTGCTTGTATTTTGTCTTTAGCCACTGAGCTATCCAATGAGGTGTCTTAAAGAGGAAGTGGGCTGATACGCGGGAAACAAGTGTCACGTCACTGTCCTGAACACAACAATTTTATAGTAAAGAAAAAATTAATAGAATCTTGTTTATATCGTGATAACTCAAAAACTAAAATCCTTATTCCACTTCTTTAAAGAGCACAGTTTCGAGATGATGTGTGATTGGTCTCCTTGTAAAAAAATTAAAGCCACTAGTTTTCTTTGTAAAACTTCAATTGAGATAATCTGTATCATGGAAATCAATCAGCGAGTAACTTTTTTCCTTCAAAGATAGATGGGAGAGTGAAGGCTATGAAATGCCCTAAAAAGTGGAAGATATCCCATGATAATACCACATGTATGTGAAATGCTATCGCTAGTTATGTGCAAAGTTTTGTTTTCACACCCGCTGCACGTGACCTGTCACAGCAATGCTCTTGTGTGTTTAGTCCTGCCTTGCTGTTACAACAGTGGTGTGATAAACTATTTTATGACAAATAAAACGACATGAACTAAAACACGGGCTAGATAAAATTATGGCGTGTGGTGCTTAAGCAGAGACTCAGAGGCCTGCCCAAAGCAGTTAAGAGAGGGGGAATACATGACCAGGTGGGTTATCCCTCCCAAGTGTTTTTCTGTTATGTTGCTGTACTGTAATATATATTTTAAAGAATTAAAAAGAAGGTGTGCGTTACCGCAGTATTCACATAACATCCGGTAACAAGTAATTAGGCATATAACACTCGCAAACATAGCAAGTTTGTGGATTAGGTCTCTCTATATGTTCAGTACAAAGGTTTCACTTGCGCAAACACAAACTAACAACAAATATTTCCATGTGTTACGATCTCATTTGTTTCTGCTCGATTCACACACTTTGGTCACCAAGCCAGACTGTTGCAGAAACGTGATTTAGTGCTTTACTCACAACTCGGTTACACGAATACCTCTAATCTTCCCGCATTGTTTTGGGTCTATGGAATGTTGCATAATTCAGGCACAGGAAAGGTCTATCGAGAACTATAGTCCAGCAAGACACGTGCAAGGCTCGACTCCGTTCATCCCTTATCTAGCATGAAGTTAAACGCAACAGCTTTCAATAACGGAAAACTTAAACTTTAAGCTTTATCTCCAAGTATTACATACTTCGATACTACCGAATATCGAGGTATCGACCCCACTCTCCTGGCAAGAGGTGGTGGAGGATGATAACATGTGCAGTGATGATGGGTACCTTCCTCTTGTAAACTCTGCAAACCCCTCCAAGAAAGTCAGTGATAGCACTTGCATCCCAGCCACACGTTACTATCACAACTCGGCCATGCAAATAATAACACAACGAACAATTGCTACAGATTTGAGAGAGAAACGTTGTGTGTAGGATAATCTAAAAAACCGCTCAACCGATTTTAGCAATTCTTGCGCCGTCTTTCTGACGGACACGGCCTATAAAACACCTTCTTATTTCATTTCATGAATAACTAAAAGACTAAGACGGATTTACCTGAATATGAACACATTGGTGTAAAAGAAGAAGGTGTTCACTTTTGGAAATGCCATGTAGAATAATGCTACAGATGCCTATTTCATTGTAAGTGATTAATGTAACGACCGAGACCGCCAGTAGATAGCTCTCGTGTGAGGCTACATTCCGTTAGTACTTGTGTTGTAATCAAGTTCGTTAGCAGGACTTGTACAAACAGAGGTTAACTTGGTGGCCTGGGGTGTAGAATCATCATATTTTACATTGTGTGAAAGCTATGTAGCGTTTATGATTTAAATTACCAAGGTTTAACATTTCAGTTACTTTAATTATCTAACAAGTTACTCAACCATTCCGACCGATGATTGTTCCACCACCGGAGTGTACTTATAGACTATGCAACATTTCCGGAACTTGACTGTCGGGGGAGGGGGGTTAAGAAAGTGAGACATTCCGACCGATGATTGTTCCACCACCCAAACGGTACTTATAAACTATGCAACATTTCCGGAACTTGACTGTCGGGGGGAGGTTAAGCAAGTGAGACATTCCGACCCTGTTTCCATCCTCTTGCGTGAATATCAGGGGATTTACAACAATTTCACAAAGAACACGGGAGGAGGTGAATCAAATTAATTCGTCATTCAAAATAAAAAAAAAATCTAATGTGTTACACTCACGTGACTTTCTCTACTCTTGTACAAACTATTCTTACAAACGCTTATTCTCCATCTACTTCATGTTAATCGAGATAAACATTTGCAGACTCTATCTTATTGCTAATTTTCTTGTAGATGTAAGGGGAATATATATTTACAAGGGCAGTATCGAAATACAGTAGCCTTTAAGCACATACATATCTCTTAATAGCTGGTTGCTAGGTGCAGCCCTTTGCCACAGATTAATACTCTTTGCATATCCAAGACAAAAAAAATGAATAACGAATTCCCATTTGAAAAAATAAGTATTGAAACATTTGAGGGAATAACAAGCAATATCTCGAAAATGGTTAAATGGTTCACTCAACAACAAAAATATATATGACATAAATTGTGTATTTTAACGCGATCTACATTTTTGTGTAGTAAAATTTTATCTATCTCTTATGGTTTACCAGTTTACCAAAAGTCGTTCACAATGAAGAATACTTTTGGAGACATTCCCAGAAAATTCAAGATATACATTTTATTTGTTATGATAATATTTTAAACATATGGTATTTTAATCAAAATCGTTATAACCATTTTTGAGAAAATTAAAATTTTCGAAAAATGTTCCATGTAAAGGGTACTCTGGGGTGGGGGGATTTTCTTGAAAACCTTCATGTCGCATCTCTGGAAGATACTGAACCTAAATACCAAGTTTGGTGTTTATCCGACTGTTCGTTTCTGAGTTATGCTGTTCACAGACAGACACACACACGGACATGTTTCCAAAAATGGTTTTTTTTATTCAGGAGGCCTCAAAACATGTATTTCCGGTGAAATCTCGGTATCGAATTTTTGGGTGGAATACAATACTTCCCCTACTTACTCTACGTAGTAGAGAAAGTAAAAACTAGCCGTGCGGTTAGATATTGTTAAAGAAAACACTGGAAACACGTTATAATCGTTTACATTGTGAATATACACGTGTTATATGCACTCATAGCATTATAAATTGGTAAAACATTTCACAGTTACTAGACAAATACATTTCATTTGTTCTTGTCAGCCGAAAAAGTCATGGTTTCATAGAGAAGTCTGTTTGGTTTCGTAAAATGAAGGAACCTGAGGTGCAGCTAAACAATCATGTGTGGGTACTCATTACCGCAAATAAAAAAATATCTTACATTCACATCACTTTCTCTACCCACTATCTTTTATAATTATATACCTCCTACGAAAGTTTGTTTTTCTACGTACTGCATATTAATCGAGATAAATGTTTGCAGAAATAGCTACTTTACATATATCGTTGTAGATACACGAAACCGAATCGATATTCAGATGTTTAAAAGCTCCTTGGTATATGCTGTACTTGAAATGGAATCGCAAGAAACAGGTGAATAGCGGCAGCACTTTGAAAACTGACAAGGAATTTAAACCAATACTAACGGATTTATCGGAAATGCCTTAAAACACGTTATTTCAAGTAAACCGCGTGTCTTTAAAAAATCCAAGATTTTGCTTGTGTCTTACGTTTACCAGTGGTGTAAGGTTCCTTCGTAATGAAGGAGACTTCACGAGCTACATTGTAAATATCTTGGTATTTTATTGAAAATCGTTAAGAAACATTTTTTACAAAATAAAAATCTTCGAAACATTTTCCATGCAAAGGTAGTTTGTGGTGGGCAATTTCTTGAAAATCTTCGCGTCGTATCGTTGAAACATGTTGAAGCTAAATGCCAAGTTTGGTATTTATCCGACTTTAGTTTTGAGTTATTCTGTTCACTCACACACACACACACACACACACACACACACACACACACACACACACACACACACACACAGAGGACCTTTTTCTAAAAATAATTTTTTTTTGATTCAGAGGGCCTCAAGATTGAGGTGGTTGTTGCCCCACGTATGGGAGCCAAACTTGAAGTTGTTTATTGTTGTGGTTATACCACTATTGTGGGAGATATGTTTCTTGAGGTGTTCGCCCCACGTTTAAAAATCAACTTTGTATTTTAATGTTTATTTAAAATATACATGTATGCCTCCGCTTACTCAGTAGTATTTTTTAGAGCACGTATCTCTTAGCACGGCTGGTATGGCTAAAGAATGAGGCTTACACAAATTATAATTGTATTGTACTTTGTTTAGTATTCCTTCAAACGATTAAACAACACTTCACTGATGTATCCTACTGTAGAGCTGTGATATTATTGTTAATTGCACTTTTAACAGGTAAACATATTATTCTCACCGCAATGAAGTTTTATGTCCCACATTGAACCTGTACCAAGCGAACTGCTTGGATACGCAATCTTGTAGCGTCTACCGTCTGAATTTGCACATTTCCTCTATTTCAAGTCTCTGATTGGCTAAGGCTACTCCAATAGAATACTTTTAGGTAACTTAAGCTTTTTTTCTAGTTTTTGATTGGCTATTTATGTTTTAAATATTACATTATTATTGTTCCAAGAATTATTACTAGCCTTTATTAAACTTTCTAATTTATTGTTGTCCCAAAGTTACCTCATTGTTAGCAACTTTCGGCTTCTACTTTATAGGTAATTCTGTTTGCTATGGAAGGCAGCTTGCTTCTATTCTCAAAACTCCTACATTGTTAAATTACGTAATACATTCACATAACATTATTGTACATGTACATAATAATATGAACATAATACAATGGCTGTTATATACACTTTATATCTTATATTATACACGTATTGCTTTAACGCGGGTTGCTATTATTTTATATTATATAATTAGTCTGATATCGTTTAAGTGTTAAAATACTGCCTCAAGATATTTTCTGTGAAATATTCATTGGAAATTTCTGCGTGAGATGCAGTACTTTTCTCTACGTACCAGGTGACAGAGAAAATAACAGCTTTTAAAATCACTCTCTAATCTTCGCTTGTGGTTCCAAGTTTGCAACTAGTTTTCATTGGTGGGCGTTGGCATATCGATTACTGAGGTTTCGATTGTTGCATTGCCTCCTACATACAAATACTTTTCCATTGCCAACTCAAATCAAAAGGACGATATTGCAGAAGGCTTGTGAATGCATACGTTTGTTGCTAAGCAACCGTGCTAACAGCAATAGTGGAAACACGAACACCCAGCTCCTGGCCAGCACCCTCAGCACTCTCACAGATGAGGCAACAAACGGTAACGGCCTAAATCGGATTACGCCATTTGTTGTTATTACTATCGATTTGCTAGCGAGTTCTGTATTCATACGCACGTACTTACCAAAACCACAAGTCAAAGTCTGATGTGTTAGGTTCACATGAATTTCTCTGCCAACTATTCCAACAAAAACCTATTTTTCTACCGAGATAAACGTTTACGGAAATTGTTTCATTACGCATTTAGTTGTAGGTCAGAACTTAAAAAGAGGCTGCTTTGAAATTTCATATTGTTTGAATAAGCGCTTCAAAAATACTATAAAAGTACTGGGAAATTGAAAGTAATAATAATAATAATGATGATTATCTCGGAAATCGTTGGTGCTAGACGGAATTCACTGAGAAAGTTGCTGGAATAGTTTGAAAATTATAAACGAAGACAAAACAGTGCGGGTACTATTTCACCATTCAAACAATAAGGCCTTGGACAACCAAATGGTAAAAAGGCATTTCTGGGGATATATGTAGCTGAAAATTGAAATGGCATAGACACACATGCGCGCGCGAGCATTTTCTAGCAATAAAGACTATAACATAGGTACATTTTAAGTGAAAGGTATTTGAAAGCACTTTACTACTCTTGTACATGGCATCATTTTCTGAGGTAATTTCATCGCACAACAAAGAAATATTTAAAATTCAAAAAAGATTTAGGGCGAAACTAGTAGCTGTAGGACACTATTTCAAAAATCTTATGTGTTTGATTCAACAAGAGTTTCTCTACCCTCTATCGTTTATTACTGGCTATAGAAACTATTGTTACTAAACTTATTTTTCTATCTACTACATTTTAATTGAGATAAACGTTTACAGAAACAGCTACATTACACATTTCGTTATAGAGAACAGCGATAGTCAAATGTTTAACAACTGGACGCTATATGCTGACCATGACATCGCGAATGTTGGCAGGACTTTAAAAGAATGGACAATGTCACAAAAAATCATTTGAAGTAAACTGTGTCTTTTTATGAGATCTACATTTTTTGTGTGCGGTTTCCTCTATGGCTTACACTTATGCAGGATTCCTTCCAAAAGAAGAGGAGTTCACAGGCTATTCCCAGATATTTGTCATTAAATATCTTTGATATATGGTATTTTAATCAAAATCGTTGCAGCCAGTTTTCACATATTGTATGTATTGTATCCTCGTGTCACATTCTTGGAAGGTTCTGAATTTAAATATCAAGTTTGGTTTTTAACCGGCTTTTCGTTGTTTATTTCAGCTGTTCACATTCACACAGACAACGTTTTTCTAAAACTTTTTTTTCAGTCAGATTCAAAATACGTATTTGCCGTGAAATATCGGAAGCGGATTTTTGTGTGGAATGCAATACTTGCTCCACCCACTAGAAAGTGAAGGTTATTAAAATAAGTCGAGATGGTACTGGGTAGAGTGTAATAATGAAACCACCGCGCTTGCAGATGTTGACAAAACATAGTCAGGACTCGAACCCCAGCTGCAGCTGTAGCAGGTGTTCTGTTACACCCACACACAGATTAAAACGTCGTGAGGCTGGTGTTGTAGCTACACAGTTTCTGCTAAATAAAACACCATCTAATTATTTCCTCTAACACTTGCCTGTATGAGATATTCGAGCAAATGTGGGAACAGCATTAACTAAAAATTTCATGACTTACATTCACATTAACTACATTACATTATACATACACAACGATAGTTAAATGTTTCTGGTTTTAAAATTCCATACTGTTTCCATGACATCGCGAGAAACAACTGAATGTTGACACGACTTTAAAAGAAAGGAAAACCACACACATCCACACACACATCCCCACACATATCCACACACACATCCACACACACACACATCCACACAAACACACATCCACACACACCACCCACACCCACACACCCATACAACACACACATCCACACACACCCACACACACATCCACACACACCACCCACACACACCCACACACACCACACACACCCACACACATCCACACACACACACCCACGCACCACACACACATCCACACACACATCCACACACACCCACACACACACACATCCACACCCACGCACCACACACACACCCACACACACATATCAACACACACATCCACACACACCCACCCCCACACACACCCCACACACACACCATACACACACCACACACACACACCGCACACACACATCCACACCCACGCACCACACATCCACACACACACACACACATCCACACACACCCCACACACACACCATACACACACACACCACACACACACCACACACACACACCACACACACACACCATACACACACACACACCACTCACACACACACCACACACACACACCACACACACACACACCCCACACACACCATACACACACACACACCACACACACACCACACACACACACACATCCACACACACACCATACACACACACACCACACACACATCCACACCCACGCACCACACACACACACACCCACACACACCCACACACACATCCACACACACTCCACACACACACCATACACACACACACACCACACACACACCACACACACACATCCACACCCACGCACCACACACACCCACACACACCCACACACACATCCACACACACACACCCCACACACACCATACACACACACACCACACACACACCACACACACACCCCACACACACACACACCACACCACACACACACACCACACACACATCCACACCCACGCACCACACACACACACCCACACACACCCACACACACATCCACACACACATATCAACACACACATCCACACACACCCACCCCCACACACACCCCACACACACACCATACACACACCACACACACACCACACACACACCACACACACACATCCACACCCACACACATCCACACCCACACACACACATCCACACACACCCACACACACATCCATACACACCACACACACCCACACATCCACACACACCATACACACACCCACGCACCACACACACATCCACACACACCACACACACACCCACACACACCACACACACACCCACGCACCACACACACACACATCCACACACACCACACACACCACACACACACCCACGCACCACACACACACACATCCACACACACATCCACACCCACACATCCACACACACCCACGCACCACACACACACCCACACGCACATCCACACACCACACACACACACCATACACACCATACACACACCATACACACCCACCACACACACCATACACACACCACACACACACACCACACACACCCACCACACACACCATACACACACCACACACGCCCACCACACACACCACACACACACCCACCACACACACCATACACACACCATACACACACACACCAAACATACACCACACAGAGTATTGAACAGTTGAAACCATTAGTAACGGATATCTCGGAAATGGCTGATGCCACAAAAAAGTTATTTGGAATAAATGGTGTTTTTTTTAAAGAGATCTACATTTTTTGAGTAGTACGTTTTCGTTTATCGTTTAACGTTTACCAGTTATACAAGATTATACAAAATTCCTTCCGCATGAGCATTTCACACGGTATTCCCAAAAAGTTCAACATATGCTTATTACTTTCATGTAAATATCTTTAATATATATTCTTTTATTCAAAATCGTTAGAACTATTTTTTAGAAAATAAAAAAAACGAAAAATGTTCCAAGTAAAGAGTAGTTTGGAATGACGGAATCTTTTTACAAATCTTCGTGTCTAATCTTTTGAAGGTACTGAACCAAGGTTGATGTTCATCCGAATTTTAATTTTTGGGAACTTTTTCTAAAACTTATTTTTTGGAATTGAGGGGACCTCTAAACGTGTATTTGTGGTAAAATGTTAATATTGAGTCGAATGCAATACCTTGTCTAACTACCTATTATACGTAGTAGAGAGCAGTCGGTTCGCATTTAACTTCATCTCGCAACTCGCCTCAGACTGCTGTTCTAGGATAAGCCTGCTAAATGCTCTTCATTTCGTATAACTGGTAAACCGTGAGAGAGAGAGAGAGAGAGAGAGAGAGAGAGAAAGAGCTCGTTAAAACACACAATTTATGTGAAACAACATTTCCGAGACATTTGTTTATAATACTTACGTAGGTACTATATGTAAAAGGTCTTTCAACAAGAGTGTCCTATCTTTAACATGTGATAGCTGCCGTTGTTATTGAGTTACAGCAGTCATCTTTTCATGTGGTTACAATTGTTATTGACAAATAGCCATGGAACGTTACAGCATTCAGCAACGCGTAGAAATTGTGAAAATTTATTATCAAAATGGATCATCTGTTCGCGAAACCTTCCGTGTATTGCGTGAAGTTTACGGCGTGCATAATCGTCCCTGCGAGAGAACGATTCGGCGTTTGATCGATAAATTTGAAAGAAGTGGTTCTGTCAGCGACCAAAGAACGTAATCGACGTAAGCGCTCCAACGAAAACATAGGCGCCGTTCGTGAGAGTGTACGCGAGAACGGAAACAAATCAATTGGGGCTTTCGCCACCCACAACTTGGCGAATTCTGCATTTGGACTTGAAGTTTCACGCTTACAAAATGGTGTCAACTCAAGAACTAAAGCCCAACGACCATAGGTTGCGCCGTGTATTTGCTGACTGGGCTATGGAGCAATTGGAAGCTGACACGGATTTTTGTCGAAAAATCATCTTCAGCGACGAATCCACTTTTGGATGGATGGTTGTGTTAACAAACAAAATTGCCGCTATTGGAGCAATCACAACCCAACGCAGATTCAAGAACGACCACTTCATCCCCAAAAGGTTACTGTATGGTGTGGATTTTGGTATGGTGGAATCATTGGTCCATATTTGTTCCAAGATGAAGATGGAGAAGCTCTAGCTGTCAATGGAGAAAAATACCGAGCTCTTATAAGGGACTATTTTTGGCCTCAATTGGATGGTATGGATCTCAGAAACATCTGATTCCAACAAGATGGTGCCACATGTCATACTGCTCTCGAAACAATCGATCTTTTGAAGGAGAAGTTCAGAGGTTTCATCATTTCCCGTGGTGGTGATGTTAACTGGCCCACGAGGTCATGTGATTTCACGGCGTTGGATTACTTCTTGTGGGGTTATGTTAAATCTCGAGTTTATGTCAACAAGCCAGAAACAGTAAATGATCTTATGAATAACATCACGCGTGTTATTCGTCAAGTTGGACCTAATTTACGTTCTTCTGTCATTGAAAATTGGGTCAACCGTATACGCGCAACCCAACGAAGTCGCGGCAGTCACTTAACTGATGTTCTCTTTCACACGTAATGACATTAATTATGCTCCAAAATAAAAAAAGAAATAAACCTCTATTATTTATAGAACGTGTTTTATTTAAGTTGAAAGATAGGGCACTGATGTTGAAAGACCCTATACTTTTCTAGACGGGAAGTCATTATCAGTTTGTTTACTTTCTGCAATCCACCCAAAAATATCGATACCGAGATTTAAGCAAAAATACATGTTTTGAAGTCCCTAAATAAAACAAAGTTTTTACTTCCCCTAACAGAGATTTTACCAGAGATACATGTTTTGAGACCACACACACACACACATATATATTTGCAAAAAGCTCCGTGTGTGTGAACAGCACAACTCTAAAACGAAATGTTCGATAAATACCAAACTTGGGTTTAAATTCTGAAGTAGATGCTTTCTCACGCATGGGAGCCAAACTTGCAGTAGTTTAATTGTTGTGGTTGCACCACGTACGGTACAAACATTCCGGTGCCCTTCGCCCCCACGTTTAAAAAATCAACTTTGTATTTGAATGTTTATTTAAATATTATATATGTATGCCTCGGCTGCGTCAGTAGGTAGTAATTTGCAAACACGTATCTCTTAACAGGGCTGGTACGGTTAAAGAATGAAGGCTTACACAAATTATAATTGTATTGTACTTTGTTTATTAATCCTTCACACGATTAAACAACACTTCACTGATGTATCCTACTGTAGAGCTGTGACATTATTGTTATTTGTACTTCTAACACGTAAACTTTATATTATTCTCACCGCAATAAATTTTCAAGTCTCACACTGAACCTGTAACGTAACGATCGGGTACGCAATCTTGTAGCGTCTGCCCTCTGAATTTGCACATTTCCTCTATTTCAAGTTCCTGATTGGCTAAGCCTACTCCAATAGAATACTTTTATTTAACTTAAGCTTTTTGTAGTTTTTGATTGGCTATTTATAAACTGTTTTAAATACTACATTATTGTTCCAAGAACAATAACTTAAACTTTCTAATTTGTAGTTGTCTCAAGGTTACCTTATTATTAGCAACTTTCGGCTTTTACTTGGTAATTCTGTTTGCTACGGAAAGCAGCTTGCTTTTATTCTCACAGCTCCTACATTGTTAAACTACGCAATACATTCACATAACATTATTATACATGTACATAATAATATAAACATAATACATTGACTGTAATATACACTTTATATATTATATTATACACATTTTACTTTAAGACGGGCTGTTATTATTTTACACTATATAATTAGACTGATATCATTTAAATGTTAAAATACTGCCTCAGTTCACCATCTTGTAAAGGTTTTCAAGATAATCCTCCACCCCAAACTACCCTTTACATGGAAAGTTTTTTTCTCACTAAATGTCTCTAAGAATTTTAATTAAAATAGCTTACATTAAAGATATTCACAAGACATCTGTGAAGTCCTCTTCATTCTGAATGATTGGTAAACGTTAAGAGATGTACAAAATGTTACTACACAAAACAATGGAGATCTTGTTAAAGCACGCAGTTTATACGGTTTTCTCTTTGAGAAGGGGGAGTTAAGACCTTTCTTTGTTATTGGTTCAAATGTTGAAACGCTTATACGTTTCTCAATTGGTAAAGTTGGAATTTTAAAGCCATCACACAGCGACGCGCTCTTTTTAAAATGTGACTATCCTTTTATCCTACTGTATTCTTCTTATAGCTACAACGAGATGTGTAATGAAAGTTTATCTGTGTTAACAACAAGTAGACAGAAGAATAAGATTTTGTAAGAAGAGTGTGTAGAGAGAATCATGTGAATGTAACACATCAGATTGTTAGACTGTATACTGCACCTATAAGGTTTATATCTCGCAGGTATACATTACAGCGATTGTATGGTGATGAAGAAAGCAAACATTGGGGTAAAACCCCAGAGCTCAGATTTAACCCCCTCAGCAATGTTAAGGGTGCGAGGGCGTGAAGAATAATCCACAAAATTGTGTGCACTACAACATTGCATATATTTCCTTAAGTGGTCCAAACTGTGAAATTTCCAAATTTTGTTTCTCTGCTTGAGTAGTGCCTGAGAGAGAGAGAAAAAAAAGTTTTTTTTTCTAAGATCCACACGAAAATCTCCTTCAGCTGCAGCTTTCAAAATATTACAACCAAATTTCAATGTTGTGTTACTAACTACAGAGTGAGCCAAAAGACTCCGAACCGCCTGCGCGATGTTTTTCCTCCTCGGCGTTTGCCGCTATTATAGAAAGCCGCGGATGAAACCACACATTTTTAAAACTACTTTTAAAGCTTTTACTTACCAACTTTACGAAAGGAAATGCTAAACTGGCCACCGTCGTTGTCCATACATTTTTGGCACCTCTTTGGGAAACTATGCATCATAACCGATGTCGTCTAATGTTTCTTCCGTAAGAACCAAACGCTGTCTTTTAGATTTCTTAGCCTGAACACTTCCTGTGGCCTGAAATTTACTGTAAAGTTCATGGATTGTTGTACGGCCTGGAACTTTTACACCTGGAAATCTTTCTGCAAATCGTACTTTCACTTGGCGAGCTGATCGAGTTAACACATACGAATCATAAATAAATACACGCTGTGCAGTAGAAAACATATACAGAGTCATAATATACTTTGTGACTAAGTACAGCACAAAATAATAAATAACTCGTAATAACTGAACTACATCACATCACCGTCAACTCAAAACTGCACTTCACACTGCACAACAGCGTGACTTTGTTTATAGCAGCAGTGCGTTATCATGTTTCCACACGCCCAGTGGAAAAACACCGCGCAGCCGACAATACTGTTCATAAAATACCCCTCTGGGGCAACTTAAAACATAAAGTGTACAAGACAAACCCACACACGCTGGAAGAATTAAAACAAAATATCGGCCAGGAAATTTCTCAACGTGAACTACGGCGAGTGATGGATAGTTTCCTAAAGAGGTGCCAAAAATGTATGGACAACGACGGTGGCCAGTTTCAGCATCTCCTTTCATAAAGTTGGTGAGTAAAGCTTTTAAAATTAGTTTTAAAAATGTTGTGTGGTTTCATCCGCGCCTTTCTATGATAGCGGCAGACGGCAACGAGCGCCGAGGACGCGGACAGGAAAAACACTGCGCAGGCGGTTCGGAGTCTTTTGGCTCACTCTGTAATTACATAATTGGCAAATAAAACATGAATTATTTCTAAATGCATATACTTTGACATGTTTACTTTTCTGAACATTTCCAGGGATAAACTTTATTTATTAGCATGTTAAAGCCTTCTGGTAAAATTATCAAAAGTTTGAACCGCAAAGAGCAATTTGAGTGATAATGAATGCTGAAGGGTGGAGACATATTTGTTGGACTTCAAAAGTGCACCCCTATATTATTGGCTGGTGATTTTAGTATCTGCATCCACACATTCCTCTTATAAACACTAAAAACCTACTGTTGTATAAAACATACATTTTTGTCAGAATTTTCACAGCTATGCTTAGAAATATTCACCTTGTTTTAAAACTTGTGTTTTTGTAAATTATTTTTTCTCAGCACATTTAGCTCGTTCTTCACGCAATTCTTCTGAAAAATTCCATGTAGATAGATAGGTGTATTAAGAAAATTTAAAAACTTAAACTTTTTCATGCCGTTATGTGTTTTTTAATTGTTATGTTTTAAAGCTAAAAACATACGTTAAAGAACAGAATTTTACAATAAGAAGTTTTAAAAACAATATTCTTTTGAACTAAAGTTACTGTAAAAGAACTATACGACAACTTTATGCGCTATGAAGCGGAATGGATGGGATTTAAAACTAAGATTATTTTTAATACGTCCTCGTGTGGGACATTTGGTTTTTGAAATTCTGTAACTTTTAATACCTCTCTCTACCCCCTACTCTTTGTAAGTGAGTATACAAATTATTCTAACCAAAGCTTATTTTTCTATCTACTTCATTTTAATACAAATACACCTTTACAGAAACAGCTACATTACATATTTCGTTATAGATACAAAGAGAACAGCGATAGTCAAATGTTTAACAACTGGACGCTATATGCTGGCCATGACATCACGAGAAACAACTGAATGTTGACAAGACTTCAAGAGAATGCCAAAGTATTGAACAAATGGATCCATTAGTAACGGATTTCTCGGACATGGCCGATATCACAAAAAACTTATTCGAAATAAATTGTGTGTTTTAAACAGATTTACATTTTTTGTGTACGTTTACGTTTATCAGTTTGTACAAGTTTATCCTTCCGAATGAAGAGAACATTCAAAAGACACATTTTATTTGTCATGTAAATAGTTTTAATGAAAATCATTAGTGCCATTTTGTTAGAAAATACAAAAGTTTCAAAAAATGATCCATGTAAAGGGTAGTTTGAGTGGGGGAATTTTCTTGAAAATCTTCATGTCGCATCTTTGGAAGGTGTTTTTGGTGTTTATCCAACATTTCGTTTTTGAGTTATGCTGTTCACAGAGAGACACACACGGACCTTTTTCTAAAAATACTCTTTTCAGATTCAAGGTCCCTCAAAACATGTATTTCCGGTGAAATCTCGATATCAAACGTTTTGATGGAATGCAATACCTTCTCTACTTACTATGTACTTGATAGAGAAAGTAAAAATATAATTTAAAACTTCAATGTTTATGTAAAATAAACTTTAGAACAAATATATTGAAAACTTAAAAGAATCTTTAGTTATTCAATCCGTTAATGTGAAAACTGTTTTATTGAATAACTAAGGACCAAAAGGAAGTTATAAAAGTTTAGAATTTCATCTAGAGTAATGGAATTCGACCACAGAGACTATGTAACATTTCCATACTGCTGGGGGGAGCTTAAGGAAATCAGAAAAGATATTTCATACACATTTCTGTGAATATCTGGGAATTTTTCTTAAGTTTTTACGAATATAATGTGGTTTTAGGAAGTACACATATATTTCTAAAGGTGAAGGGAAACATTCACTACAAATATCTTACCCATGATTGTACAATAATTATTTGCTAAAGAATACGAGGAGAGGTAAATGAAATTTAGTAAATCTTATTTGAGATATAAACTGGTGGAACTTCGTGTATGCCAGCTTGTGTGTGCCTAGAACCACAAATTCCGTTAAACAGGTTTTCTATTTTTGTAACAGTTGCCTATTTGCTAAAATACTTATCATGATCATTAAAATTTGGTTTAAAACGCTCCAAAATAAGGATTAATTAATTCTGAGTTACTCCCGAAAATACCCACATTAATAAACGTGTTACCGACCGCATGCCGAATGCACTGAAATTAAACGCATTGCATACATTTATTGAGCACTGGCGAAGCAATAAATGCGATAAAAAATTGTTTTCAAATGAATTACGTGTTCGAGAAATTGCTATACCTACAACGTTCAACTGTTTTTGTATCGATTCTTCAAACTTAGTATGTCGTAACGAGATTCCATGAGTGTTTTGTTTCCAGGAACAGGCGCATTATTGAAAATGTCAATACCAGGTACGATATCAAATTTATTGCAACAAGGAATCCAAGCTTCTTGTCTGAAAGTAGGTAACCTTGTTTTGTGTCGTTACACGATGTGTAAATAATCAGACTTTTTAAATAAAAATCATCACTTTATGAAAATAAACAATAACCCAACAGTTTCCGAACAAGTAATAATACACTAATCTTCAATCCTATTTTAATGCTACGTTTTCGTTTTTTGGATTACTGAAATATTTACATGACACTATTTAAAAGTCTCGAGTTGTTAAATTTTAAGTGATCTTTTCTCTAAAACCTATTTTTCAGCATAAAATTGAAAATGCTCCTTGTGATTCTATTAGTAGAACCTATTGTATTCCATTCAAAAATGCAATATCGAGATTTCACTGAAAATACGTGTTTTGAGAACCCCCGAGTCAGAAAAAGGCGTTTTAGAAAATGTTCCGTCTTTGTGTGTGTATGGATCGCGTAACTCAAAAACTGGGATAAATACCAAACGTGGTTTTTAAGAAAATACATTGCTAAACAAAATTGAAATGTTCATTTTTACTTTCCCTACCACGTACATAGAGAAGGCATTCCATTCCACCCAAAAATTCTGTACTGAGATTTCACCGGAAATACATGTTTTGAGGACCCTGAATTAAAAACAGCATTCTTAGAAAAAGTTCCGTGTGTCTGAACAGCATAACTTAAAAACGAGAACTAGGCTAAGAACCAAACTTAGTATTTACAGTACCTTAAGAAGATGTTCAAGAAAATCGCTCACCCCAAACTACCCTTTACATGGAACATTTTTGGAAATTTTTCATTTTTTAAAAAAATGGTTCTAGCGATGTTTATTAAAATACTATATATTAAAAATATTTTCATGTCAAATAAAATGCATATCTTGAATTTTCTGGGAATGGCCTCTGAGGTCCTACTCATTCTGAAGGAATTTTATATAAACTTGTATAACTAGTGAACGTTAGCGAAAGACGAAAACGTATTACACAAGAAATCTCTTCAAAACACACAATTTATTTCAAATAAGTTTTTTGTGGTATCAGCCATTTCCCATATACACTTATTGATGGTTCGTATTGTTTAATAGTTGAATTATTCTCTTCAAGTCCTGTCAATATTCAGTTGTTTCTCGCGATGTCATATAGCGTGCAGTTGTTAAACATTTGACTATCGCTGTTCTCTTTGTATCTATAACGAAATGTGTAATGTAGCTGTTTCTGTAAAGGTTTATTTAGATTAAAATGAAGTAGATAGAAAAATAAGCTTGAATAAGAATAATTTGTGTAGCCACTAATAAACAATAGAGGGTAGAGAAAGTCATTTGAATATATCACATTTTTTGTATTTTTCACTATTCAAAATGCTGCTTGGACCTCAGTTTATATTTGATTAGCTTGAGGAATTACAGATTTAAAATTTGTTGTGCACTAGTTACAAAATGTTAAATAGTTGAGTTTAAATTCATTATTTTCCATAACTTCTATCGAAAAGGTTGAAAAAATTCAATAACATATGAAAAATGTTTTTTAAGCTAACATTTAAATAACGTTTTTTTTTTTTTTAATTTTTGTATGCTAAGCTCAAATTAAACATTTGGGAGCGTATACAATAAGCCGTAGGGTCCATGGAGCATTTCATATCATGTGATTATGAATAAAAAACGAATATCTTAACAACGGTTTGGCCTAGTTGTGTGCAGTAGGTATGTTCTGAGTAGATATGTGGTAAAATGATCAAAGTGATCTCTGGATTTTTAGATTTTCACAGATGCATTCCCCGTACCCCAAACTATCCTTTACCCCACTTGTGACTTTCATGACAAATAAAACGTGTAGGTATCTTGAATACACTATAAAGCCTTCTTCATTCTTCAGGGGCAGACTTGTATACTTAATTGGTAAACCATAAGAGTTACACAAAATCCTTAAAACACAATTTATATCGAACAAATGTTTGTAGCGTTAACCATTAGAGAGATATTCTTTATTATTGGCTTCAATTTTCAAATATTCATTCTTTTTTCAAGGGTAAGTCGATATACCGAACCGCTTTTTAAAAATCCACTATCGCTTTAGTTTAACACGATTTACATAGAATAGGTTGTAGAAAAGTGAGTACTCCTACGAATGTAAGGCAGCACCACAGTTTTTTTTTCCCCGAATTATTATCGCTAGGATTTTAATGCTGATTTTAAAAACAAAACAAAGAGTACTTAGCTAGACATTCATCCTAATCTAAAATTAAACCAAAATATTCATGTATGGACGCTACAAGGACACCAAAGGAACCCAAAAGTGTCCCGTGGTCAAGGGGAGCATGCTAGCTTCTAGTTCGCGAGGTCGCGGGTTCAAACCCGGCGGAGAGCGATGGATTTTTTCGGGCGTAAAAATCCTTAGCATGGCTTCCTTTGGAAGGGAAGTAAAGCCGGTGATCCCGTGTCGTAGATTTACGGCAGGTAAAAGAACCTCAAGCCTGATAAACCGGCTCTTAAGAAAGATTTCCGCTCTTTCACGCCCAATATAGAGTGGGACGCTAAGAACCATAGCAGTTATAGAGCGTCCATAAAGAAAACTTTTCTTTTTTTCCTTCCCAAAGGCGTCGTTAAAAAAGTAGTAGGCTTTTGACAACATTTAAGAAATTTATGTCTCAATAACGTTTAATCTTAGAGCTACCAAATGTTAAATGTTTTGTGTTTTATTCTCACGTCCACACTAGAATCTGAGGTTGATAGATTTAAGTTTGAGATTTGGTACGAATGCGCATGTTTCTTGAATTTCATTTGTTTTGTATCAGTAGACCTCAGTATGTGTCGATGTGAATATTTTTGCCTATGCGGTAGAGCAAATAAAACTGGTAAGTAAATTGTTTTATTATAAAAACAGGTCTTGTTTGAAATAGGAAGCTCCTCTTGTGAATGTCGGGTTCTCATTTACATGTATATTACGATAAGTAATTCTGTGCATCATTAGCTTTCGTTATTTACTGCTAAACTCAAGTAATTTAATATCCTTAAAATGTTGATTGTAATAAACACATATAAGGGGAAATGCAATCCTTTTAATACATAGTTTTATATCGAGCTAACTGCTAATGCATTATTTATACGGCCATATTATTGCATTGGAAGAAAACAATAGAGGCCTACTACATTAACACCAATTGTAGAACACAGCAGGCTTTGGAATTAACTGCGCAATGAACACATTACAAGAAATGATCCGTTGTTGATTACGATGCAAGCTTATTGTCAGCGTGTGAAGGTACAACTCCAGGAATGTAAGCAGAGACCTCGGATGTTGCAGCTGCGTGCGCAGCAGCGAGCAAGTTTCGATCTAGTGGCCCCCAAGTTAGCTAATCTCGTGCGTGTCTTTTCTCACGTTAGGCGAAATAAAACTATTAAAGTACTACTGTTTAGTAATAAGGTAATTCTATTATTAACAATTAACTTATAGTGTTAAAGAATTAATGTAAATTGTTTAATTTTCTAATATTATTGTGTGTTAAAAGGAATTGTTGAGCAAGGAATTTGTAAAAAGGGGGGTAAGTGTTCGTGGCCCGGTGAAGGAACTGACCTACAGACCCCACCACCTCCCCCCTAGATAAGAATTCGTGCCCTTGCACACAGCTTACCTCTCTAAGTTGTTCTGGTTGCAATTACACACACATACACACACTGCAGAGGTTGTGGTACTAATGTCGTACTAAATCTGCTAGACTGTCGGTCGGGCATGCACGCGGCTTCCATTGGCTGGGGGGCGGGCCAATAGCGTCGCAGTGGAACATGGCGCGGTCCTCGCCCAATAGACTCTCACTTCGGGGGTGGAGCCCTTGCTAAACAATCAATGCATCAAACATCGCCTTCAAATCTGACATATTACCCTCTCGTCTCAAACCTTACTTTTCTATCTAGTTCTTGTTAATCGAGATAAACGGTTACAGAAACTGTTTCATTACCGATACAAGAGACTTCACTATGTACTTGCTGCCTTTGAAATTACATACGCTTTGTATAAAATCACGAGAAACAAAAGAACGGGTGACTTAGCGCTTCATAAAACGTATAAAGTCTTTAAACCATTAACAACGAATGCTTAAAGAGATGGATAAAGCTAGAAAGTAATGTATTTGACATAGATAGATTGTGTGTTTTAACGAGGTCTATACGATTCGTGCAGTAAGCGTTTGTCTCTCTTATGGTTTACTTAATTAAGAGGACTTTACTGCTTATGTTAGCGTATAGGTACGTTTTATTTCTGTTGTAAAATCGTTAGAGCCAATCAAATGGAGGTGTGGAGGATTATCGTTTTGTTTTTATTAGTGTTTAACGCCCGTTCTCTCTACTGCAGGCGTTGGACACTGATGAGACATGAAATTAAATGATAAAAGGAAACACTCCAGCTCGTGTTTAAATTAAATTAAATTCAGTTTTATTTATGGACGCTCTTTAACTGCTGTGGTCCTTAGCGTCCCATTCTATATTGGGCGTAAAAGACCGGTAATTTTTCTCAGAGGCCTCTTTATCAGGCTTGAGGTTCTTTTACGTGCCGTAAATCTACCGGCTTTACTTCCCTTCCGAAGGAAGCCGTGCTAAGGAGTTTTACGCCTGAAGAAAAATCCATCGCCCTCCACCGGGTTTGAAGCCGCGACGTCGGGAACTAAAGGCTAGCAGGTCTGTATTTAGGATACCTCCCTGACGTTTCTCAGTTATGAGGGAGGATTGAGAAAGAAAGTCGGTCAGGGAGGACGGTGCTGACCTCCGTTTCTTAACGACCTCGGCTCGGTGGCATTTTCTTGCAAATCTTTGTCTGTTTAAGGGGTCCTCAAACCGCGTGTTTCTGGTGAAATGAAATACAACTCTTTCTCTCGGGTAAGGAATAGAGACTAGTTTGAATCTTTATAGAGGAATAACTACCAGTGTTCGCGGCCTCATTACCAACAACATCTGTACTACAAAAGAATTTTTATTTGCAACCTGTTTGGGCCAGTAGAAAGGCAAACAGAGCGAAAATGAACATTTGAAATTGCGAACCAATAAGGTCGCCCGTTATTAGTGGCTTTTCTTTTACTACTGCAAACATTTTCTTCGCTGAACATCCCATGTTGCAGATCTTTCATTTACTAACCAATTCACAGTAAACAGTTTTGTGAAATCAAAGTTGTGATATTTAAGTTTAGTGCCCTATCGAGTGTAAACAATTGAATAGCGTAACAGCGTGTCTTAAAGAAGGAGTTGCCGTTCGTTCTTGAAACAGTTTAGCTCTTTGTTACTCTTATTAAAATTGATTTTTCTATCTACTTCATTTTAATCGAGATAAACCTTTACAGAAACAGCTACATTACACATTTCGTTATAGATACAAAGAGAACAGCGATAGTCAAATGTTTAACAACTGGACGCTATATGCTGGCCTTAAAAGTCCATACTTTTCCATGACATCGCGAGAAACAACTGAATGTTGACAGGACTTTAAAAGAATGACCAAGTCATGAGCAATACGAACCATTAATAACTGATATCTCAGAAATGGTTGATACCACAATAAAAGTTATTTGAAATAAATTGTGTGTTTTTAAAGAGATCAAGTCGTCTTCCGTGGACTAGTGGTAGTTCCCAAGGTCGCGGGTTCAAACCCGGCGGAGAACGATGGATTTTTTCGGGCGTAAAAATCCTTAGCAAGGCTTCCTTCGGAAGGGAAGTAAAGCTGGTGGTCCTGTGTCGTAGATTTACTGCACGTAAAAGAACCTCAAGCCTGATAAAGAGGCCTCTGAGCAAACTTACCGGTCTTTCACGACCAATATAGAATGTGGCGCTAAGAACCACAGTAGTTAAAGAGCGTCCATAAATAAAAATCTTTTTTTTTTTTTTTTAAAGAGATCAAGGTTTTTTATGTGGCACGTTTTTGACTATTCCTTGACGTTCACCAGTTATACAATATTATATGAAGTTCATTCGGAATGAAGAGGACTTCACAGGCTATACCCAGAAACATTTTATTTGTTATGGAAATATCTTTAATATAATCTTATTAGAACCACTTTTTAGAAAATAAAAAATTTCGAAAAATGTTCCATGTAAAGAGTTGTTTGGGGCGGGGGAATTTGTTGGAAATCTTTGTGTTGCATCTGAACCTATGTACGAAGTTTGGTATTTATCCGAGTTTTCGTTTTTGAGTTCACAGACGTTTTTCTGAAAATGCTTCTTATATTCAGGGGACTTCAAAACATGTATTTGCGGTGAAATGTCGACATACTTGGTGGTGCACGTAGTGAGAAGTGAAGGTGTTGAGTTCGCTACAGGAAGGAAAGTTAACATGAATAGGTGGTGTCGTTTCCATAGGTAGCATTCCACTCGATACCGAGATCACAGGCTCCTTGTTTTAAAAACGTGGACGGCATGAAGCAGGTGGTCACAGGGATGAGACGTAGAAGGCTAACTGTCCACCACATATCCGTCGCGATATGACCAACGAGTTAAAGCGCCATAAAATAAAAAAAAAATCTGATGTTACACTCACATGACTTTCTCTACTCTTGTACAAACTATTTTTACGAACGCTTATTCTCCATGTGCTTCATGTTAATCGTATTGCTAATTTTCTTGTAGATGCAAGGGGAATATGGTAGGCTTTAAGCGATAGTCAAATGTTTTAAGAGCTGGTTGCTGGTTGTATTTCATTCTCTTTGCATTACCAGGACAAAAAAAAGTATTGGAAAATTTAAGGGAATAACAAGCAATATCTCGAAAATGGTTCACTCAACAACAAAAAATGTATATGACATAAATTGTGTATTTTAATGCGATCTACATTTTTTGTGTAGTAAAATTTTGTGTATCCGGTTTCACAGTTCAGGCTTAAGTCGAACCTTTACTAAGCTACGGACGCAGCTTAAACAAAACTTAAGCTTTGGTTAAAGCTTTGCGAGTTTCACAGTAGGGCAACCACGTTTGGCTTTACTGAGCTGAACAACTCCTCGGAACTTTAAAGTTGGTAACGCTTGCGCATGCGCATCGAGCGAATTCCCATCATTTGTTTATGGCGACGCTGCTCCTGAAAGTAAGGTTTTATAGGTTATTCAGATACACACATTAAAATGACCGAAAAATCAGAGCCAAAACGTACTGCTAATTTCACTTCTCAAGAAGTTAGCGATCTGTTAGAAATTGTAAAGCACTATAAACACATAATAGAGTGCAAGCAATCTGCTAAGGTACTGTGGAGCAGGAAGAACCAAACGTGGGGGAAAATTGCGGAGTTATTCAATGCAAAGAGCGGAGTAATATACAGAGATGCTACCGTGTTGAAGAATAAATATGACAATTTGAAGAAAGTTACAAAAAAGAAATACGCCGACGAGAAATGTGCTATTCGGGGTATAGGTGGAGGTCCAGCTGTGCAATCGTTAATTACGCCAATCGACGAGGAAATAAAGGAATTAATTGGTGTCCAAATTGATGGATATGAAACAATTTTCACAACCCTGCATGCTGTAGATGAGTCGCCGGAAAAATCTCCATCTGCAATTAGCATGCTTCCACTTGCATATAACCTCAACGTCAAAAGAAGCATCGCTTCTGACGAGAAGGTTTTGTTCCTGAAATATAAAGTAATAATACCTTATGAGCGATAAAGTATATTATAAAGGTGTAAGAATAAATTTAATATTAAGTTTTACTTACCTGTCTGTTTTATATTTAATTGCATCATCAATAATCTCTAGTACCATAATCGCAGACTGTTTACTTAACCGAAACCTCTCGTAGAATTGTCGGTCATTCAATATGTGGAAATGATTTAGGCGCATTCTAAACACGTTAGGCCGTCTTATATTGTGGATATGGTTTAAAATAATTTGCATTTTCTCGTCACTAAAATTTTCGTCCTCAGATAACATGGCGACTCCTTAACTTAAACCGCAGTTCAGTACGGTTTAAGTCGAGTCCCGTATAATCTCGGCTTAGCGCTTGAACTACGCACTGTAAAACTCAGCTGTAGCTTAACTCTCCGGTTAAGCCCGATTCGAAGTTTAAGCTTATACTGTGAAACCGGGCCTTATGGTTTACCAGTTATGCAAAAGTCGTTCACAATGAAGAATACTTTTGGAGACATTCCCAGAAAATTCAAGATATACATTTTATTTGTCATGAAAATATCTTAAACATATGATACTTTAATCAAAATCGTTAGAGCCATTTTTCAGAAAATTAAAATTTTCAAAAATGTTCCATGTAAAGGGCAATCTGGGGTGGGGGAATTTTCTTGAAAACCTTCGTGTCGCATCTCTGGAAGATACTGAACCTAAATACCAAGTTTGGTGTTTATCGGACTGTTCGTTTCTGAGTTATGCTGTTCACACACACACACACACGGACATGTTTCCAAAAATGCTTTTTTTGGATTCAGGGGCCCCCAAAACATATATTTCCGGTGAAATCACGGTATCGAATTTTTGGGTGGAATACAATACTTCCCTTACTTACTATACGTAGTAGAGAAAGTAAAAAAGGCATAAACACCAAACTTGGTATTTAACATCAGTTACCTTGGAAGGATGCTGCACCAAGATTTTCAAGAAAATCCCCCCTCCTAAACTACCATTTATATGGAACATTTTTCGAAGAACCTTTTATTTTCAATAAATGGCTGTAACGCTTTTGTTTAAAATGCCATAGGTATATTAAAAATATTTGCATCACGACAAAAGATGTTCATCTTCAATTTCCTGGGAACATTCTATAACTCTTCTTCATTAGCAAGGGATTTGTGTAATATTGTATACAACTGTTAAACGTTGATCAACGGACGAAAACTAGAGAGATCCCCCTCCCGCTTTAAAGCACACAATTTATTTGAAATAATTTTGTTGATGTTGTTGTGTTATCAGCCATTTCCCAGACATCCGTCATTCATGATTCGAATTGTTCAATACTTGGTCATTCTTTACAGTCCTGCCAACATTCAGTTGTTTCTCGAGATGTCATGGCCAGCATATAGCGTCGCTGTCGCTGTGTATCTATAACGAAATGTGTAATGTAGCTCAGTTGGTAGAGCGAGGGAGATAGTGCCATATCCTCCCCAAAGTTTGCAAGTGCGATCTAATCATTAAAACCCAACGATAAGCGAATACGAGTTAACATATAAGCGATGCTGTATTGCAAAGCAAGGACCATGTTCTCCAATCAAATTTATTTTAGGAAGAAGACAAACCCTTTAAATGATGATAATTAACAAACTATTATTGCAAATCGAATAAACCACACGGCAATCAACTCCCAAAACATTAGAAAGTAGCTGTCAGTAGAAACAGGTTTCATTTGTTTTTAGAAACATGGCATTCTAAGAATATTCAGTATCGCAGTAGTGGTTAGCGTGCTAGACGCTCAATCTACATATCTATGTTTCCATTTCGTCCTTGTCCTTCCTATAGACTGCAAGTTCTAATGAGAGAGAGAGAGCATTGAAAGATTAAACCCAAACTTATCGAGCGACATAGTTCGGCGGGAACATGTGAGACTGGCATTCGAGAGGTCCACAAATTGATTCCCGTCGACTGCACACCTTGACCACTGGGTTCCTTGTTGGTTTCCCCAGGTTAGTAGACTTCCCCATTTCCTTCAGCATTGTAGGAGCAAGCGTCGGCAGTTGTGTGGCGGCCGGACAATGGGAAGATTTCTCCCTGGCGCTTGGTGACACACCTGGGGACAAGTGTTTCGATTGCCCGGGCACCAGGTTAGTATATCAGGGGCCCCGTCTTGCTATCACACACCTCGTCTCCCAGGAGTCACGTATAGTGGGACTGCTGAACCCCCTGTCACTATTGTGAGTGGCTCAGCCAGGACACCATGTTGGAATATCAGGGGCCCCGTCTTGCTATCACAGACCTGGTCTCCCAGGAGTCACTATTAGTGGGACTCCTGCACCCCCTGTCTCTATTGTGAGTGGCTCAGCCAGGACACCATGTTGGAATATCAGGGGCCCCGTCTTGCTATCAAACAACTGGTCTCCCAGGAGTCACTATTAGTGGGACTGCTGGACCACTGTCTCTATTGTGAGTGGCTCAGCCAGGACACCATGTTGGAATATCAGGGGCCCCGTCTTGCTATCACACACCTGGTCTCAAGGAGTCACTATTAGTGGGACTGCTGGACCCCCTGTCTCTATTGTGAGTGGCTCAGCCAGGACACCATGTTGGAATATCAGGGGCCCCGTCTTGCTATCACACACCTGGTCTCCCAGGAGTCACTATTAGTGGGACTCCTGAACCCCCTGTCTCTATTGTGAGTGGCTCAGCCAGGACACCATGTTGGAATATCAGGGGCCCCGTCTTGCTATCACACACCTGGTCTCCCAGAAGTCACTATTAGTGTGACTGCTGGACCCCCTGTCTCTATTGTGAGTGGCTCAGCCAGGACACCATGTTAGAATGATAATGGCCTCGTTCTTGCTATCACACACCTGGTCTCCCGGGAGACACTATTAGTGGGACTGCTCGACCCCCTGTCTCTATTGTGATTGGCTCAGCCAGGACACCATGCTGGAATGATAATGGCCTCGTTCTTGCTATTACACACCTGGTCTCCCAGGAGTCACTATTAGTGTGACTGCTGGACCCCCTGTCTCTATTGTGAGTGGCTCAGCCAGGACACCATGTTGGAATGATAATGGCCTCGTTCTTGCTATCACACACCTGGTCTCCCGGGAGTCACTATTAGTGGGACTGCTCGACCCCCTGTCTCTATTGTGATTGGCTCAGCCAGGACACCATGCTGGAATGATAATGGCCTCGTTCTTGCTATCACACACCTGGTCTCCCAGGAGTCACTATTAGTGAGACTACTGGATCCCTGTCCCTATTGTGAGTGGCTCAGCCAGGACACCATGTTGGAATGATAATGGGATCGTTCTTGCTATCACACACCTGGTCTCCCAGGAGTCACGTATAGTGGGACTGCTGGACCCCCTGTCTCTATTGTGAGTGGCTCAGCCAGGACACCATGTTGGAATGATAATGGCCTCGTTCTTGCTATCACACACCTGGTCTCCCAGGAGTCACTATTAGTGAGACTACTGGATCCCTGTCCCTATTGTGAGTGGCTCAGCCAGGACACCATGTTGGAATGATAATGGGATCGTTCTTGCTATCACACACCTGGTCTCCCAGGAGTCACGTATAGTGGGACTGCTGGACCCCCTGTCTCTATTGTGAGTGGCTCAGCCAGGACACCATGTTGGAATGATAATGGACTCGTTCTTGCTATTCACACACCTGGTCTCCCAGGAGTCACGTATAGTGGGACTGCTGGACCCCCTGTCCCTATTGTGAGTGGCTCAGCCAGGACACCATGTTGGAATGATATGGCCTCGTTCTTGCTATCACACACCTGGTCTCCCGGGAGTCACTATTAGTGTGACTGCTGGACCCCCTGTCTCTATTGTGAGTGGCTCAGCCAGGACACCATGTTGGAATGATAATGGCCTCGTTCTTGCTATCACACACCTGGTCTTCCGGGAGTCACTATTAGTGGGACTGCTCGACCCCCTGTCTCTATTGTGATTGGCTCAGCCAGGACACCATGCTGGAATGATAATGGCCCCGTCTTCCTATTACACACCTGGTCTCCCAGGAGTCACGTATAGTGGGACTGTTGGACCCTGTGTCTCTATAGTGAGTGGCTCAGCCAGGACACCATGCTGGAATGATAATGGCCCCGTCTTCCTATTACACACCTGGTCTCCCAGGAGTCACTAAAAGTGGGACCACTAGACCCCCTGTCTCTATTGTGAGTGGCTCAGCCAGGACACCATGCTGGAATGATAATGGCCCCGTCTTCCTATCACACACCTGGCCTCCCTGGAGTCACTATTAGTGGGACTGCTGGACCCACTCTCTCTATAGAGAGTGGCTCAGCCAGGAAACCATGCTGGAATGATAATGGCTCTGTCTTCCTATCTCACACCTGGCCTCCCAGGAGTCACTATTAGTGGGACTGTTGGATCCCCTGTCTCTATTATGAATGGCTCAGCCAGGGCACCATGCTGGAATGATAATGGCCCCGTCTTCCTATCACACACCTGGCCTCCCAGGAGTCACTATTAGTGGGACTGCTGGACCCTGTGTCTCTATAGTGCGTGGCTCAGCCAGGACACCATGTTGGAATGATAATGGCCTCGTTCTTGCTATCAGACACCTGGTCTCCCAGGAGTCACGTATTGTGGGACTGTTGGACCCCCTGTCTCTATTGTGAGTGGCTCAGCCAGGACACCATGTTGGAATGATAATGGCCTCGTTCTTGCTATCAGACACCTGGTCTCCCAGGAGTCACGTATTGTGGGACGGTTGGACCCTGTGTCTCTATTGTGAGTGGCTCAGCCAGGACACAATGCTGGAATGATAATGGCCTCGTTTTTGCTATCAGACACCTGGTCTCCCAGGAGTCACTATTAGTGGGACTGCTGGACCCCCTGTCTATATTATGGGTGGCTCAGCCAGGACACCATGCTGGAATGATAATGGCCTCGTTCTTGCTATCAGACACCTGGTCTCCCAGGAGTCACGTATAGTGGGACTGCTGGACCCCCTGTCTCTATTGTGAGTGGCTCAGCCAGGACACCATGCTGGAATGATAATGGCTCCGTCTTCCTATCACACACCTCGCCTCCCAGGAGTCACTATTAGTGAGACTGCTGGACCCCCTGTCCCTATTGTGAGTGGCTCAGCCAGGACACCATGCTGGAATGATAATGGCCCCGTCTTCCTATTACACACCTGGTCTCCCAGGAGTCACTAATAGTGGGACTGCTGGACTCCCTGTCTCTATTGTGAGTGGCTCAGCCAGGACACCATGCTGGAATGATAATGGGCCCGTCTTCCTATCACACACCTGGCCTCCCAGGAGTCACTATTAGTGAGACTGCTGGACCCCCTGTCCCTATTGTGAGTGGCTCAGCCAGGACACCATGCTGGAATGATAATGGCCCCGTCTTCCTATCACACACCTGACCTCCCAGGAGTCACTATTAGTGGGACTGCTGGACCCCCTGTCCCTATTGTGAGTGGCTCAGCCAGGACAGCATGCTGGAATGATAATGGCCCCGTCTTCCTATCACACACCTGGCCTCCCAGGAGTCACTATTAGTGGGACTGTTGGAGTCTGTGTCTATTGTGAGTGGCTCAGCCAGGACAGCATGCTGGAATGATAATGGCCCCGTCTACCTATCACACAACTGGCCTCCCAGGAGTCCATATTAGTGGGACTGCTGGACCCCTGTCCCTATTGTGAGTGGCTCAGCCAGGACACCATGTTGGAATATCAGGGGCCCCGTCTTGCTATCACACAACTGGTCTCCCAGGAGTCACTAATAGTGGGACTGCTGGATCCCTGTCTCTATTGTGAGTGGCTCAGCCTGGACACCATGCTGGAATGATAATGACCCCGTCTTCCTATCACACACCTGGCCTCCCAGGAGTCACTATTAGTGGGACTGCTGGACCCCCTGTCCCTATTGTGAGTGGCTCAGCCAGGACACCATGCTGGAATGATAATGGCCCCGTCTTCCTATCACACACCTGGCCTCCCAGGAGTCACTATTAGTGGGACTGCTGGACCCTGTGTCTCTATTGTGAGTGGCTCAGCCAGGACAGCATGCTGGAATGATAATGGCCCCGTCTTCCTATCACACACCTGGCCTCCCAGGAGTCACTATTA
This sequence comes from Deroplatys truncata, assembly GCA_030765065.1. NCBI lineage: Eukaryota > Metazoa > Arthropoda > Insecta > Mantodea > Mantidae > Deroplatys > Deroplatys truncata. The sequence goes on from CM060983.1 coordinate 10,123,645, forward strand.
GTGGGACTGCTGGACCCCTGTCTCTATTGTGAGTGCCTCAGCCAGTACACCATGTTGGAATATCAGGGGCCCCGTCTTGCTATCACACACCTGGCCTCCCAGGGGTCACTATTAGTGGGACTGCTGGACCCCCTGTCTCTATTGTGAGTGGCTCAGCCAGGACACCATGTTGGAATATCAGGGGCCCCGTCTTGCTATCACACACCTGGTCTCCCAGGAGTCACTAATAGTGGGACTGCTGGATCCCTGTCTCTATTGTGAGTGGCTCAGCCTGGACACCATGCTGGAATGATAATGACCCCGTCTTCCTATCACACACCTGGCCTCCCAGGAGTCACTATTAGTGGGACTGCTGGTCCCCTGTCCCTATTGTGAGTGGCTCAGCCAAGACACCATGCTGGAATGATAATGGCCCCGTCTTCCTATCACACACCTGGCCTCCCAGGAGTCACTATTAGTGGGACTGCTGGACCCTGTGTCTCTATTGTGAGTGGCTCAGCCAGGACAGCATGCTGGAATGATGATGGCCCCGTATTCCTATCACACACCTGGCCTCCCAGGAGTCACTATTAGTGTGACTGCTGGACCCCCTGTTCCTATTGTGAGTGGCTCAGCCAGGACACCATGTTGGAATGATAATGGCCTCGTTCTTGCTATCACACACCTGGTCTCCCGGGAGTCACTATTAGTGGGACTGCTCGACCCCCTGTCTCTATTGTGAGTGGCTCAGCCAGGACACCATGTTGGAATGATAATGGCCTCGTTCTTGCTATCACACACCTGGTCTCCCGGGAGTCACTATTAGTGGGACTGCTCGACCCCCTGTCTCTATTGTGATTGGCTCAGCCAGGACACCATGCTGGAATGATAATGGCCTCGTTCTTGCTATTACACACCTGGTCTCCCAGGAGTCACTATTAGTGTGACTGCTGGACCCCCTGTCTCTATTGTGAGTGGCTCAGCCAGGACACCATGTTGGAATGATAATGGCCTCGTTCTTGCTATCACACACCTGGTCTCCCGTGAGTCACTATTAGTGGGACTGCTCGAACCCCTGTCTCTATTGTGATTGGCTCAGCCAGGACACCATGCTGGAATGATAATGGCCTCGTTCTTGTTATCACACACCTGGTCTCCCAGGAGTCACTATTAGTGAGACTACTGGATCCCTGTCCCTATTGTGAGTGGCTCAGCCAGGACACCATGTTGGAATGATAATGGAATCGTTCTTGCTATCACACACCTGGTCTCCCAGGAGTCACGTATAGTGGGACTGCTGGACCCCCTGTCTCTATTGTGAGTGGCTCAGCCAGGACACCATGTTGGAATGATAATGGACTCGTTCTTGCTATTCACACATCTGGTCTCCCAGGAGTCACGTATAGTGGGACTGCTGGACCCCCTGTCCCTATTGTGAGTGGCTCAGCCAGGACACCATGTTGGAATGATAATGGCCTCGTACTTGCTATCAGAAACCTGGTCTCCCAGGAGTCACTATTAGTGGGACTGTTGGACCCTGTGTCTCTATAGTGAGTGGCTCAGCCAGGACACCATGCTGGAATGATAATGGCCCCGTCTTCCTATTACACACCTGGTCTCCCAGGAGTCACTAAAAGTGGGACCACTAGACCCCCTGTCTCTATTGTGAGTGGCTCAGCCAGGACACCATGCTGGAATGATAATGGCCCCGTCTTCCTATCACACACCTGGCCTCCCTGGAGTCACTATTAGTGGGACTGCTGGACCCTGTGTCTCTATTGTGAGTGGCTCAGCCAGGACACCATGCTGGAATGATAATGGCCCCGTCTTCCTATCACTTACCTGGCCTCCCAGGAGTCACTATTAGTGGGACTGCTGGACCCCCTGTCTCTAAGGTGAGTGGCTCAGCCAGGACACCATGCTGGAATGATAATGGCTCCGTCTTCCTATCACACACCTGGCCACCCAGGAGTCACTATTAGTGGGACTGTTGGACCCCCTGTCTCTATTGTGAGTGGCTCAGCCAGGACACCATGTTGGAATGATAATGGCTTCGATCTTGCTATCAGACACCTGGTCTCCCAGGAGTCACGTTTTGTGGGACTGTTGGACCCTGTGTCTCTATTGTGGGTGGCTCAGCCGGGATACCATGCTGGAATGTAATGGCCCCGTCTTCCTATTACACACCTGGTCTCCCAGGAGTCACTAATAGTGGGACTGCTGGACTCCCTGTCTCTATTGTGAGTGGCTCAGCCAGGACACCATGCTGGAATGATAATGGCCCCGTCTTCCTATCACACACCTGGCCTCCCAGGAGTCACTATTAGTGAGACTGCTGGACCCCCTGTCCCTATTGTGAGTGGCTCAGCCAGGACACCATGCTGGAATGATAATGGCCCCGTCTTCCTATCACACACCTGACCTCCCAGGAGTCACTATTAGTGGGACTGCTGGACCCCCTGTCCCTATTGTGAGTGGCTCAGCCAGGACAGCATGCTGGAATGATAATGGCCCCGTCTTCCTATCACACACCTGGCCTCCCAGGAGTCACTATTAGTGGGACTGTTGGAGTCTGTGTCTATTGTGAGTGGCTCAGCCAGGACAGCATGCTGGAATGATAATGGCCCCGTCTTCCTATCACACAACTGGCCTCCCAGGAGTCACTATTAGTGGGACTGCTGGACCCCTGTCCCTATTGTGAGTGGCTCAGCCAGGACACCATGTTGGAATATCAGGGGCCCCGTCTTGCTAAAACACAACTGGTCTCCCAGGAGTCACTAATAGTGGGACTGCTGGATCCCTGTCTCTATTGTGAGTGGCTCAGCCTGGACACCATGCTGGAATGATAATGACCCCGTCTTCCTATCACACACCTGGCCTCCCAGGAGTCACTATTAGTGGGACTGCTGGACCCCCTGTCTCTATTGTGAGTGGCTCAGCCAGGACACCATGCTGGAATGATAATGGCCCCGTCTTCCTATCACACACCTGGCCTCCCAGGAGTCACTATTAGTGGGACTGCTGGACCCTGTGTCTCTATTGTGAGTGGCTCAGCCAGGACAGCATGCTGGAATGATAATGGCCCCGTCTTCCTATCACACACCTGGCCTCCCAGGAGTCACTATTAGTGGGACTGCTGGACCCCTGTCTCTATTGTGAGTGCCTCAGCCAGTACACGATGTTGGAATATCAGGGGCCCCGTCTTGCTATCACACACCTGGCCTCCCAGGGGTCACTATTAGTGGGACTGCTGGACCCCCTGTCTCTATTGTGAGTGGCTCAGCCAGGACACCATGTTGGAATATCAGGGGCCCCGTCTTGCTATCACACACCTGGTCTCCCAGGAGTCACTAATAGTGGGACTGCTGGATCCCTGTCTCTATTGTGAGTGGCTCAGCCTGGACACCATGCTGGAATGATAATGACCCCGTCTTCCTATCACACACCTGGCCTCCCAGGAGTCACTATTAGTGGGACTGCTGGTCCCCTGTCCCTATTGTGAGTGGCTCAGCCAGGACACCATGCTGGAATGATAATGGCCCCGTCTTCCTATCACACACCTGGCCTCCCAGGAGTCACTATTAGTGGGACTGCTGGACCCTGTGTCTCTATTGTGAGTGGCTCAGCCAGGACAGCATGCTGGAATGATGATGGCCCCGTATTCCTATCACACACCTGGCCTCCCAGAAGTCACTATTAGTGTGACTGCTGGACCCCCTGTTCCTATTGTGAGTGGCTCAGCCAGGACACCATGTTGGAATGATAATGGCCTCGTTCTTGCTATCACAAACCTGGTCTCCCAGGAGTCACGAATAGTGGGACTCCTGGACCGCCTGCCTCTAATGTGAGTGGCTCAGCAAGGACACCGTGTTGGGATGATAATGGCCTCGTTCTTGCTATCAGACACCTGGTCTCCCAGGAGTCACTAATAGTGGGACTGTTGGACCCCCTGTCTCTATTGTGAGTGGCTCAGCCAGGACACCATGTTGGAATGATAATGGCCCCGTCTTCCTATCACACACCTGGCCTCCCAGGAGTCACTATTAGTGGGACTGCTGGACCCCCTGTCTCTATAGTGAGTGGCTCAGGCAGGACACCATGCTGGAATGATAATGGCTCCGTCTTCCTATCACACACCTGGCCTCCCAGGAGTCACTATTAGTGGGACTGTTGGACCCCCTGTCTCTATTGTGAGTGGCTCAGCCAGGACACCATGCTGGAATGATAATGGCCCCGTCTTCCTATCACACACCTGGCCTCCCAGGAGTCACTATTAGTGGGACTGCTGGACCCTGTGTCTCTTTTGTGCGTGGCTCAGCCAGGACACCATGTTGGAATGATAATGGCCTCGTTTTTGCTATCAGACACCTGGTCTCCCAGGAGTCACGTATTGTGGGACTGTTGGACCCCCTGTCTCTATTGTGAGTGGCTCAGCCAGGACACCATGTTGGAATAATAATGGCCTCGTTCTTGCTGTCAGACACCTGGTCTCCCAGGAGTCACGTATTGTGGGACTGTTGGACCCTGTGTCTCTATTGTGAGTGGCTCAGCCAGGACACCATGCTGGAATGATAATGGTCTCGTTCTTGCTATCAGACACCTGGTCTCCCAGGAGTCACGTATAGTGGGTCTGCTGGACCCCTTGTCTCTATTGTGAGTGTCTCAGCCAGGACACCATGCTGGAATGATAATGGCCCCGTCTTCCTATCACACACCTGGTCTCCCAGGAGTCACTAATAGTGGGACTGCTGGACCCCCTGTTTCTATTGTGAGTGGCTCAGCCAGGACACCATGCTGGAATGATAATGGCCCCGTCTTCCTATCACACACCTGGCCTCCCAGGAGTCACTATTAGTAAGACTGCTGGACCCCCTGTCCCTATTGTGAGTGGCTCAGCCAGGACACCATGCTGGAATGATAATGGCCCCGTCTTCCTATCACACACCTGGCCTCCCAGGAGTCACTATTAGTGGGACTGCTGGACCCCCTGTCCCTATTGTGAGTGGCTCAGCCAGGACACCATGCTGGAATGATAATGGCCCCGTCTTCCTATCACACACCTGGCCTCCCAGGAGTCACTATTAGTGGGACTGCTGGACCCTGTGTCTCTATTGTGAGTGGCTCAGCTAGGACAGCATGCTGGAATGATAATGGCCCCGTCTTCCTATCACACACCTGGCCTCCCAGGAGTCACTATTAGTGGGACTGCTGGACCCCTGTCCCTATTGTGAGTGGCTCAGCCAGGACACCATGTTGGAATATCAGGGGCCCCGTCTTGCTATCACACACCTGGTCTCCCAGGAGTCACTAATAGTGTGACTGCTGGACCCCCTGTCTCTATTGTGAGTGGCTCAGCCAGGACAGCATGCTGGAATGATAATGGCCCCGTCTTCCTATCACACACCTGGCCTCCCAGGAGTCACTATTAGTGGGACTGTTGGACCCTGTGTTTCTATTGTGAGTGGCTCAGCCAGGACAGCATGCTGGAATGATAATGGCCCCGTCTTCCTATCACACACCTGGTCTCCCAGGAGTCACTATTAGTGAGACTGCTGGACCCTGTTTCTCTATTGTGAGTGGCTCAGGCAGGACACCCTGCTGGAATGATAGTGGCCCCGTCTTCCTACACACACCTGGCCTCCCAGGAGTCACTATTAGTGGGACTGCTGGCCCCCCTGTCCCTATTGTGAGTGGCTCAGCCAGGACACCATGCTGGAATGATAATAGCCCCGTCTTCCTATCACACACCTGGTCTCCCAGGAGTCACTAATAGTGGGACTGCTGGACCCCCTGTCTCTATTGTGAGTGGCTCAGCCAGGACACCATGCTGGCATGATAATGGCCCCGTCTTCCTATCACACACCGGGCCTCCCAGGAGTCACTATTAGTAAGATTGCTGGGCCCCCTGTCCCTATTGTGAGTGGCTCAGCCAGGATACCATGCTGGAATGATAATGGCCCCGTCTTCCTATCACACACCTGGCCTTCCAGGAGTCACTATTAGTGGGACTGCTGGACCCCCTGTCCCTATTGTGAGTGGCTCAGCCAGGACACCATGCTGGAATGATAATGGCCCCGTCTTCCTATCACACACCTGGCCTCCCAGGAGTCACTATTAGTGGGACTGTTGGACCCTGTGTCTCCTTTGTGAGTGGCTCAGCCAGGACACCATGTTGGAATGATAATGGCCCCGTCTTCCTATCACACACCTAGCCTCCCAGGAGTCACTATGGAAACATAAAGGGTCCGCAGTGCCAATCTGTCTAGCTTCAACCTGTGGACCTAAATGTAAAAGAAGTGAATATCTTTGCTGGTGGGCGAGCTTATATAAAGTAACTTGAGATTGTTTAACTGCCAGTGTCATCGACGTGTCAGTCCTTCAGGTCTGAAACACGACACACAAATGCGGGTGGGGAGGTATAATTGCAGTTTATGTTTTAAAAAATCATATATGTTACATTCACATGATTGTTCCTGCTCTCTGTTGTGTACTAGTGGGTATACAAACTATTCTTACAAAGTTTAGTTTTCCACCTACTACATTCTAATCAAAGTAAACCTTTCCAGAAACAGCTACATTACACATTTCGTTATAGAGAACAGCGATAGTCAAATGTTTAACAACTGGATGCTATATGCAGCCTTAAAATTCCAAATTGAACAATTGGAATTAGGTAGTATTAATAACGGATGTCCCGGAAATGGGTAATGTCACAAAGTTATTTGAAATAAATTGTGTGTTTTAAAGAGATCTACATTTTTTGTGTAGTACGTTTTCGTCTATCGCTTAACGTTTACCAGTTTTATAACATTCCTTCCGAATGAAGAGGAATCCACATGGCATTTAAAACAAATTCAAGTTATACGTTTAATTTGTCATGAAAACGTCTTAAACTTAGATAAGACCAAAATCGTTACAGTCCTTTTTAGATAACTGATAATAAGTAAAGGGTAGTTTGAATGGAATATACTCAACTTAAATACCAACCTTGGTATTAAACTGACTTTTAGTTAAGTACGAGTTATACTGAAGCACATTCGCAAAATGCCCATTTTAGTTTCAGTGGATGAAAGAAAGCAAAAGTGTTCTCTGTTTTGTTGGCGACGCATCTCTCTGCAAACAAGACAAACTTTGCTTTTGATACAGATGTTAAGTATAGGTGAAGAGGGGGACACCTCCCAGGAGCCTACTAACTACTGGGGGGCAGCTAGGAGTCTATCCGGCACCGCCATACGCCACGAAACCTGAAACATGAGAGGGAAACCACTGCAGCATTGCTTTACCGACCAGGGAAAACCACGAAAAACCCAAGGTTAGAGTGAGTGGACGGTCGACGGAAATCGAACCGGGGACCTTCCGAATGCGAGGCTCACACCTTACCGCGGAGCCAGCTCGCCCGGCAGTGTTTATTGTTACCCGTTATTGAATTTACTAATTTCAACAAATTTTTCTAAAATGTATATTAAAGAATTGTTCAATATAATTACTTTTTATAGAGTTATATTACCTAACTTTACAGAAAATAATTAAATTTTAAGTTTTGAAAAATTATAAACCGTCTTTCAACAAGAGTGTCCTATCTTTAACATGTGATAGCTGCCGTTGTTATTCAGTTACAGCAGTCATTTTTTATGTGGTTACAGTTGTTATTGACAAATAGCCATGGAACGTTCCAGCATTCAGCAACGCGTAGAAATTGTGAAAATTTATTATCAAAATGGACCATCTGTTCGCCAAACCTTCCGTGTATTGCGTGAAGTTTACGGCGTGCATAATCGTCCCTGCGAGAGAACGATTCGGCGTTTGATCGATAAATTTGAAAGAAGTGGTTCTGTCAGCGACCAAAGAACGTAATCGACGTAAGCGCTCCAACGAAAACATAGGCGCCGTTCGTGAGAGTGTACGCGAGAACGGAAACAAATCAATTGGGGCTTTCGCCACCCACAACTTGGCGAATTCTGCATCTGGACTTGAAGTTTCACGCTTACAAAATGGTGTCAACTCAAGAACTAAAGCCCAACGACCATAGGTTGCGCCGTGTATTTGCTGACTGAGCTATGGAGCAATTGGAAGCTGACCTGGATCTTTGTCGAAAAATCATCTTCAGCGACGAAGCCCACTTTTGGATGGATGGTTGTGTTAACAAACAAAATTGCCGCTATTGGAGCAATCACAACCCAACGCAGATTCAAGAACGACCACTTCATCCCCCAAAGGTTACTGTATGGTGTGGATTTTGGTATGGTGGAATCATTGGTCCATATTTGTTCCAAGATGAAGATGGAGAAGCTCTAGCTGTCAATGGAGAAAGATACTGGGCTCTTATAAGGGACTATTTTTGGCCTCAATTGGATGGTATGGATCTCAGAAACATCTGGTTCCAGCAAGATGGTGCCACATGTCATACTGCTCTCGAAACAATCGATCTTTTTAAGGAGAAGTTCAGAGGTTTCATCATTCCCCGTGGTGGTGATATTAACTGGCCCCCGAGGTCATGTGATTTAACGCCGTTGAGTTACTTCTTGTGGGGTTATGTTAAATCTCGAGTTTATGTCAACAAGCCAGAAACAGTAAATGATCTTATGAATAACATCACGTGTGTTATTCGTGAAGTTGGACCTAATTTACGTTCTTCTGTCATTGAAAATTGGGTCAACCGTATACGCGTGCGGTCACTTAACTGATGTTCTCTTCCACACGTAATGACATTAATTATGTTCCAAAATAAAAAAAGAAATAAACCTCTATCATTTATAGAACGTGTTTTATTTAAGTTCAAAGATAGGACACTCTTGTTGAAAGACCCTATATTATACATATCTATTATTCTTCGAATATACGTTTTTGGAGTCAAGGATTAAATTTTGTGCGACATGAAAAGCTTTTGTAAAATAATAATAATAATAATAATAATAATAATAATAATAATAATAATTACAAATAAAAACACTGGTTAACTTGTAACAAAATTTATTTATTACACGATAGAAGCCTCGCTTTGAAACTCGCAGTTGACTCACTAGTCCCGTGTTGCTGGGGAGACATTGATGTAATGTTCCACCTGGGTTTAGCCATAATCTGTTTTAATTGTTAAAAACCTGTACTATACTTGATATCAAGAACATCCTCTTCATGCACCTTCAAACAACACATACTGAAAGTTTGAAAGAAATTGGGTAACAATGTAAGAAAATAAGATTACGAGAAAATCAAGCTTCAGCAATTGCAGACACTTAATGTCCACTTAAAGATCACCTTTGGACATTTAAATTACGTAAAAGACGAAACCACAACTGAATCCGGTTTGAAAAAATAAAAAAAAATTCTACTTTGTCTACCACGTACATAGTAGGTAGATACCGTATTGCGTTCCACTAATTCTATATCGAGATTTTACTAGAATTACATGTTTTGAGAGCGCTGAATCCCTCCCCCCCCAAACCACTTTTAGAATAAGGTCCGTGTGTTTGTCAACAGCATAACTCATAAAAGGAAAACTCGGATAAGTATCAGACTCGATAAATTGTGATGCGACACCAACATTTTCAAGAAAATCCCTCCCACCCCCATGTACGTGGAAAAGACTAACATTTTAATTTTCTAACGATTTTGATTAAAATACCATATATTGAAGATGGCAAATGAAATGTACCTGTTCAATTTTCTGGGAATAGCCTTTACATTCAGGACGAATCTTGTATAACTGGTAAATGTTAAGTGATAGACGAAAACGTACTCCACAAAAATGTACATCTCTTTAAAACACACAATTTATTTAAAATAAGGTTTTTGTGACGTCAGCCATTTCCCAGATATTTGTTATTAATGGTTCGAATTGTTTAATACTTCTTTCCAAATCCCGTCAATATTCAGTTGTTTCTCGCGATGTCATGGAAACAGCATGGAATATTAAGGCATCATATAACGTTCAGTTGTTAAACATTTGACTATCGCTGTTCTCTTTGTATCTATAACGAAATGTGTAATGTAGCTGTTTCTGTAAAGGTTTATTTCGATTAAAATGAAGTAGATGGAAAAACACATTTTCGTAAAAATAATTTACACAGCCAGTAATAAGTGATAGAGGCTAGAGAAAGTCATGTGAATGTGGCACATCACATTTTTACTAATGGATTTGTTACCTGTTTTTCCAGCTTTAATAACAAAACGTTTGGATGGCGATGTTTCCTCTCCGTTTTACAAGAGAAGGAAATAATACGAGTTTGTGTTGTTGGTCACGGCGAGGTCTCAAGGCCGAGTAAACTACCCCAGGGTCACCAGAACGCTGACTGAGGGCTTCTGCTGGCTTACACGACACCACAACAATCGATTGCACTCAAAAACTAATAATTGCCGTGTACATAGTAGGCAGAGCAGCATCACTACCAAAACATCTACACTGAGATTTCACAGCAAATGCATGTTTTGGAGACCCCCTTTTAGAAAACGGTCACCGTGTGTCTGTGAACAGCATAACTGAAAAACGAAAGGTCACATGTAGGTTCAGTACCTTTTGAAGATAACACAGGAAGATTGTTACCCTTTGCTTGCAACATTATTCAAACATTTTAATTTTCTAAAAAGCGCCTCTGACGATTGTTATTAAAATATCATATATGAAAGACATTTAGATGACAAAATGTATACCTTCAATTTTCTGGAAATAGCCTGTGAAGACCACTTCATTCGGAAGAAGTATAATTGTGAATAAGCGGTAAACGATAATAAATAAACAAAAGCTTACTACAAAAATATCTGTTTCTCTTTAAAACACACAATTTATTTCGAATGAGTTTTACTGACATCATTCATTCATTCATTATCTATTTACCCTCCTCTTATGTAGGACTTACACCCCCCCAGGACTTACAAGCGGGTGCCTGGGGTCAGAGGCCCGTCGAGGAGCAGACACTCATGGATCAGACAGAGCATCCAGGATGGGTGATCAACCCGATGCCTGGTATGGGATGAAGGAAGTAGATGAAACGAAATGTTGGTGAAATGGATGAAAGGAAAGGTGATGATGGAGCAGTTGGTGGAATGAATGGCGGAGAAAACCCGCCCAGACGCCGCTTCGTCCACCACAAATCCCACATGCAGGTCCCTGGGATTGAACCCGGGCCGCCTCGGTGGGAGGCGAGCGGTCTAACCACTCGGCCACGGCGCCGCCGAGTTTTACTGTGACATCAACCATTTGCAAAATATTCGCAGTCATTGGTTTGAATTTTTCAATACCTTTCATTTTTTGAAGTGCTGTAGCCATTCGGATGTTTCTCGCTATGCCGTGGAAAGAGCGACTCGTACTTATAAATTTGACTATCGCTTTGATTTCCGACATTCCCTTTGTAGCAACAACAAAATGTGTAATTAAACTATTTCTGTAAACCTTTACTTCCATGAAATGAAGTACATAGAAAAAAAACGAATGTGATGAATTCACATGACTTTCTCCATCCTCTCGTTTATTACTACGTATACAAACTATTCTTACTAAAGGAATTAATTATTCTTTCACACAAGCCGTGTGTTGGGCAGGGTTGGAAAGGTAGAATCAGATGACTGAAAAATTCAATGCCATAGCCGGGATTTGAACCACGGATCTCCCGGTCTCCGTCCGGTTACTCTAACCACCGTGGTTCAAATCCCGGCTATGGCATTGAATTTTTCAGTCATCTGATTCTACCTTTCCTATTCTTACTAATGTTTATTTTGCTATTTACTTTCAAACCCGACGGAGGAGGATGAATTTTTTCGGGCGTAAAAATCTTTAGCATGGCTTCGTCGGAAGGGAAGTAAAGCCGGTGATCCCGTGTCGTAAATTTACGGCAGGTAAAAGAACCTCAAGCCTGATAAACAGACCTCTGATCAAAATTTCCGATCTTTCACGCCCAATATAGAATGGGACTCTAAGAAACATAGTAGTTAAAAGAGTGTCCATAAATAAAACTCAATTCAATTCCCATCTACTTCATTTTAGCCTGGATAAACCGTTGCAGAAACAGCTACATTACACATGTCGTTATAGATACAAAGAGAACAGCGATAGTCAGATGTTTAACAATTGAACGGTATATGCTGGCCTTAAAATTCCATACTGTTTCCATGACATCGCGAGAAACATCTGAATGTTCACAGGGCTTTCACAGAATTACCAAGAAATGAACAATTCGAACCATTAATAACGGATATCTTGGAAATGGCTGATGGTGCAAAAATGCTGTTTGAAGTAAATTATGTTCTTTAAAGAGATCTACATTTTTTCTGTGGAACGTTTTCGTCTATCGCTTCATGTTTACCAGTTATACAAGATTCCTTCTGAATGAAGAAGACTTCACAGGCTATTCCCAGAAAATTCAAGATATACATTATATTTGTAATATAAATATCTTTAATATATGGTATTTTAATCAAAATCGTTTGGGCGAGTTTTAGAAAATATGAAATCTCGAAAAATGTTCTATGAAAAGGGTAGTTTGGGGCGGGGTTTATCTTGAAAATCTTTGTGTCGCATTTTTGGAAGGTACTAAGTTCAAATACCAAGTTTGGTGTTGATCCAATTTTTTTTGACTTATGCTGTTCACATGCGGACACTTTTTTAAAAATGGTTTTTATTCAGGGAGCCTCAAAACATGTATTTCCGGTGAAATCTCGGCATCAAATTTTATGCGTGAAATGCAATACCTTGTCCGCCTACTATGTACTACGTGGTAGAGAAAGTAATAAGAAGAGATCGTAGAAGCTACATACACGCAAACGATAGTGGGTAGAGTAAGCCATATGAATGCAAAACGTAAAATGTATATACTTTTAAATTCACTATAGCACAATTTTGTGTATAGTTGCTGCAGGATAATGGGCTTGACGTATTGATACTCTGTACCTATGCTGTCTACTGGTGTCATATACAGGGCAGTGAAACTTAAACATTTATCAGCTGATAACGTCGAGGTTGGAATATGCACGAGATTCAGATCAATTGGAGAAAACAATTGTTAACTAGGGGGCGTATCTCAGTCCCAGCAGGAGCACCCAGTGATTGCCGCCCTGGGGCAATTCCCACGTCCACACACGTGTCATCACAGTGGGGATTACATTAAAATAACGTTTATACCACTCCCCACTGTCCTCGCATTAACAAGCACTCCAGAGAGAGGGGGGGCTCTATTCCCCGAAATAACATTTCTCAAACCCTGTACTTTACACTTCAGGCTGCAGCAAAACATATAGCACCACTAGTGACCTCTAGTAAATGGTATACAGTGCTATGATAGACCAGAGCTTATCTGTGTGTCTATCCTTCATCATGATCATGGTCCCCCTTCACTGGGCTGCAACAAAATGTATAGCAACACTAGTGACCTCTAGTAAATGGTATACAGTGCTATGATAGACCAGAGCTTATCTGTGTGTCTATCCTTCATCATGATCATGGTCCCCCTTCACTGGGCTGCAACAAAATGTATAGCACCACTAGTGACTTCTAGTAAATGGTATACAGTGCTATGATACACCAGAGCTTATCTGTATGTCTATCCTTCATCATGATCATGGTCCACCTGCACTGGGCTGTAACAAAATGTATAGCACCACTAGTGACCTCTAGTAAATGGTATACAGTGCTATGATACACCAGAGCTTATCTGTGTGTCTATCCTTCATCATGATCATGGTCCCCCTTCACTGGGTTGCAACAAAATGTATAGCATCACTAGTGACCTCTAGTAAATGATATAGACTGTTATGATACACCAGAGCTTATCTGTGTGTCTATCCTTCATCATGATCATGGTCCACCTGCACTGGGCTGTAACAAAATGTATAGCATCACTAGTGACCTCTAGTAAATGGTATACAGTGCTATGATACACCAGAGCTTATCTGTGTGTCTATCCTTCATCATGATCATGGTCCACCTGCACTGGGCTGCAACAAAATGTATAGCATCACTAGTGATCTCTAGTAAATGGTATACAGTGCTATGATAGACCAGAGCTTATCTGTGTGTCTATCCTACATCATGATCATGGTCCCCCTTCACTGGGCTGTAACAAAATGTATAGCATCACTAGTGACCTCTAGTAAATGGTATACAGTGCTATGATACACCAGAGCTTATCTGTGTGTCTATCCTTCATCATGATCATGGTCCACCTGCACTGGGCTGCAACAAAATGTATAGCACCACTAGTGACCTCTACTAAATGGTATACAGTGCTATGATACACCAGAGCTTATCTGTGTGTCTATCCTTCATCATGATCATGGTCCCCCTTCACTGGGCAGCAACAAAATGTATAGCACCACTAGTGACCTCTAGTAAATGGTATACAGTGGTATGATAGACCAGAGCTTATCTGTGTGTCTATCCTTCATCATGATCATGGTCCCCCTTCAATGGGCTGCAACAAAATGTATAGCACCACTAGTGACCTCTTATAAATGGTATACAGTTCTATGATAGACCAGAGCTTATCTGTGTGTCTATCCTTCATCATGATCATGGTCCCTCTTCACTGGGCTGTAACAAAATGTATAGCACCACTAGCGACATCTAGTAAATGGTATACAGTGCTATGATAGACCAGAGCTTATCTGTGTGTCTCTCCTTCATCATGATCATGGTCCCCCTTCAATGGGCTGCAACAAAATGTATAGCACCACTAGTGACCTCTTATAAATGGTATACAGTTCTATGATAGACCAGAGCTCATCTGTGTGTCTATCCTTCATCATGATCATGGTCCCTCTTCACTGGGCTGTAACAAAATGTATAGCACCACTAGCGACATCTAGTAAATGGTATACAGTGCTATGATAGACCAGAGCTTATCTGTGTGTCTATCCTTCATCATGATCATGGTCCCCCTTCAATGGGCTGCAACAAAATGTATAGCACCACTAGTGACCTCTACTAAATGGTATACAGTGCTATGATACACCAGAGCTTATCTGTGTGTCTATCCTTCATCATGATCATGGTCCCCCTTCACTGGGCTGCAACAAAATGTACAGCACCAGTAGTGACCTCTAATAAATGGTATACAGTGCTATGATACACCAGAGCTTTTCTGTGTGTGTATCCTTTATCATGATCATGGTCCCTCTTCACTGGGCTACACCACTAGTAACCTCTAGTAAATGGTATACAGTGCTGTGATAGACCAGAGCTTATCTGTGTGTCTATCCTTCATCATGATCATGGTCCCCCTTCACTGGGCTGCAACAGAATGTATAGCACCACTAGTGACCTCTAGTAAATGGTATACAGTGCTATGATAGACCAGAGCTTATCTGTGTGTCTATCCTTCATCATGATCATGGTCCCCCTTCACTGGGCTGCAACAAAATGTATAGCACCACTAGTGACCTCTAGTAAATGGTATACAGTGCTATGATAGACCAGAGCTTATCTGTGTGTCTATGCTTCATCATGATCATGGTCCCTCTTCACTGAGCTGTAACAAAATGTATAGCACCATTAGTGACCTCTAGTAAATGGTATACAGTGCTATGATAGACCAGAGCTTATCTGTGTGTCTATGCTTCATCATGATCATGGTCCCCCTTCACTGGGCTGCAACAAAATGTATAGCACCACTAGTGACCTCTAGTAAATGGTATACAGTGCTATGATAGACCAGAGCTTATCTGTGTGTCTATGCTTCATCATGATCATGGTCCCTCTTCACTGGGCTACACCACTAGTAACCTCTAGTAAATGGTATAGAGTGCTATGGTAGACCAGAGCTTATCTGTGTGTCTATTCTTCATCATGATCATGGTCCCTCTTCACTGGGCTGAAACAAAATGTATAGCACCACTAGTGACATCTAGTAAATGGTATACAGTTCTATGATAGACCAGAGCTTATCTGTGTGTCTATCCTTCATCATGATCATGGTCCCCCTTCACTGGGCTGCAACAAAATGTATAGCATCACTAGTGACCTCTAATAAATGGTATACAGTTCTATGATAGACCAGAGCTTATCTGTGTGTCTATCCTTCATCATGATCATGGTACCTCTTCACTGGGCTGTAACAAAATGTATAGCACCACTAGCGACATCTAGTAAATGGTATACAGTGCTATGATAGACCAGAGCTTATCTGTGTGTCTATCCTTCATCATGATCATGGTCCCCCTTCACTGGGCTGCAACAAAATGTATAGCACCACTAGTGACCTCTAGTAAATGTTATACAGTGGTATGATAGACCAGAGCTTATCTGTGTGTCTATCCATCATGATCATGGTTCCTCTTCACTGGGCTGCAACAAAATGTACAGCACCACTAGTGACCTCTAATAAATGGTATACAGTGCTATGATACACCAGAGCTTTTCTGTGTGTGTATCCTTTATCATGATCATGGTCCCTCTTCACTGGGCTACACCACTAGTAACCTCTAGTAAATGGTATACAGTGCTGTGATAGACCAGAGCTTATCTGTGTGTCTATCCTTCATCATGATCATGGTCCCCCTTCACTGGGCTGCAACAAAATGTATAGCACCACTAGTGACCTCTAGTAAATGGTATACAGTGCTATGATAGACCAGAGCTTATCTGTGTGTCTATCCTTCATCATGATCATGGTCCCCCTTCACTGGGCTGCAACAAAATGTATAGCACCACTAGTGACCTCTAGTAAATGGTATACAGTGCTATGATAGACCAGAGCTTATCTGTGTGTCTATGCTTCATCATGATCATGGTCCCTCTTCACTGAGCTGTAACAAAATGTATAGCACCACTAGTGACCTCTAGTAAATGGTATACAGTGCTATGATAGACCAGAGCTTATCTGTGTGTCTATGCTTCATCATGATCATGGTCCCCCTTCACTGGGCTGCAACAAAATGTATAGCACCACTAGTGACCTCTAGTAAATGGTATACAGTGCTATGATAGACCAGAGCTTATCTGTGTGTCTATGCTTCATCATGATCATGGTCCCTCTTCACTGGGCTACACCACTAGTAACCTCTAGTAAATGGTATACAGTGCTATGATAGACCAGAGCTTATCTGTGTGTCTATGCTTCATCATGATCATGGTCCCCCTTCACTGGGCTGCAACAAAATGTATAGCACCACTAGTGACCTCTAGTAAATGGTATACAGTACTATGATAGACCAGAGCTTATTAGTGTGTCTATCCTTCATCATGATCATGGTCCCCTTCACTGGGCTGCAACAAAATGTATAGCACCACTAGTGACCTCTAGTAAATGGTATACAGTACTATGATAGACCAGAGCTTATTAGTGTGTCTATCCTTCATCATGATCATGGTCCCCCTTTACTGGGCTGCAACAAAATGTATAGCACCACTAGTGACCTCTAGTAAATGGTATACAGTACTATGATAGACCAGAGCTTATTAGTGTGTCTATCCTTCATCATGATCATGGTCCCCCTTCACTGGTCTGTAACAAAATGTATAGCATCACTAGTGACCTCTAGTAAATGGTATACAGTACTATGATAGACCAGAGCTTATTAGTGTGTCTATCCTTCATCACGATCATGGTCCCCCTTCACTGGGCTGCAACAAAATGTATAGCATCACTAGTGACCTCTAGTAAATGGTATACAGTACTATGATAGACCAGAGCCTGTGTGTCCATGCTTCATCATGATCATGGTCCCTCTTCACTGGGCTGCAACAAAATGTATAGCACCACTAGTGAACTCTAGTAAATGGTATACAGTACTATGATAAACCAGAGCTTATTAGTGTGTCTATCCTTCATCATGATCATGGTCCCCCTTCACTGGGCTGCAACAAAATGTATAGCATCACTAGTGACCTCTAGTAAATGGTATACAGTACTATGATAGACCAGAGCTTATTAGTGTGTCTATCCTTCATCATGATCATGGTCCCCCTTCACTGGGCTGCAACAAAATGTATAGCATCACTAGTGACCTCTAGTAAATGGTATACAGTACTATGATAAACCAGAACTTATCTGTGTGTCTATCCTTCATCATGATCATGGTCCCCTTCACTGGGCTACAACAAAATGTATAGCATCACTAGTGACCTCTAGTAAATGGTATACAGTACTATGATAAACCAGAGCTTATCTGTGTGTCTATCCTTCATCATGATCATGGTCCCCTTCACTGGGCTACAACAAAATGTATAGCATCACTAGTGACCTCTAGTAAATGGTATACAGTACTATGATAAACCAGAGCTTATCTGTGTGTCTATCCTTCATCATGATCATGGTCCCCTTCACTGGGCTACAACAAAATGTATAGCACCACTAGTGACCTCTAGTAAGTGGGCACGAACATTCAGTAATGGACGACGTGAACTGTAAAGTGAACTCCCTCATGTAAATTGTTTATCTTATTCATGTTGTGTGTTTGCGGGGTATAAGTTTCCTATTGTATGTGACAGTTTTGTTTATAGTTGATGTTATATGTAACATATGGACTATAACTCTAGGAGGTGGTGTATTTTGCTTTAATACGTGTTTATTGTTGCACGAGGAAGTATTTCAGCATGAACCGTTAATAACAGGTGTTCGAGGATTCTTATAAAATGTAATTCCCATTTATTTTACATGCAATTTTTACACTTTTGCTGCACAGTGGATATTTTATGTCATCGCTTATTACGCCTTGTTGGACGAGGGAGGAAGGTTTTACGCGTTTCAGTTTCAGGAAATTGGTTATTTTGTACAAACTGTATTTAAGGAGCAGTTTTTGGTACACTCTGCCGAGAGAACCAGCTGCGCGGTGTTCTTCCACGTGGCTGCTGACACCGACCTTTCTCTGAATTGGGTTGTTGGTCACAAGTATACGTGTTCAGTTGGTCAAGTGTAAATGCGATTTCAGAAGATTCCCATAATCTGTAGAATACAGAGTGAGCCAAAAGACTACTAACCGCCTGCGCGGTGTTTTTTCTTTCCGCGTCCTCGGCTTTCGTTGCCGTCTGCCGCTATCATAGAAAGGCGCAGATGAAACCATACAACATTTTTAAAACTACTTTTAAAGGCTTTATTTACCAACTTTACGAAAGGAGATGCTGAAACTGGCCACCATCATTGTGCATACATTTTTTGGCACCTGTTTGGGAAACTGTCCATCATGACCGATGTCGTTTAATGTTTCTTCTGTAAGAACCGAACGCCGTCTTTTTGGTTTCTTAGCCTGAACACTTCCTGTGGCCTGAAATTTACTGTCAAGTTCATGGATTGCTGTGCGGCCTGGAACTTTTACACCTGGAAATCTTTCTGCCTTTAAAGATAGTTTTAAAAATGTTGTATGGTTTCATCCGCGCCTTTCTATGATAGCGGCATCGAGCGTCGAGGACGCGGACAGGAAAAACACCGCGCAGGCGGTTCGGAGTCTTTTGGCTCATCCTGTACATTTGAAGCCGCAGTTTAAGAAAGCGTGGGGACGACTTGGTCATTGTTTGGAGACTTGCCTCCCCGGTATTTGTTATGACTCTAAATTGTTGAAATTAAAACCAATAAAATAGCGTCTGTAATCCTGTAATTAGGCGTGCACTGTATACAACGACGAAATAGACCCATATTTAATGTTTATCTCGGATGAGGCTTGGTTCCACCTTCATGATATGTGTGTATAGTAAGCCTTCACGAGGCCTAAGTGACACTACCAGTTTTTAGTTCTTTAACTACTGTGGTCCTTAGCGTCCCATTCTATATTGGGCGTGAAAGACCGGCCTCTTTATCAGGCTTGGGGTTCTTTTACGTGCCGTAAATCTACGACACGCGACCACCAGCTTTACTTTTCTTCCGAAGGAAGCCATGCTAAGGATTTTTTACGCCCTAAAAAGTCAGTCGCCCTCTGCCGTCAACAGTTGACACCTCCATATAATTGAATACAAATTTTCCTCCGTGTTTAGAGAATTAACAGACAGGGTGCGTGCCTTTGACTTTTTTCAAAAAATTTGCCACAGCCCATACACCAATATCCCGATGAAAGCAATTGAAGGTGTGTTTGGGAACAGGCCCCCTCGGTCCCCGACCTAACCCCCTATGGCTTTTATCTAGGGGTAAATTAAAATATAAAGTATACAAGACAAACTCACACTCTGGAAGAATTAAAACAAAATATCCGTCAGCATTTCTCAACGTGAACTACGGCGAGTGATGGATAGTTTCCTAAAGAGGTGCTAAAAATGTATGTGGCCAGTTTCAGCGTCTCCTTTCGTAAAGTTGGTAAGTAAAGCAAGGAAATGTTTTACATGAGCGCCACTCTATGATAGCTGTAGACGTCGCGAACCGGCGCAGTCGCTTTATAGTTCATTTGTCACACTTAACATTTCTACTTTCTCTGTTACGTATAGTATGTAAGGGAAGTATTGCATTCCACCCGAGATTCCAAATAGTCATGTCCGTCAACACTATAACTCAAAAACGAAAAGTCGGATAAAAACCAAACTTGGTACTTAGGTTCATAGCTTGCAAACATGCGACACGAAGTTTGTCAACAAAATCCCCCCACCCCAAACTAACCTTTACATGGCACATTTTTCAAAAATTTTTATTTTGTAAAAAGTGGCTCTAAAGATTTCATTTAAAATACCATATATTAAACATATTTATATGACAAGTAAAATGTAGGTATATGTTGAATTTTCTGGGAATAGCTTATGCCCTCTTCATTCTGAAGGAATTTTATATGCTCTTGTATAACAGATAAACGTTAAGCGATAGATGAAAACGTACTACACAAGAAATGTAGATCTCATTATAACACACAATATATTTCAAATAAGTATTTCTGTGGCATCAGCATTTCCGAGATATCTGTTATTAATAGTTGGAAAAGACTTAATCATAAAGTGTCTTGGCTAGGTAAGATAAAGGAAACCTTGATGAAGATAAGTTTTGGGGAGATTTGGAGAGCTAAAGAATTACTACAAATAGGTTTCTGAAATGAAATTAGGACAGGAATAGAGGATATGGAAAAACAAGATTTATTAGCGAGTTTTACTTTTAAGAGCTCACTGAGATTATACAGAGAAATGAAAGTAGTATGGAGCAGGGATATATGTGATAAAACAGCAAGAGCATGGGCTAGGACAGGGGTGGTGAATTTGAAAGGTTTGAGAAAAGAGATTGATTTGGAGAAATGCCCACTATGCCACCGGAAAGTTAAAGAGTGGCATATAGTTTTAGAGTGTGAAGAAACGAAGTTGCTTAGAAAGAGGATAGAGAAGAGAGAATGGTTAAATTTACCAATAGAAATTCAAGCTAAAAAGTTAGTAAATGTAAAATCTAGGAAAAATATAATAGAAGTAGGAAACTTTTTGGGCAGAGTAAGAGCAAAATGGATGAGGAAAATTAGCAAAATGGAAGAGGTAAATGAGTATTAAATTACAGTAGTGTTTATTTGATATGTTGCAAGTAGGACCCAACAACTCGACAACCTCAAGGTTTGAGTTTGTTTGTGTCCAAGGTAAAGTAACTTGAGTTAGAGTTAGTATTGCAGATTAAATAAATTGATAATTGTACTTTTAGATTAGGAGGAATGTTGGCTACCAGTAGTTAAGAGGTTAGTTTTCTTTATATTTTATTTTATTGTTATTTTTAGTAACTGGGTTAAGAATAAATTTGTAAAATTGTTGTTGTTGTAATAGTTGGGAGAATTGTTGAATACTTAGGCGTCCTATTGAAGTCCTGTCAACATTCAGTTGTTTCTCGCGATGTCATGGAAACAGTATGGAAGGCCAGCATATGGCGACTAGTTGTTAAACATTTGACTGTCGCGATGTATCTATAACGAAATGTGTAATGTATGTAGCTATTTACGTGATTTGTTCGGTAGGGCGACGCTTGTAAACAAACGTTTTGCAGTGCAGGTCAGTTGCCTGTTGTTGACATCAAGTTGAGTTTTGCTGACAGTGTCAACTCTTCATTAGGATGCCAAGGTCAACATAACCTACTCTGACCTAATTGCATCAAAATCACACAGTTACGTGCCTGTCAAACGAACAGAATCCAGAAAGTAAAGGCATTCCTTAACCTCCCTCGGACAATCGGAGTGCTCGTCTCTACATTTTATGTAATAAAAATGTTAAACTCTCCGGTCCTGCAGTTAATTAATAATACAAAGCCTTCTCACTTGTTGTCTGATGTTGCGCTGGACACAATTTTCTCTATTTATTGACAGTGAACTTGATTACAGAGCAAATACAACAAAACTTTCTTACATACACTTTTAACACGTGTGGCACAGACAGCGCTCGATTTGTAAAACATTATATTGATTCCTGAAACTAAGAGAAATGACTTTAAAAAAGCGAGATGTCACATGTTTTGTTAGCAGTCGTTTTCAGTGAAATTATTTTCACCAGGTTTTGCCTTACATCAGTCAATGAAGTGATTAAATGTTATATCATATTGCTTTCTGGAAGTACTTCTAATGTTATTCTTTCTGCTGCTACTTCTTAACTAATACACTTCCATTTCAGTTTCTTCTCAATTCATAATTTCCGCCACTTAATCTTTATGTAGGTTATAGGTAAAAGAATAACGTTTCAGAAAACAGAAGGCTACCAACATAACGTATAGTTTAACCCTACAACGAATTACGATGAATTGAGTATGACGATTTGTGTTGTGAACAGATGATCCGAACGCCATGAAAAATTAATCATGTGAAAGTAAACAAATATTCCTCATGCAAAAGAAGGTTATAAGAATCATTTCCAGCACTCATAGCAGACACTCTTGCAAACATCTTTTTAGAAGACTGAAGATATTAACCTACCTTGAATGTACATATTTTCAATCTTAAAATTCTATGTATGCAATCGAACCACATTTATTATAAACATGGAAATTCATGAGATAAACACTAGACAAAAGGGTAACATCCATCATCCTAGTGCAAAGCTTTCTTGCTTCCAGAAAGGTGTATATTACGAGACCATAAAAATATTTAATACTCTCCCTAATGATCTTAAGAGAAAAGTTGACAATTTCAATGTCTTTAAAATTGCTGTTAAAGGTAAGTATGCTCAAAAGCATATTATTCTGTACAAGATTATCTGAATGACAAATTATCCTGATGATAATACATATATAGCTCTCTAAGTAGTATTAGTAAATATTAATGACAATTGTCAGTCATATTTGATGCCTGCTCTAGAATTAATGAAGCTATTCAAATGTATGTAAATGTTATGCATTACAAATCAAATAGAACAAAATAATGAGACGAACAAAGGTACAAGCCTAGTGAATGTTAAAATAACTGTTCTTGTCTATAAATATAATGTTAACCTTATAACGGTAGGAAAGTATTCGTTTTTGTACAAAATTCCACCTGATTTGTTTCATTTTATATATAATATGTCTTTATTTTATTTTAAATGTTCTGTATTCTGTGTAATATTTATGTTTATATGTAATTTTTGTACATTTCCTTGACATGTTCTATGTTCACAAGCCTTTGTGGCTGCTAGTGAACTCACAGAATGCAATCTAATCTAATCTAATCTTATTTAAAAAGACATAATGAAAAGTAAAACCTAATCAAACCAAGTCGAGTTATTAAACATCTGCAAACACAAAGGGTAATTGCCATGTGATTGGACCTGAAACCAAAGTTGATCACAATGAACATTATCGCACTATGTTCGTGTGCACTATGTTAGAAGTTTTACTTTTAGGCCATGTTGTCTAAAAAACTTATCAAAGATTCTGACGTAACATGGATACTATCTATCGCATGGAGAAGTCGAAATCGCAATGATTTGAAATATTGTGGTGTTACGAGGGCTTCAGTCAGGAAACAAATGACATGATATACAGAAGGCCTTGCATATAAACCGCATTGCTTTTTACTTTCTCAACTACGTATAGTAAGTAGGTGAAGTACCTATTGTATTCCACCCAAAAATTCGATACCGAGATTTCACCGGAAATACATGTTTTGAGATCCTCTGAATCCAGATAAAGCATTTTTGGAAACCTGTCCGTGTGTGTGTCTGTGTGTCTGTCTGTGAACAGCATAACTCAGAAACGAACAGTCGGATAAACACCAAACTTGGTATTTAGGTTCAGTATCTTCCAGAGATGCGACACGAAGGGTTTCAAGAAAATCCCCCCACCACAGAGTACCCTTTACATGGAACATTTTTCGAAAATTTGAATTTTCTCAAAAATGGCTCTAACGATTTTGATTAAAATATCATATGTTTAAGATATTTTAATGACAAATGACATGTATAACTTGAATTTTCTGGGACTGTCTCCAAAAGTATTCTTCATTGTGAACGACTTTTGGTAAACTGGTAAACCATAAGAGATAGACAAAATTTTAGTACACAAAAAATGTAGATCGCGTTAAAATACACAATTTATGTCATATACATTT
Source organism: Deroplatys truncata (assembly GCA_030765065.1). Classification (NCBI taxonomy): domain Eukaryota; kingdom Metazoa; phylum Arthropoda; class Insecta; order Mantodea; family Mantidae; genus Deroplatys; species Deroplatys truncata. The sequence continues at coordinate 10,147,999 of CM060983.1, forward strand.
TTGTTGTTGAGTGAACCGTTTTCGAGATATTGCTTGTTATTCCCTTAAATGTTTCAATACTTAATTTCTCAAATGGGAATTCGTTATTCATTTTTTTGTCTTGGATATGCAAAGAGTATTAATCTGTGGCAAAGGGAATGGTGCTGCACCTAGCAACCAGCTATTAAGAGATATGTATGTGCTTAAAGGCTGCTGTGTTTCTATATTGCCCTTGTAAATATATATTCCTCTTGCATCTACAAGAAAATTAGCAATAAGATAGAGTCTGCAAATGTTTATCTCAATTAACATGAAGTAGATGGAGAATAAGCGTTTGTAAAAATAGTTTGTACAAGAGTAGAGAAAGTCATGTGAGTACAACACATCAGATTTTTTGATATCAGGGCCAGGATTTTGATGACCTAAAAATGTTTGAAAAATTACCTAAAATGAGCCTCAAAATTTAAAAAAATTCCTAAACCTTAAATGCATTTAATTTATTAAAATTAGTGTACAGGATGTTTTTTATACATGGGTGTAACTGCTATACATATATGTAGAAAAAGTAGGTATAGGGTAGTTAAATTATATTCGAACCCACTCGCGGCCTTTCTCTATTGCGCGAGACAACCGGCAGTCGCCGGGGAAATTACGCCGACAGAGGCGGAATAAAATCCTTATAATAGATACTGGAAATGTTGACCTTCATCTTTCAAACGGGCAGCATATCTCGTGTAAATATTCTCGCTCAGTTTCCGAAGCTCAGCAGCAGGAATTCTTGTGATGAAACGCCTCATTATGATGAGAAATTTGGAGTGTGGTGTGCGATAAGTGCTAGAAAAATAATAGGGCCCATATTCTTTGATGAAATAATAAATGCAGAGCGATATCAGATGTTAATTCTGAGGTCATTTTGCAATCGCTTAACAGAAGAAGAGAAATCGTTTGGTTGGTTCCAGCAAAATTCTGCAACAGCAAATATGGCAGTCGAATCATTACATGCAATAAGAGAGGTGTTTGATGACAGAATAATTAGTGTTGATTTGTGGTTAGACCGCTCGCCTCTCATCGAGGCGGCCCGGGTTCAATCCCAGGGACCCGCATGTGGGATTTGCGGTGGACAAAGCTGCATCTGGGCGGGTTTTCTCGGGTTCTCCGGTTTCCCCGCCACTCATTCCACCAACTGCTCCATCACCTTTCCTTTCATCCATTTCACCATTATTTCGTTTCATCTACTTCCTCCCATACCAGGCATCAGGCTGATCAGCCATCCTGGATATTCTGTCTGATCCATGAGTGTCTGCTCCTCGACGGGCCTCTGACCCCAGGCACCCCTGTAAGTCCTGGGGGGGGGTGTAAGTCCTACATAAGAGGAGGTTAAACAGATAAAGAAGAAGAAGATTTGTGGCCCCCTCGTTCTCCTGACCTAACGATTTGTGATTTTTATTTATGGGGTTCTTTAAAAGACAAAGTATATCGATCCAATCCTCGCACACTACAGGAACTTAGAGAAAACATTGTGCAAGAAATCACAAGAATTCCTGCTGCTGAGCTTCGGAGAGTGAGCGAGAATATTTACACGAGATATGCTGCCTGTTTGAGAGCAGAAGGTCAACATTTCCAGCAACTATTATAAGGTAAGGATTTTAGTCCGCCTCTGCTGGCGTAATTTCCCCGGCGACTGTCGGCTGTCTCGCGCAGTAAAGAGAGCCCGCGAGTGGGTTCGAATATAATTTAACTACCTTACATAAGCATAATTATGAGATAATTTAAAAAATTAATTAACAGTTTTTTCACCTGCCTCACTTCAAAGGTTCCGAGTTCGAATCTCGGTCAGAGGGAGTTACCCGCATAAGGGTTTTTCGGGGTTTTCTGTTATTTGATGAATATTGGGTAACTTTAAGCTCAAAGATCCCAGGCACATTTAACCTATTCATCGTCCGACATGACCTAATCGGTTAAAGGACGCTAAACTTAAGTTTTTTGAAGCAGGTGTTACAAAAGTGTAGCTCTAACTCTTTTGAGTGTTCAGTTTATACAAAATGCATTGCTAATGAAGAGGACTGTATATGGGGGGGGGCATGAACATGCTCATTATTAAATAGGAAAGTTATTTCCTTTTTCCCAAGAATGCTATGTCAATACTATACCTATACTCAGCGTGTGGGAGGTCCAGGGTTCCTCGTCATCTGTTGCCTCGACTGAAACCCTCCTCTGGGCGATTGGAGGCGTTCAATCTGGCAACACTAGGGACCCCGTAAGTGTCGCCATCCGGATCTGGTCGCCCTCCCTCCCGGGGGCCACGGGCGTTCATCCGTATCTTTATGTTTACTTTACTTTCTGTACTACATATAGTAAGGGAAGTATTCCATTCCATCCAAAAATTCGATATCCCGATTTCACCGGAAATACGTGCTTTGAGGTCCCCTGAATCCAAATAAAGCCTTTTTGGAAACAGTGTGTCTCTCAACACCAAACTTGGTATATAGGTTCCAAAGATGCGACACGAACATTTTCAACAAAACCCTCCACCCCAAACTACCGTTTACATGGCACATAAAATGCATATCTTGAATTTTCTTGCAACAGCCTATAAAGCGCTCTTCATTCCGAAGCAATTTTGTACTATAATGTGTATCACTGGCAAACATTAAGCGATACACGAAAACATGGTTTAAAACAATTTCAATTTTTTGTGTGGCATAAGCCGTTCCTGAGATATTCGTTATTAAAGGTTCGAAGGGTTAATTCCTTGGTCATTCTCTTGAAGTCCTGTCAACATTCAGTTGTTTCTCGTGATGTCATGGAAACAGTATGGAATTTTAAGACAGCATATAGCGTCCAGTTGTTAAACATTTGACTATCGCTGTTCTCTTTGTATCTATAACGAAATGTGTAATGTAGCTGTTTCTGTAAAGGTTTATTTGGATTAAAATGTAGTAGATACAAGCTTGAGTAAGAATAATTTCTATACCTACTAATGAACGATAGAGAGTAGAGAAAGTCATGTGAATCTATCACATCGGGTTTTTATACATATACTCAAAGTGAATGCAAAGAAATGACAATATAGATGCGAAGGCCAAGAAAATGGCAAAATGTGACTAAAATCGAAAAACTAACATAAAAAGGTCTAATGAATGTGCATTTTCCTAATCTGCGAACCAACAAAATTCAGTTTTATTTATGGACGCTCTTTAACTACTGTGGTCCTTAGCGCCCCATTCTATATTGGACGTGAAAGACTGGTAATTTTGCTCAGAGCCTCTTTATCAGTCTTGAGGTTCTTTTACGTGCCGTAAGTCTACGGTATGGGACCACCGGATTTACTTCCCTTCCAAAGGGGCCAAGCTAAGGGTTTTTACGTCCGCTCTCCGCCGGGTTTGAACTAGAGACAACCTGGTAATATTTTGCAACAGTTAGAAGATGACGTCATCGGGCCCTGGTTATCATATGTTCATCTTCAGTAAATAAACTAAACATTTGCAAGACAGAAGTGACACTAAGGATACAATATACCAGACAGCATGTATCAAGGTTGTACAACATTGGATTAGGCGCTTCCAGGACATCCGAAGAAAATCACACCGTGGAAGTAGCAGATTCACGTTTATTTTGTCCTTATGATCATTACACTGACGTTGGACACGTCAAAACAGCATGAAAAATTATATACACATTTACATATGCACTATGTACAATTTTTACTTTCTCTACTACGTATAGTAAGTAGGGGAAGTACCTATTGTATTCCACCCAAAAATCCGATACCGAAATTTCACCGGAAATACATTTTTTGAGACCCCCTGAATAAAAAAAAAGCATTTTTGGAAACATGTCCGTGTGTGTGTGTGTGTGTGTGTGTGTGTGTCTGTGAACAGCATAACTCAGAAACAGTCGGATAAACACCAAACTTGGTATTTAGGTTCAGTATCTTCCAGAGATGCGACACGAAGGTTTTCAAGAAAATCCCCCCACCCCAGATTATCCTTTACATGGAACATTTTTGAAAATTTTAATTTTCTCAAAAATGGTTCTAACGATTTTGATTAAAATATCATATGTTTAAGATATTTTCCAAATAAAATGCATATCTTGAATTTTCTGGGAATGTCTCCAAAAGTATTCTTCATTGTGAACAACTTTTGCATAACTGATAAGCCATAAGAGATAGACAAAATTTTACTACACAAAAAATGTAGATCGCGTTAAAATACACAATTTATGCCATATACATTTTTTTTTTCTGTTGAGTGAACCATTTTCGAGATATTGCTTGTTATTCCCTTAAATTTTTCAATACTTATTTTCTCAAATGGGAATTCGTTATTCATTTTTTTGTCTTGGATATGCAAAGAGTATTAATCTGTGGCAAAGAGAATGGTGCTGCACATAGCAACCAGCTATTAAGAGATATGTCTGTGCTTATATTGCCCTTGCAAATACAAAACAAGGGGAACATTGTAGGCCTTAAGCGATGGTTAAATATTTTTAGAACTGGTCGCTATGTGTAAAATGTATTTCTCTTTGCATGTCAAAAGATCGTTTATGCAAATGTTTATCTCGATTAACATGAGGTAGATGGAAAATAAGAGTTTGTAAAAATAGTTTGTACAAGAGTAGAGAAAGTCATGTGAGTGTAACACAGATTTTTTTTATGTCCTGGACATGCAAAGACAATGGAATGCGCCACATAGCAACCAGCTCTTAAAATATTTGACTATCGCCTATACCCTACCATATTCCCCTTGCATCTACAAGAAAATTAGCAATAAAATTTAACATGAAGCATATGGAGAATAAGCGTTTGTAAAAATAGTTTGTACAAGAGTAGAGAAAGTCATGTGAGCGTAACACATCAGATTTTTTATATACTCATCTATAGAGTAAAAGGTATGCAGTAGGAGGAAGGATTTTAAACTGGCAAATGTTATTAACAGACAACTTATTATATAATTTTATCACCAAAATCTTCACATTATTTTTAGCAATATTCGTTCTGCAAGACTGTATATGAAGATCGTTCTTTGTGGTGCATATGCTGATGGAGATTTTGATTCACTGTGAGCACTTTATATATGTGAACTACTGTCTCTAAGATAATGCATGCGTATATTTTTTAACTCTTAAAGAGCATTTTACAATATTACCATCTTTTTTTGCCACGCATTATTCTAATTGTTTTTTTCTGCAATTTAAATATTTACACACTCTCACTATATGCACCTCAAAACATAATGCCATATTGCAAGAGACTATGAAAATTTGCATAATAAACACTTCTTTGCATTTTTATATTTATTTTATTAAGGATAGTAAATGCTACTGAGTTTGAAGGTTAATTTTTCAATACGATTCTGCCATTTCAAGTTTTCATTTATGATGATTTCTAAAACTGTTGTGTTTGTGTTATACTTAATGCTCAGAGTATCGTAATAAATTTGCGGCTTAGGTCTTATTCTGACAAGTATGGAAACATATAGCTGTAGTTTTCCTTAATTAGTTATTAGCTTATTTGCATGCAAGAATATACCTCAGTCATTGCCTGAGGTGATCCTTTCGAATAAAATAAAATTGATACATTTTTGTTATTGCAACATGAAGGGCAACTGACCGATTGTAACAATCACATCAGTCATGGATAATAAAGAAGGCAGTGGAATACCACAAACTGGAGTTTCACTATTTTCGGGATTATCGCCGTAGAATAAAATGAGTTAATACTTAATGTACATTAAATAATTACGTGAACATGTCCGCATTTACATGCTTTTTAAGCACTGGCCTTAAAAAAAACCTTTACACGTGCTATGTTTGGTTTTGTCCTCGAAAAATGATAATATATTATGTCATTATTTCTTCTGCGGCACCGATATAAACAGATTTGTATTTATTGCGTCCTCTAAGTACAATAAAGATTGTTTTTCGGACACGCCAGTATAAGGTGTTTACAATAATAATAGTTAAAAACATAAATACAGTAAGTAATAATCAATTATACTTAGTGTGTCAAGTTATTAAGAGCTGGTAACTCATTTTATATTCAAACACACATTAACAAATAATAACTCATTAACTATCATTTGTGCAACACTCTACATACTCAATTATAGAATAAAGTGTATGCAAAGACTTTAATAGTTTTTTGAATGATGAATTAATATTCTGAGGCAATATGTAAACAATTAATACCCATGTTTTTTACATTATTTATAACTATATTGGTTCTACAGAACTGAATATGTCGAGTGTTATATTGATGGAGATTTTGATTTGTTTCAAGTTCATTATACATTTTTTCAGTATGGGTTAATGCCTCCTATATGAATACACCAGCAAGAGGCAATATTTTTAACTCTTTGAAGAGAGTTCTGCAGGAAAACCGACTGAACCTTATTACTTATTATTCTAATTGCCCTTTTCTGCAGTATAAATATTTGCTCACTTTCATAAGATGTTCCTCCAAAGATTATGCCATAGCGCATAAGACTGGAAATTTGCATAATAAACATTTCTTTGGATATTTAAGCTTACTTCATTTTTAATGGATCTTAATAAGTAACATGGCTGAAAACTTTTCATTTTAAATTCTCGTTTATAATAATTCCCAAAAAGTTGTGTCTTTCTCATATTTAATGTTGAGGTTATCATAATGAATGCACGGCAGAAGATGTGCTTTAATTTGATACTACGTATGGAAGGATATAGCAGTAGTTTTATCATTAGCTTGAAACCAAGATCCGACTGTCTTGTTTTCTGTTGTTAGATATAGGTATAATGACGTTTGTTGCTTGGAATTAAATGTAATTAATATAGGTCCTATTATTGAAACTTAATTCCTTTGCTTCTGCCGTTACATTGTTCAATGCTATAACAAAACTGTACTGAACTTGGAACTGTGGCTCGGAATTTTGTATGGCCAATTTGAGATACCTCACAGTTTTGCTTGCAGAGTGTAGCACAGGCTAAACATCTGACAAGTTGCAGTTTATTTCCAATAGATGCTACTTGTGTAGCTCATGGCAACTAGCATTCAAACTTGGCCAAGACATAGTGCGAGCACAGATATATAGAGTGCGAGTGATAAAACGTGAATTGTGAATACGCAACTTACCTTTCTAAAAACAAGGCAATATCGATTAGCGAAATGTGGCAGTTTTTACAGGTTGTAAAGAGAAATGAGGGGAAATTTTACTAAAACAGGAGAGATGTTTAAAATGTTTTTGATAGGTTTATTCACAATAAATAAGGTTTAACACGAAATGCTATATGAATATTTATTGCGGAAAAGAGCAAAGTTCTCCGATAAGGCTAGAATGCAATTTCACGTGTTTGGTTCTCCTCTATGCCCTTGAATGAATTTATTCAAATGATTGGACCAAGTGGGAGAAACTTAAGTGGCTAAACTTGCTATAAATTGCAAGGCATCCGAATTGCCAGTAACGTTTTGACGTCTGTGTTTCGAGATAGTGAAAAAGATTGTGTGAGATAAGATTGACGTAATCACTTCACACGAGTTGCAGTGCAGAAAAAGCAACAAAACCAAAAATGGCATCGATTTTAGTGCGTACAGTGCGTTTGCAGCGTTTTTCTCGATGTTTGGGGTTAATTTCTGCTAGAAGTATTCAGAGTGCCAAGTTTCCAGTCCTCTGCGCCTCCAAGACAAATCCACTGCCAAAAAATGCGGAGTGAGTATAGATGCTGCTGTTTTCATTCGTTTGAACACAATATCTAGCATAACAACGCATACTAAATGGGTGGGTTAAAAATTCATATACCTCCTCCTATTACAAATTAAGCAGTTTTTATGAACTTGAGCAGTCATGAAATGTTAATCATATTAAGTTGTCTCTAGATACTAACCTTACATTGTTGCAGAGTGGAGGTGACATTCGTAAAGGCCAATGGTGAGAGAATAAAGGCCAAAGGCAAGGAAGGTGACACATTGCTGGATATTGTAGTGAATAACAGTGTAGACTTGGATGGCTATGGTGCCTGTGAAGGTACTCTCACATGTTCCACCTGTCATCTTATCCTGAAGCAAGAAGATTATGATCGTTTGCCTGAGAAACCTTCTGATGAGGAACTGGACATGTTGGATTTGGCATTTGAGCTTTGTGATACGTAAGTTGTTGTGTGTTATTGCCTAAATTTGCTTTAAAAATCCACGAAAACTGGAAAAGTGAAATAAACTGGCCTAAATTTTGTCTTCCTTAGAGATAACAGGAATGTTATTTTTTCTTAAGGTCACTTCTGAGGAAATGAATCCTTAGTTTTATATTACTTTCTGTAGAGGGATATTAATTGAAATGTTTTATTTATTTGTTAGGCAATACAACGTATAAACAATTTTAGGCTCTTCCGTTATGTCCTGCAAATTTGTTTTCTAAGTTGCCACCTGAGATGCGATATTACATGTTATGGGAAGTCAAAAATATAAACGATACATTAAAGGTAATCTGTAGTACTGCCTAAAAGGTCAAATTTTAATTGAGTTGAAATAATATGAATAAACCTTAAGTCCAAAAGTACTTACTGCGCATGTGTCATTGTTGGTGCCAACATTGCTCGTACAATCACTCTAGTCTTTGTTGTCAAACTTGAAGTTAATAAATTGGGTTTTAACGGATGTGAACTGTAACGACTACTATGTTTTCACTTATATAAACTATATATACAAAGATTGTATAAACTAAGTTATTGTTTTATGTACGCACCTGCTTTAATACACAATTACACTGCACTGCAGGGTAAATGTCAGCTCTTGGAAGGGATCAACTAATCTGTTTTCACAGCCTTAGCAACACAACATTCTGCCAATACATTAGATGACATCCCTGTGTGGGCATCTGTCACTGGGTCCATGAAATGCTGGCTGTGTGGCTTGTCCACATTAAGGCAAAGAGGGTGCCATCATTTCTCCTGTTATTGGGGCATACTGTCATTCTCAGGACCCAGTTACCTTTCACGATGCAGCTGCAATCTTATTTTCTTTGTCCAGTTTTGCATTCATCAATGTGAATGACGTGGCCTTAGTGACTCTGTACAACTCTTTGTTCGCAAAGCTAGGAGCACTTGGGTGCCCTTTGCAGCAACCGACTCTGCCCTCTCCTGAAGAAAACAACTGGTGTTTGGTAGTGAGATGAAGGGTGGCAGTGTTCTTAATAAGAAAGAAACTGCATGCATTGATCCTCATTTGTTACACAATTAAATTTATGTTGCAGTCAAACACAGCTTGCATGTACCAGTTTTCTGTGTTGAATGGCAGGGACGCAACAAGATGTTCATTTTCAGAATAAACAGTAAACTAACACACTATATATAGTGAACACCTGTTGAGCTTCAATACCGTCTGCAAGAGACATGTCCGGGGTGTTGGTGCAGGAGTTGGCAGCAAATATCATGTTACCTACACTTTAATTGCTGTCAGCGCTCGTGCATGCCAGCCCGGTTTAGGACTTAGAAAAGAATCTTGTGGGATGTAGAATATCCCAATTTTATTGGACATGTCAAGAAGTAAATATGCTATATAAAATTACTTTTGCAATAGATAAATTAAAATTGTCAACAAACTGCTTTACTGCCCATGGGGTCATTCCATGCCAAATCATCACAGTTCAAAACCTGACCATCTCAGATCTTCACTACAGTTGGTAAGATTGCAGAGATCATCAAGTAAATTACATATGTGAAAGAGAATACTTGAGTAGTGGACCATGCAGGATTGTAAACATGATGAAAATATTAAAATTTGTGCTTGCAAGACCCACAAAACGTGAATAATTCTGCTTCTAATTATGCTAAACCTGTAATCTTGGGCTTGTTTTGTAGCTAAAGGAACTGATATGCCATTAAAAAGGGTTTAATTCTAAAATATATAATTTTTAAGTTTAAGGTCAAGGGTCAATATTTGTTTAAATAAAGTATGTTATACAGCTAATTATAACCCTTTTTTTTTGGTGTAGGTTTAATCTTGGGAATGCTGTGGGAACATGAGAAAAAAATTGAAATGCATGGAGATTAATGTAATGCACAAATATTTGTAAGTACATAATATAATGGTGGCATACAATGGCTACCAGTATATAAACTTTTCAGAAAACCGACAAGTCAGTGGCTTCTCCTTAATAATGCTGCTTCCGTACTCGTCCAGTTGCAGTACAAGGATCACCGAAAATGTGAGGGTAGTCAAATGATGGATTTGGACCACTGGGATGCTACAGTCACAAGCATTGTTGTAGACACATATCACAAATCCTTTTATTTCTCCCAGAGATGGTGAGAAGCATCTGCTGAAAATCTGTTCATTATTAAGTTATTCTGTACCCCAGGTATGAAAGCATGGAATGCTTGAGTACCAAGAAGTCACTTGGCTTCTTCATGCCGTTTGTGTAGTAACGTTCCGTTCTCAGAGTTCATCAATTCTTACCATGAGAAGTGGCAAAGAAATGCCACTCAGCTGGAATACCAAAATGGGACACTAAATTTCAGAAGTTCTTCCTGTTTTTTTATTGGCCTGCACATCCATCTGAGAAGTAATACAGGGTAGTTAAATTATATTCGAACCCACTTGTGGCCTCTCTCTACTGTGCTAGACAGCCAGCAGAGGCAGACTAAAATCCTTACCTTATAATAGATGCTGCTCTCAAACAGGCAGCATATCTTGTGTAAATATTCTTGCTCACTCTCCAAAGCTCACCAGCAGGAATTCTTGTGATGATACGCCTCATTATGATCAGAAATTTGGAGTGTGGTGTGCGATAAGTGCTAGAAGAATAAAGGGCTGATATTCTTTGATGAAACAATAAATGTGGAGTGATATCAGAGGTTAATTCTGAGGCCATTTTGCAATTGCTTAACAGAAGAAGAGAAATCAAATGGTTGGTTCCAGCAAAATTCTGCAACAGCACATATGGCTACCGAATCATTACATGCAATAAAAGAGGTGTTTGACGACAGAATAATTAGTGTTGATTTGTGGCCCCCTCGTTCTCCTGACCTAACGAGTTGTGATTTTTATTTATGGGGTTCTTTAAAAGACAAAGTGTATTGTTCCAATCCTCGCACACTACAGGAACTTAAGAGTAAACATTGTGCAAGAAACCAGAAGAATTCCTGCTGCTGGCCTTCGGAGAGTGAGTGAGAATATTTACACAAGATTATGCATCCCGTTTGAGAGCAGAAGGTCAACATTTCGAGCATCTATTATAAGGTAAGGATTTTAGTCCACCTCTGCCGGCTATCTCGCGCAGTAGAGAGAGGCCGCGAGTGGGTTCGAATATAATTTAACTACCATATATATTTTGCATACATTTTCAATGTTTTGCTTCAGGAAGTGTACAAGGAAGTTCTGAAATGTATGCACAGCAAGTGTATTGTGTAGCGAACAGTCTGAAATAACTACCAAGTTTGTACACAACAAATCTTCTGTTTCAGTCTGTCTGTAATAGGTGGCTTCCCTGTACCTCATCTTGCAGTATGAACGAATAGTTTTCTGCAAAGTTACACAGTACAACAAGTTCACCTAGCACTAGGACGACTGTTGAACAGCAATGTCTGTGTAGTTGAGTCAATGAAATGTTGAGAGGTCGTCACAGTGAGCATATCTGCGATATAATGTTGGTCTGTATGTGTACCACTTGCTCCCATTAGAACATTGTTTTGGATGCAGGGAGGGAATCCTGCCTTTACATTAGAGTGTGACTGTTTGAAGTGAGCATATGTTTCTGAAAGATTGTTTAAAACAAGTCGCTTTTGTATCACCACTTCACAGTGTAATAAAGTGGTTTTTGCCAGGCAATAGAAGCCCACCACAATATCAGGGTCCAAGCTCCTTCCTAGTTTAGGATTTGGTGATGATAAAATCCCAGACTCGTTTCTAATCGTGTAGTTGCTAGCATGCAATGTTTGGTAGTTTGTTCAACTGCGCAATACAGTACCATGAGAACACTGTTTGTGTCAGTTGTTTTCAACAACTTGTGCTTTCCTTGTACTCTTTGATTCTCTTGTTGTTTATAGAGGTGAGTGCTCTACTGATGTGCTTGGGTCTTCTTGAGAAGCAGAAACATCCCTCTTAATTTGTTTTGTGCACATCATACACGACGATCGCATTGTTTAACCTACAACTGCAGAAGAAACATTATACAATAGGTGCAATATCTAAACTGAATCGACTGTTTACTGCCGCTGCAGGAAGACGGGAGCCAAGGCTCAGCATGGAGGGGAAGTTTTTATTAATACCAAATCTATAACTCCCGACGACTCAGCTTTGCTACAAGTCACAGCTTATTTTATTATTACCTGCCATTGCAGAGACATAAGCCACACTGGGAACTCCACTCCACGGACAGAGGCAAGATTGCTTAATGCAAGAGTAGCATACATTTACTTGTGTTCCCCAGATTAAACCTATGCCAAAGAAAGATTATATTCAGCTGCATAATGTACTTTATTTCCAAAAATATTGAACCTATACTTTCTTTTACTTTCAAGGTCAACAGTCATGACCCTTGAACTTCTTTATTTTAGAATGAAACCCTTTTTAATGACATCTCGGTTCCTTTAGCTTCAAAACAAGCCCAAGATTATAGCTATAGCATAATTAGAAGCAGTTATTCATGTTTTTTGTGGGACTTACGAGCATAAATTTTAGCATTTTCATCATGTTTGCAACCTTGCAAAACAAAAACCATGTATCACAGAGGACTAAAATTTGACATAGCCTTATTTATGTGTGTGTGAGACTTTCTACCAAATTTAATCAAAAACTAAAGGTTGAAAATCCCACTTTATTGTGATGATTTGGCATGCAATGACACCATGGTTAGTTTGTACTTCTACCAGTAGGGTTCATGCCAACATTTGGGTGAAAAAACACAGTGACTTTCAAATTAGAAATAAGTATGAGGTGAACCACAGTAAAACAACAGTTTCTCGTAGTTTTGAGGCTAGGTTAATGTGTGTATATGAACAGCATTCAAATACTTACAGGGTCAGGTGCACCAATTGTCGTTAGTAATTAATGGCTGTAAAGTTGCTAGTTAGCACTGTTGCTGCATCAACTCTCACAACATTTAAATAAATGTTTAACATCCGTAAACTTTAAACTGAGATATTTTGCACAGCTGTTAACCCTGAATAAAATGGCGAGTTGTTTAGAGAAATTATTTTCAAGGGCTATTGTACATGGATTATTTAAATGAGCATAGTGAAGACGAATTCGACCTCTTGTATTTGAAAGAGGATAGTCGTTTAACAATATGAATTATAGGAAATTCCATGAAAGGTACAGATTATCTAAAGCAACAGTGTTGTCACTAGTCTAACAATTAAATGACAAGTTATAAATCACCCGTTACTTCCACTGAATCGAGTACTTACAACATTACGATATTATGCTACATAGGCGTTTATGGTTGTAATAGGTGACGCTGGAAAAGTGCACAGAGAATTATTGACAGTGCTTCTGCAGCAATAGCATCTTTGAGTGATACATAAAAGTTCGAGTGACCCAAGCTGAACAGAGGGAAGCTCTAGTCAGTTGTGCCCCTTTCTTTGAAGTGATCATAGGGCAAACAGGTCTGGGTCAGACGAGAAGGGAAAAGCATGAGTTGGCCTGATCAAGATTCCAGACAGAGAGTCACAATCATTTCCACTCTCTCTGTTACATACGTCAGACAGTCTGTACTGTGTTAATATGTAGCTTAGAAAACCAGTAGATGCTTGCATATTATACTGAATACAGCCCCGCATAACCATCTTTCCACAGTTACATTCTTCCAATAAAAAAATATAAGAAGTGCATTATATTATTATTATGAGGATCGGCTGATAAGTCCCGGGCCTCACACAGAGATGGCGCCAGTAGGCCAGTTAGATGGTAGCATCGTAGAGTTTTACTCTAGACTAGCTTGTATCCATAGTTGCAGGTCAATAGCTTGTTTAGGCATTTTAAAAAAGACAACTTTGGAGTTTTCCCGAAAATGGAGGATTTGGTAAAACGAGCAGTGATTAAATACTTTCATTTGAAAGGCTTAACGCCTAAAGAAATCAAGGAGGAAATGGACAGTACATTGAAAGACTCTGCCCCTTCATATTTAATGATTAAAAGGTGGGTTGCAGAGTTTAAAATGGGACATACGAGCACTAGTGATGAGCCTCGCTCTGGACGCCCTGTGGAAGTCACAACTCCAGATATGACTGAAAAAATTCATCGTTTAGTACTGGAAGACCACAGATTAAAGTTGTTTGAGATAGCAGAGGCTGTAAACATATCAAAAGAATGTGCAGGTAATATTTTAAGTAATGTTTTGGGCTTTCACAAGGTCTGTGCGAGGTGGGTGCCACGTTTGTTGACACCTGATCAAAAGTTGCATAGAAAAACTGTTTCTGTTAAGAATGTGGAGCTCTGCCATAAAAATCCCAATGAATTTTTGAGATGGCTTATTACCATGGATGAAACTTGGATACATCACTACACTCCAGAAACTAAATCACAGTCAAAACAGTGGATTGCGCCAGGTGAACCAACTCCAAAAAAGGCAAAGTCAATTTTGTCAACTAACAAGATTATGGCGAGTGTTTTCTGGGATGCACAGGGAATTATTTTTAGTGATTACTTGGAAAAGGGTAAAAGTATCACTGGTGACTACTACGCAAGCTTACTGCAACGTTTGAGTGATGAGGTGAAAAGACAAACATCTCATTTGGCAAAAAAAAAAATCTTGTTTCATCATGACAATGCTCCGGCCCATCGTTGTCATTGCAATGGGGAAAATTTGTGAATTAAAGTTCGATTTGCTTGAACATTCACCCTATTTGCCAGATCTAGCACCCAGTGACTACCACCTGTTCCCTAATCTCAAAAAATTTCTTGGAGGACGAACATTTCACAGCAACGAGGGGGCCATTGATGCGGTAAATAGCTATTTTGAGAACCTTGATAAATCGCACTACAGAGATGGTTGAATTAAATTAGAACACCGGTATGACAAATGTATTAAACTTTCTGGAGATTATGTTGAAAAATATATATAAAAAAATTTTAAATGTTGTTTTCATTGAGAAGCTCAGGACTTATCAGCCGATCCTCGTGTTGTTGTTATTATTATTATTATTATTATTATTATTATTATTATTATTATTATTATTATTATTATTATTATTATTATTATTATTTTATTAGTTGTAGGTATACTTAATACACAGCATTTATCAACGTTAAAAGGAAGATCATTATTAATATCAGCCTGAAGTTTAGACTCATCCAGATGGTTCTCAATTTCCATATATAATTTTAAATCTTCAGCAAATAAAATACATTGAGTAAAAGTGAGATATATGCTTACTCTTCAATATTAAAGTTACAAATGTTTTATTCTATGTCAATATGATGACTTATGGGCACATATGCAAACATATTAAAGGGATTATTGGAGCATAAAATCCCTGTCTCTACATATAACATACAGCTGGCCTTTAAAGGCGTTACATAGTCCTGTTTGCTTGGAAGACAATATTACGCCTATCGTATTGGCATTTCTTCTACGGAGCATTATGCTAGCACGTTCCATATGCTCCCTTCTGCTGTAATGAAAAGAGCTCTGCCCCATCTTTTGAGTCCTGCAAGATGTGGTCCATTGGACAGTGGAAAAGAGGAAAGCATTTTCAGTGTTGCCAATTTGTACCTTTCTTCTATTACAGTCTTTTCAATTACTGCGAACAGTGTATATAAGCCACATTTTTACTTTCTCTACTATGTATAGTAAGAAAGGGAAATAGGCATTCCACCCAAAAATTCAATATTAAGATTTCACCAGAAATACATATTTTGAGACCCCTGAATCCAGAAAAAGCATTTTTAGGAAAAGGTCCATATGTGTGTGAACAGCAAAACTGAAAAACGAAAAGTTGGATAAATAGCAAACAGTTTGAGTTTAGTATCTTCCAAGGATGTGACACGAAGGTTTTCAAGAAAATCCCCCACCGCAGACTACCCTTTACATGGAACATTTTTCGAAAATTTTCATTTTCTCAAAAATGCCTCTAGGAATTTTGATTAAAATATCATATATTTAAGACATTTCCATTGCAAATGAAATATATATCTTGAATTTTGTGGGAATGTCCCCAAAAGTGTTCTTCATTCTGAATGGCTTTTGTATAAGTGGTAAACCGTAATAAGAGATAGACAAAATGTACATTTTGTTAAAACATACAGTTTATATCACATTATTTTTTTGTGGAGGAACCATTTTTGAGATATTCCTTGTTATTTGTTTGAATTTTCCAATACTTATACCTTTTCTCAAATGGGAAATTCGTATTCGTTTTTTTATGTCCTGGACACACAAAGAGAATGGAATACTCCACATAGCAACCAGCTCTTAACACATTTGACTATCACTTAAAGCCTACCATATTCCCCTTGCATCTACAAGAGAAATAGCAATAAGATTGACATCTCGATTAACATGAAGTAGGTGGAGAATAAGCATTTGTACAAAGGTAGAGAAAGTCATGTGAAAAAAAGCAAACCACCAACATATGCTAGAACGTAAGAAGTTTCGCTTCTAATGTCCGACAGTCTCACACATTTAAATGCAAGTGCCATTGTTTTTTTAATTTTGTATAATGTTCTTGTATTTTAAAACAAGTTGAATAAGCAATTCTAGTTTGAATGTTGTAAAATCTAGGGTTCTTGGTTTTTTTTCTCCCACAGGCTTCATTTTTAGTTGCATAGCCACAATTATGTATATAGTTCAGGTTAGGCAGTCCACAGAATCACAAAACAAACTGACTATTGAAAGTGAGTTTGTTGCAACTAAATGGTCTTAAAGTTTGGTGCACCAGTATTTACAAGCATAGACACTTTACAGCCGTTTGCTGATGGTAGATATAAACAGCCAGCCCAAGTGTATTAGGATAACCGTGAAAATAGGATGTTTTGCAGTTGTTCTTGTTAAGAATTCATCTCTATGCATAATTAAGTGTAAGATTTAGTGAAGTGTCCAAAGTTTGTTCTGTTGTTTCTCATATATCAGTTATATACTCCAGACTCTCGCTAATCCTTGCACATATGGGTGCTGGATTTCTGACATTTAGTTTAAACATTTAGAAAACTATACTTCATTAAATCCAGAGATACAACATTCATTTTCATAGAAAGCTTAGTCGTTGAGGGTGGACTATACAGCAGTATCATGTCCCGAGTTTTTACTTGTCGCAACATCATACTTCAAGCATTACATCAGTACTGCAGTGTGACAAATCTTCATGTCGCCACTCTCATCATTACTTTCCTGCGCACTTTTGATTATTTCTTTATCTGTTAAAGTTTGTTCTGTTTTCCTCACGTAGTAATATTGTTCATCAGTTTCTCCACCTGAAAGCTTATGCAACATGTCAGTGTACAAAGTGCGAGCAATTGATGGCCACACTTTCCTCCAGCTCTTCTTTAAGCTAGCATTCTTCACTTTATCCCATGCTTTTTCTGTTTGGTAAACATCATCACGTAAGTTGATTGCTTTCCACATCTTCAACACAGCCTTGGTAGAGTCATTTGTTCAGCAAGGAGTTCACATTGATTCCAACTGAGGGCCAGATTAGTATACACACTAACCTCGGGTAAATCTCAAAACCAGACTCACTATGGTCTGATGCTGTCTGCTTGCCTCATAATCATTTTTTTTTCTGTATTTTGTTTTATGACACTTGAATATCAATAATATTTGTCGCTCAAATGGTGGGTGTTTAGGAACTGTATGAATTATGATAGCCACAAAGTGCCAGATAGCAAACTAAAATCTGTGTGGTGTTTTATTTATTTTTTTCATTGTACACAAGATCACAATCCAAACAGTTAATCTAGTTAAAATAAAATCTGATGTGTTACACTCACATGACTTTCTCTACTCTTGTATAAACTATTTTTACAAACGCTTATTCTCCATATGCTTCATGTTAATCGAGATATCGAGATGTCAATCTTATTGCTAATTTTCTTGTAGATGCAAGGGGAATTGGTAAGCTTTAAGCGATAGTCAAATGTTTTAAGAGCTGGTTGCTATGTGGAGCATTCCATTCTCTTTGCATTACTAGGACAAAAAGAAATGAAGTAACGAATTCCCATTTGAGAAAAAGTATAAGTATTGGAAAATTTAAGGGAATAACAAGCAATATCTTGAAAATGGTTCACTCGACAAAAAAAAATGTATATGACATAAATTGTGTATTTTAACGCATTCTACATTTTTTGTGTAGTAAAATTTTGTCTATCTCTTATGGTTTACCAGTTATGCAAAAGTCGTTCACAATGTAGAATACTTTTGGAGACATTCCCAGAAAATTCAAGATATACAATTCATTTGCCATAAAAATGTCTTAAACTTATGGTATTTTATTCAAAATCGTTAGAGCCATTTTTGAGAAAATTAAAATTTTCGAAAAATGTTCCATGTAAAGCGTAATTTGGGGTAGGGGGATTTTCTTGAAAAGCTTCGTGTAGCATCTCTGGAAGATACTGAACGTAAATACCAAGTTTGGTGTTTATGCAACTGTTCGTTTCTAAGTTATGCTGTTCACAGACAGACACACACATGGGCATGTTTCCAAAAATGCTTTATATGCATTCAGTGCACCTCAAAACATGTATTTCCGGTGAAATCTCGGTATGGAATTTTTGGGTGGAATGCAATACTTCCCCTACTTACTATACGTAGTAGAGAAAGTAAAATCAGATAAATTAGGAATAATTTTTTAAATTGTTGGCAGTATCACTGCATAAGGTTCTTTGTTAAGTTATAAAATTAGTAGTTTCAATAGATAAAACATATTATCATACTAGATGACTTGCATGTCGTAGTAATCCTTATCAATTACGAACTGTTTAACGATTAAATAAATTCTTTTCACCTGTTCAGTCAGTATATTATAATTGTACAACAAGTAACCAATTCATAAGTTCATGCTAGTCCCTGGTTCTCGAGGTTGTGGGTTCAAATCCGGCAGGGGCAATGGATTTTTTTGAGCATAAAAATCCTTGGCTTCCTTTGAAAGGGAAGTAAAGCCGGGGTCCTATATCATAGAACCTCAAGGCTTATAAAGAGGACTTTGAGCAAAATTTCCTGTCTTTCTTATAGAATGAGACGTTAAGAACAATAGTACTTAAAGAGCATTCATAAATAAAACTCAATTTTTTAACTCATAAATGAGAAGCATTCACTGTGTGTAAAGTGAAATGAAATGATTATTATTGTTGTTATGTTTTGTTTTTGTGTCTTTCTTCAGAAGTGGCTGTAGGTTAAACACATTAATTACAGTATAAGGGTTAATAATTAGGTCTTTTGATTTAAACAAAAGTCATCCGTCAGAAAAATAAGTGTAGGCAGGTAACGTTGTAGACGAACATAATTTTAAATTTAAGAATTTAAATTGAGTTTTATTTATGGACGCTCTTTAACTGTTGTGGCCCTTAGCGTCCCATTCTATGTTGGGCGTGAAAGACCGGTAATTTTGCTCAGAGGCTTCTCTATCAGGCTTGAGGTTCTTTTACGTGTCGTAAATCTACGACCACCGGCATTACTTCCCTTCCAAAGGAAGCTATGTAAGGATTTTTATGCCCAAAATAATCCATTGCCCTTTGCTGGGTTTGAATCCGTGACCTCGGGAACTAAAGGCTAGCATGGTAACCACTACACCACAGAGGACAACGAACATAATTTTGACTTTGTTTCCTATCTAACCAGTAAAATTTGCTTTACACTTGGGGTCTGTGCTGTTTATATGGAACAGCTGACAACATCTGAACAAAAAAGACAACAAGCCTTATGCAAATGACTGATGTAGGCTCTAAGCCATAAGGTATAGCCCAGGGTTGAGGGCTATAGTGTAGCCGAGGGATATTTTTATAAGAAAAATTCTGAGGATGAATTTATGCTCGGATAATTTTTATTCATACATTTTTGAGTTTAAACTCCCTAGTGTAAACTCATTGTTATTCATAGCACCCATTGATGCCTCGCCTATTGTTTTGTGCTGCAACATCAAGGATACAGTTAACATATAAATGAGTAAGGAAATTAATATATTTTGCACATGGGGACCAGAAAAATGTGATGTATTAATGAGAAAATGTATAACTGAGTTAAATATTAACAGACAAAGATCGGTGCGTAAAAAAACGTGGAAGTGAATAATGTATGTGTGAGGTTCAGCTGTATTACAGGGTTGTAAAATCTGTTTTAGGTCTCGCCTCGGCTGTCAGATCATCATGACGAAGGATCTGGATGGACTGGAGGTGCGTGTCCCAGCAACTATCAACGATGCTCGGAAATAGTGAACGCCTAACATCTCTTATGAGTTAACAAATGTTCATGCCAAACATTGTAATTTTAGTGTCCAGGACAACTTGCCAGCATTTGTTGTTGAACGTATCGCATGTTTACTCTAGAAAGAAAGTAAATTTACTACAAGTTATTTTGATTTGCAGAGCTTTGGCTCAGTGGCTAGTTTTGATAAGGATAATACACATTATGTGATATACAGCAGCTAACAGTGTTTAACGGAAATGACTTTTTTTGTGTCCAGTCGTGTTTTATTAATGCACCCACTACATGATGGGTATACGAAGGCAATTCAATAAGTACCCATGTTAGGAATGAGAATGCAAGCTTTTTCAAACACGAATTATTTAAATTTAAAATGATTATCCAGGCCATAGTCCATTCTTCTTCCAGACATTTTGTCCAAAGTTTCAGTGGTATGGCCGAAGCACTCTCTTGTTGACCTCAGGATTTATATACGTTGACTTAGTGGAAGAAGACCAGATAATCATTTTAAATTTAATGAACAACAGTTTATTTCTCAATAGTCCCCTTTTAGGGATACACACTTCTCCCAATGTTCCTGCCATTTTTTTTTAACCTCTCCAAACAGTAGGTATGGTCAAGCTCTGCAAAATATGTGTCTGTCTCGATGATGACCTCATTTTGTTGAGCCATGTTTGGGAACAAGAAGAAATTGTGGGGAGCCAGGTCAGGCAGTTTGGTGGATGAATGTGCTGTCGTACTGAAACAGTGGCAGTGGCTCCTTCATCTTCTTGTTGAATGGGTCCAATAACTCACTGTCCAGTGATTTATTTTCCTTTTTCTAAGAAGTCAGTGATTATGACGACCTTTGTATCACCATCACTTTTCCAGCTGAAGGGACTGTCTTTGGAACAGATTTTCCAGAAGCAACACATTATTTTGATTGTTGCTTGGTTTCCAGAGTATAGTGATGAATCCAGGTCTCATCGACAGTGACAACTTGGCTTGTCCTCCATGGTGTAGTGGTTACCATACTAGCCTCTAGTTCATGAGGTCGTGGGTTCAAACCTGGTAGAGGGCAATGGATTTTTTCGGGTGTAAAAATACTTAGCATGGCTTCCTTTGGAAGCGAAGTAAAGCCGGTGGTCCTGTGTTGTACATCCTGATAAAGAGGCCTCTGACCAAAATTACCGGTCTTTCATGATCAGTATAGAATGGGATGCTAAGGGCCACAGCAGTTAAAGAGCTTCCATAAATAAAGCTCAATTTAATTTAATTTTTACAGAAAGCGCTTTGGATTTTGCTGAAATTGTTAGAAACACAGTGTCAAAATTAAAAGCCGTACCACCTTGCTATCCACAGGAGCAATTCTAGCACCCATCAGGCTCACAACTTTTTCATTTCCAACTTATATGCAAAATATTAATTGCCATTCTTGTCAGCACACCTATGGCCTCTGCCACGTAGTTAACTTTTGTTCGATGATCAGCAAGAATCATATCATGGACTTTTTCAATGATTTTCATGGTAAACACATCAACCAAGATCCTGGGCACTCCTCTTCAAAAACAGATGTTCAACTATGTTTAAAATTGTTGAACCAATATCTAGCTGTAATCATAATGGTGAAAGATCCCCATAAACAGCATCCAATTTCGCTTTTATCTCCTCACAAGTTTTCCCATCCAAAAGTAAAAAGCAAATTACTGAAATGATGCTGCACGTTTTCCATTTTAGCGAAAACACGAACGAGTAACTGAAATCCAAAGTAGCCTAGGAATCATACCAAATTTATTTTAGGGATGTCTAGCAAATGGCGGTATATTACCAACTTGCCTTTGCAACACCATCTGTTTTGAAACATGGGTACTTACTGAACTGTCCTCACACTATAGTCTATGTCATAAATGAAAGCTGTAAAAGACAGCTGCAAGAGGAGCGTTTGCTGCAGTCAGGTGACTCACTATATTATTAAACGTTAATGCACTACATAATACATATCTTATATCAGGGGCAATTTAAAATGAAAATTAGGCATTAACATAACAGTAAAACTTACATGTAAATTTAACACAATATGTTGTGATTTGCAAGAAGCAGGTAATCACAAAAGAATGTGAAACAGCATGCTGTGAAGTGACCACTAACAATCAAACTGAACAACTGTAAAGTACCATACTGTGCTTTCTTTTCTGTCAGCCCAGAGCCAGTCAATCACAGCAGGTGGCTGCCGGTTAATTTTCGGCATGCTTACCAACATTAACCCTCTGTAGTTCAAATGTCCATTTTATTTCAAAGTTGATTTATTTCTTTTCACTACTAGAACTCAAATTTTGAAACCTTCAACAGAACACATCAATAAATGTGGAAGTTTAAAAACTCAGTAGAATTGTCTCATAAATAATCCAAACAACATCAAGCAGTGTTCTGGATTTATACATTGTTCATCACCATGTTCATTTGTGAAATACTCTACCTGATTTAGTTTTTAAATGTTGGATGTAATGATATATGTAAATAAAAAGATAAAGAGTTGGGTTTAATGTTACCAGTAGATAAATATTTGTTAATGTACATAAATGGGATCTTTATCGTGGCATATACATTTATTTTTGAAACAGAAAATATGTATATTCAAAAGATTTTTCATTCAGTTGCATACTTCCCGAATATTGCAGTTTCCCCGGTAATGTACAGAGGCGGAGGCCATTTTAAGACTTTACCAAATGAGCTGTTTTTACGGCTTTATGGACAGACTCAAAGTGTTACAGATTTTCACCATGGACATGACAAAGGATTAAATTCTGTTTCATAATATTCTTCATTATAATCATGGTCCACCTTCACTGGGCAGTAACAAAATCACCACTAGTGACCTCTAGTAAATGGTATACAGTACTATGATAGACCAGAGCTATCTTTGTGTCTATCCTTCATCATGATCATGGTCCTCCTTCACTGGAGTACAACAAAATGTATAGCACCACTAGTGACCTCTAGTAAATGGTATACAGTGCTATGATAGACCAGAGCTTATCTGTGTGTCTATCCATCATGATCATGGTCCCCCTTCACTGGGCTGCACCAAAATGTATAGCACCACTAGTGACCTCTAGTAAATGGTATACAGTGCTGTGATAGACCAGAGCTTATCTGTGTGTCTATCCCTCATCATGATCATGGTCCACCTTCAATGAGCTGCAACAAAATGTATAGCACCACTAGTGACCTCTAGTAAATGGTATGCAGTGTTGTGATAGACCAGAGCTTATCTGTGTGGCTATCCATCATGATCATGGTCCCCTTCACTGGGCTACAACAAAATGTATAGCACCACTAGTGACCTCTAGTAAATGGTATACAGTGCTATGATAGACCAGAGCTTATCTGTGTGTCTACCCTTCATCATGATCATGGTCCACCTTCACTGGGCTACAACAAAATGTATAGCACCACTAGTGACCTCTAGTAAATGCTATACAGTACTATGATAGGCCAGAGCTTATCTGTGTGTATCCTTCATCATGATCATGGTCCCCCTTCACTGGGCTGCAACAAAGTGTATAGCACCACTAGTGACCTCTAGTAAATGGTATACAGTGCTATGATAGACCAGAGCTTATCTGTGTGTATCCTTCATCATGATCATGGTCCCCCTTCACTGGGCTGCACCAAAATGTATAGCACCACTAGTGACCTCTAGTAAATGGTATACAGTGCTGTGATAGACCAGAGCATGTCTGTGTGGCTATCCATCATCATGGTCCACCTTCAATGAGCTACAACAAAATGTATAGCACCACTAGTGACCTCTAGTAAATGGTATACAGCACTATGATAGACCAGAGCTTATCTGTGTGTCTATCCATCATGATCATGGTCCCCCTTCACTGGGCTGCAACAAAATGTATAGCACCACTAGTGACCTCTAGTGAATGGTATACAGTACTATGATAGACCAGAGCTTATCTGTGTGTCTACCCTTCATCATGATCATGGTCCACCTTCACTGGGCTACAACAAAATGTATAGCACCACTAGTGACCTCTAGTAAATGCTATACAGTACTATGATAGGCCAGAGCTTATCTGTGTGTATCCTTCATCATGATCATGGTCCCCCTTCACTGGGCTGCAACAAAGTGTATAGCACCACTAGTGACCTCTAGTAAATGGTATACAGTGCTATGATAGACCAGAGCTTATCTGTGTGTATCCTTCATCATGATCATGGTCCCCCTTCACTGGGCTGCACCAAAATGTATAGCACCACTAGTGACCTCTAGTAAATGGTATACAGTGCTGTGATAGACCAGAGCATGTCTGTGTGGCTATCCATCATCATGGTCCACCTTCAATGAGCTACAACAAAATGTATAGCACCACTAGTGACCTCTAGTAAATGGTATACAGCACTATGATAGACCAGAGCTTATCTGTGTGTCTATCCATCATGATCATGGTCCCCCTTCACTGGGCTGCAACAAAATGTATAGCACCACTAGTGACCTCTAGTGAATGGTATACAGTACTATGATAGACCAGAGCTTATCTGTGTGTCTACCCTTCATCATGATCATGGTCCACCTTCACTGGGCTACAACAAAATGTATAGCACCACTAGTGACCTCTAGTAAATGCTATACAGTACTATGATAGGCCAGAGCTTATCTGTGTGTCTATCCTTCTTCATGATCATGGTCCCCTTCATTGGGCTACAACAAAATGTATAGCACCACTAGTGACCTCTAGTAAATGCTATACAGTACTATGATAGACCAGAGCTTATCTGTGTGTCTACCCTTCATCATGATCATGGTCCACCTTCACTGGGCTACAACAAAATGTATAGCACCACTAGTGACCTCTAGTAAATGCTATACAGTACTATGATAGACCAGAGCTTATCTGTGTGTCTACCCTTCATCATGATCATGGTCCACCTTCACTGGGCTACAACAAAATGTATAGCACCACTAGTGACCTCTAGTAAATGCTATACAGTACTATGATAGACCAGAGCTTATCTGTGTGTCTATCCTTCATCATGATCATGGTCCCCTTCATTGGGCTGCACCACTAGTGACCTCTAGTAAATGGTACACACTAAGATGTGGATATCCTGGGCATTACAGGAAACAGTGTTGATAAATAAAGAAACAACAGCAATGTTGAGATCACAATGTGAACACACAATATCCTCCCCACTATCTTTGTTGTATTGTGCGTGGAGTGGAGCGGAGCAGTATTCGGCAACATTGGTCTACCTAACTAATAAATGAATTACAACTATCCGGACTTGTAGGCCGTGGTTTAGAAGCCCTGATAGTTGTAGTTCATTTATTAGTTATGACGCCGGCCGTGAAAGCCTCAGTATGTACATTGGACTACCTACTTCTGCAACTTTCAATCATAAACTCAGATGAGCCTATTATAATGCCAATGAAAAAAGGATCTCAAAAAGTTTTAATTATAATATTTCAGTTCGCAAAAATGATGCATAATCACGTACAAACTTTGCGCATTGTTGAAAGTTACAGGATGGCTGCTATAGGGGATAGGTAGCATTTTATGTTCTGAATTATGTTAATGAATCGTAGTTGTTAAATGATATTTGTAAAGAAGATTTGGTGTGGACGTTCACTTTGTCACTAAACACTATGGATTAAAAAAAAGAAACATGAGTCGGCATACTCTCGCAGAAAGAAGAGTGCAACACTTCATCTTGTTTCTTTAGGGACTGCAGCGTTTATAATTGGTATGGACGAAGTGGATTTAAGGATCTGTAACTCCCTACAGTGGTTGTTTCTTTAGGGACTGCACCGTCTATAATAGGTATGGACGAATGGATTTAAGGATCTGTAACTCCCTACAGTGGTTGTTTCTTTAGGGACTGCACCGTCTATAATTGGTATGGACGAATGGATTTAAGGATCTATAACTCCCTACAGTGTCTTTAGGGACTGCACCGTCTATAATTGGTATGGACGAAGTGGATTTAAGGATCTGTAACTCCCTACAGTGGTTGTTTCTTTAGGGACTGCACCGTCTATAATTGGTATGGACGAAGTGGATTTAAGGATCTGTAACTCCCTACAGTGGTTGTTTCTTTAGGGACTGCACCGTCTATAATTGGTATGGACGAAGTGGATTTAAGGATCTGTAACTCCCTACAGTGGTTGTTTCTTTAGGGACTGCACCGTCTATAATTGGTATGGACGAATGGATTTAAGGATCTGTAACTCCCTACAGTGGTTGTTTCTTTAGGGACTGCACCGTCTAAAATTGGTATGGACGAAGTGGATTTAAGGATCTGTAACTCCCTACAGTGGTTGTTTCTTTAGGGACTGCACCGTCTATAATAGGTATGGACGAATGGATTTAAGGATCTGTAACTCCCTACAGTGGTTGTTTCTTTAGGGACTGCACCGTCTATAATTGGTATGGACGAATGGATTTAAGGATCTATAACTCCCTACAGTGGTTGTTTCTTTAGGGACTGCACCGTCTATAATTGGTATGGACGAAGTGGATTTAAGGATCTGTAACTCCCTACAGTGGTTGTTTCTTTAGGGACTGCACCGTCTATAATTGGTATGGACGAAGTGGATTTAAGGATCTGTAACTCCCTACAGTGGTTGTTTCTTTAGGGACTGCACCGTCTATAATTGGTATGGACGAATGGATTTAAGGATCTGTAACTCCCTACAGTGGTTGTTTCTTTAGGGACTGCACCGTCTATAATTGGTATGGACGAAGTGGACTTAAGGATCTGTAACTCCTTACAGTGGTTGTTTCTTTAGGGACTGCACCGTCTATAATTGGTATGGACGAAGTGGATTTAAGGATCTGTAACTCCCTACAGTGGTTGTTTCTTTAGGGACTGCACCGTCTATGAACGAAGTGGATTTAATGATCTGTAACTCCCTACAGTGGTTGTTTCTTTAGGGACTGCACCGTCTATGAACGAAGTGGATTTAAGGATCTGTAACTCCCTATAGTGGTTGTTTCTTTAGGGACTGCACCGTCTATAATTGGTATGGACGAAGTGGATTTAAGGATCTGTAAGTCCCTACAGTGGTTGTTTCTTTAGGGACTGCACCGTCTATAATTGGTATGGACGAAGTGGATTTAAGGATCTGTAACTCCCTACAGTGGTTTCTTTAGGGACTGCACCGTCTATGAACGAAGTGGATTTAAGGATCTGTAACTCCCTACAGTGGTTGTTTCTTTAGGGACTGCACCGTCTATAATTAGTATGGACGAAGTGGATTTGAGGATCTGTAACTCCCTACAGTGGTTGTTTCTTTAGGGACTGCACCGTCTATGAACGAAGTGGATTTAAGGATCTGTAACTCCCTACAGTGGTTGTTTCTTTAGGGACTGCACCGTCTATAATTGGTATGGACGAATGGATTTAAGGATCTGTAACTCCCTACAGTGGTTGTTTCTTTACGGACTGCACCGTCTATAATTGGTATGGACGAAGTGGATTTAAGGATCTGTAACTCCCTACAGTGGTTGTTTCTTTAGGGACTGCACCGTCTATAATTGGTATGGACGAAGTGGATTTAAGGATCTGTAACTCCCTACAGTGGTTGTTTCTTTAGGGACTGCACCGTCTATGAACGAAGTGGATTTAAGGATCTGTAACTCCCTACAGTGGTTGTTTCTTTAGGGACTGCACCGTCTGTAATGGTATGGACGAAGTGGATTTGAGGATCTGTAACTCCCTACAGTGGTTGTTTCTTTAGGGACTGCACCGTCTATGAACGAAGTGGATTTAAGGATCTGTAACTCCCTACAGTGGTTGTTTCTTTAGGGACTGCACCGTCTATGAACGAAGTGGATTTAAGGATCTTAACTCCCTACAGTGGTAGTTTCTTTAGGGACTGCACCGTCTATAATTGGTATGGATGAAGTGGATTTAAGGATCTGTAACTCCCTACAGTGTTTGTTTCTTTAGGGACTGCACCGTCTATAATTGGTATGGACGAAGTGGATTTAAGGATATGTAACTCCCTACAGTGGTTGTTTCTTTAGGGACTGCACCGTCTATGAACGAAGTGGATTTAAGGATCTGTAACTCCCTACAGTGGTTGTTTCTTTAGGGACTGCACCGTCTATGAACGAAGTGGATTTAAGGATCTGTAACTCCCTACAGTGGTTGTTTCTTTAGGGACTGCACCGTCTATGAACGAAGTGGATTTAAGGATCTGTAACTCCCTACAGTGGTTGTTTCTTTAGGGACTGCACCGTCTATAATTGGTATGGACCAAGTGGATTTAAGGATCTGTATCTCCCTACAGTGGTTGTTTCTTTAGGGACTGCACCGTCTATAATTGGTATGGACGAAGTGGATTTAAGGATCTGTAACTCCCTACAGTGGTTGTTTCTTTAGGGACTGCACCGTCTATAATTGGTATGGACGAAGTGGATTTAAGGATCTGTAACTCCCTACAGTGGTTGTTTCTTTAGGGACTGCACCGTCTATAATTGGTATGGACGAAGTGGATTTAAGGATCTGTATCTCCATACAGTGGTTGTTTCTTTAGGGACTGCACCGTCTATAATTGGTATGGACGAAGTGGATTTAAGTATCTGTAACTCCCTACAGTGGTTGTTTCTTTAGGGACTGCACCGTCTATAATTGGTATGGACGAAGTGGATTTAAGGATCTGTAACTCCCTACAATGGTTGTTTCTTTAGGGACTGCAGCGTCTATGAGCGAAGTGGATTTAAGGATCTGTAACTCCCTACAGTGGTTGTGTCTTTAGGGACTGCACCGTCTATGAACGAAGTGGATTTAAGGATCTGTAACTCCCTACAGTGGTTGTTTCTTTAGGACTGCACCGTCTATAATTGGTATGGAGGAAGTGGATTTAAGGATCTGTAACTCCCTACAGTGGTTGTTTCTTTAGGGACTGCACCGTCTATGAACGAAGTGGATTTAAGGATCTGTAACTCCCTACAGTGGTTGTTTCTTTAGGGACTGCACCGTCTATGAACGAAGTGGATTTAAGGATCTGTAACTCCCTACAGTGGTTGTTTCTTTAGGGACTGCACCGTCCATGAACGAAGTGGATTTAAGGATCTGCAACTCCCTACAGTGGTTGTTTCTTTAGGGACTGCACCGTCTATAATTGGTATGGACGAAGTGGATTTAAGGATCTGTAACTCCCTACAGTGGTTGTTTGTTTTGGGACTGCACCGTCTATAATTGGTATGGACGAAGTGGATTTAAGGATCTGTAACTCCCTACAGTGGTTGTTTCTTTAGGTACTGCTCCATCTATAATTGGTATGGACGAAGTGGATTTAAGGATCTGTAACTCCCTACAGTGTTTGTTTCTTTAGGGACTGCACCGTCTATAATTGGTATGGATGAAGTGGATTTAAGGATCTGTAACTCCCTACAGTGGTTGTTTCCTTAGGGACTGCACCGTCTATAATTGGTATGGACGAAGTGGATTTAAGGATCTGTAACTCCCTACAGTGGTTGTTTCTTTAGGGACTGCACCGTCTATAATTGGTATGGACGAAGAGGATTTAAGGATCTGTAACTCCCTACAGTGGTTGTTTCGTTAGGGACTGCACCGTCTATAATTGGTATGGACGAAGTGGATTTAAGGATCTGTAACTCCCTACAGTGGTTGTTTCTTTATGGACTGCACCGTCTATGAACGAAGTGGATTTAAGGATCTGTAACTCCCTACAGTGGTTTCTTTAGGGACTGCACCGTCTATAATTGCTATGGACGAAGTGGATTTAAGGATCTGTGACTCCCTACAGTGGTTGTTTCTTTAGGGACTGCACCGTCTATAATTGTTATGGACGAAGTGGATTTAAGGATCTGTAGCTCCCTACAGTGGTTGTTTCTTTAGGGACTGCACCGTCTATAATTGGTATGGACGAAGTGGATTTAAGGATCTGTAACTCCCTACAGTGTTTGTTTCTTTAGGGACTGCATCGTCTATAATTGGTATGGACGAACTGGATTTAAGGATCTGTATCTCCCTACAGTGGTTGTTTCTTTAGGGACTGCACCGTCTATAATTGGTATGGACGAAGTGGATTTAAGTATCTGTAACTCCCTACAGTGGTTGTTTCTTTGGGGACTGCACCGTCTATAATTGGTATGGACGAAGTGGATTTAAGTATCTGTAACTCCCTACAGTGGTTGTTTCTTTAGGGACTGCACCGTCTATAATTGGTATGGACGAAGTGGATTTAAGGATCTGTAACTCCCTACAGTGGTTGTTTCTTTAGGGACTGCACCGTCTATAATTGGTAGGGACGAAGTGGATTTAAGGATCTGTATCTCCCTACAGTGGTTGTTTCTTTAGGGACTGCAGCGTCTATGAACGAAGTGGATTTAAGGATCTGTAACTCCCTACAGTGGTGGTTCCTTTAGGGACTGCAGCGTCTATAATTGGTATGGACGAAGTGGATTTAAGGATCTGTAACTCCCTACAGTGGTTGTTTCTTTGGGGACTGCAGCGTCTATGAACGAAGTGGATTTAAGGATCTGTAACTCCCTACAGTGGTTGTTTCTTTAGGGACTGCACTGTCTATGGACGAAGTGGATTTAAGGATCTGTAACTCCCTACAGTGGTTGTTTCTTTAGGGACTGCACTGTCTATGGACGAAGTGGATTTAAGGATCTGTAACTCCCTACAGTGGTTGTTTCTTTAGGGACTGCACTGTCTATGGACGAAGTGGATTTAAGGATCTGTAACTCCCTACAGTGGTTGTTTCTTTAGGGACTGCACCGTCTATGAACGAAGTGGATTTAGGGATCTGTAACTCCCTACAGTGGTTGGTTTTTGAGGTTTATAAGTGAAAGATTCAGTTACCTCACTTACAACTGTACCCTCTTGTTGTAAAGTGAGAGTACCATTTGTGAATTGAAGGCCCACTCGGTGGATCGATACCAAATGTTTAAAAATATTGAGCAACATATACAGATTGATTAAAATGGTAATTGAATATACAGAACCCTCGCCTATCCAATATACCAGCCACTTTGTAACGTACATGATTATACATCATTGTTGCCAATTGTGATGCCTACACATATCTGAGAAAGTGTCACGTTGTTAAAGAACATCATTTATAACAAAATACACAACTTTGCTCACAATACCACATTTGCAACTGTAAACCCTTTCTTTTGTCCTTATGCAGCCTCCGCTTAAATATGTACATTTACATTAGTGACCTACATTTGCAGTTTCCTTGAAAGTAAGTATATCGCAAATTAACACTAATCACAGCATTAATTAGAGAGTTGGCAACAATGATATTTAGGCAGAGGTTTAGAATATCCTAACGTTGGTTTTTTTTAATAGAATACTAACCTTCAGCAATAAGATAAAGCTATTTATACCTTTTTTATGTTATAAAAATATTAAATTGTTTTCAGTCTGGTGAAAGAAAGGGGGTAAAAGCCACTTTAATAATTAGAGGCAGCAGCATATGTAGCAAAATAACTCGTGCATTGCAGGTTCCTTGAAAGCACAGCATATCCCTAAACAAATGTGTTTACATTTTGTTTCCATTTCCACGTTTCCGTATTAGTAATAAAAAATTACACATAATGCATATGATTTCCAAGAGGACAAACTTTTCTGTGAAATAAGCAGGATTCTGGCTTATTCAGGTCCGGTTTCACTGTATTAATGTGAATTTAGGGTACACATTGGTAGGATATTCTTTTTCTTGTGACTATGTGATAAGCCTGGAGGTTTGGACAGGAAAGCATTAGATAAAGGCAGTGTAAGGTTGCAAGTTTCTTGTCCTCTACGTCAGTGATGTTTGTTATAAACAACTCGCCATATGTGGTTCACTCACTTCCAGGTTAGTGATGACTATGAAGGTACAGATTGTATAATTTACTGTTAAAATAAAATGTTGGCGCTGGTTTTATTGATACAAATAACCAGAAATCTTGTGTTCTTCCACCTTAAAGCAATTAACGCAGCTTAATTTTGTACGTCCACTGAGGTATAACTAAATTGTTAATTAATTTTGGTGAATTATTATCGTGTTTAGTTTTAATGAGGATCAAGTTGGAGACCCACTCCACTGATTGCACTTGCCTGAAAAAGTAGGGCAGGGGTATCGGCAAAATGGATGGAAAAGATGTTCACCTACTCCGTCCTGTTCTTTGAATTTATTTATTTCCAATAAATATTAAATTGTCCAATGGTTTCAAATTATTATTGTAATAGTTAAGGACTCTGTTAAACTTAGCTTATAAAGTATTTGTAAAAACTGGATCACAGAACTAATACAGGAGAAACTGAGAAATGTTACGAATATCTACAGGGTGATCTGTTTGAGATGCCAGAAAAGGTGTATTTGCTCGGCTATAGGACCCCTTTCCCCCTGTTTTTACTTCTAAAATTGGGGGAGGGTCCTTCGTAAAATCAAATGGTTTAGAGAGAGTAATAAAAAAACAAGCAATTTTATTTTAATGGTATTTATGAGATATTTGAAATAAACAAAGTTGCGTATGTAATCAACAGTCTGTTAACATCTCTCGCAGCGATAACTTTCACAAAGATGCATAATGTGGTTGATGGTCATGACCTATAGAAACTTGAATAACCCAGTTGGCTATGTATAACACGAAAATCCTTGTCCTTAATTTTGGGATAGGAATTGTGTTTATGATTCACAAAAATACTTATCAAAGGAAGAAATACGTGTGGAATCACTGCGGCTCACCTTAAATTCTGAACTGAGATCCCTTGTTTTTTTTTTGCAATCTCCCGCGCTTTAAACTGCAGGATTTCATGTGTTACAGTGCGACCATTGTTCCTTGTTTCAACAACCCACTCAACACTTTTTTTATCGACTGCTTTCCTTTCAGCATTCCACAGTCGGTCTCCCTTAAGTAGCATAGTTGATTCTTCTGATTGTGCCAATATCAAATCATTTCAGGATGTACGTCGAATTCACGATATGCAGCTCTTACGCCATTTTGATTTGCAAACTCGACGGAATTTAATTTAATAGAGGCCATAAAAGTCATTCTGCGATTCCCGGTACTTATTTTATTAGTTTCCACTCTTACAGTACGTATATGCAAGAGCTTGGTTTTACCGTTATTCTGTAATTGGCCGTAACCTGAAAGACTAATTGTCGCGAGGTTTCACCGTGCTGTCTGTGACAATCAGGAAAGGGATTGACATTTACTAATCACGTGGCGGAAAGCTTTCAGTGAATGGGAGGGGATGGACCAATTAAAACTATAATAAGAGGTTTCCATAGCAACGAACGTTCCGATATTGTAACACGTAATTATAGCATGACGTGCCTGGCGAGCGACATGATCTGCTGTCGCTGCAGTCCTGCCCACAGCTTGCATCAGTTTAGAGATTGCCCGTGTACTTACAAGTTATTTTGCATCATCCTAGTTGTATGGCTATTTGTTTTGTGTTTACGTGTATGTATGTGTTGGGAGCAATTTAACAATATCCAAAGTAGTGACAAAGACAGCGAGCCAAACGAAAAACTGAGCGTACTCGGTAAGTAACCAGTATATCGGAAAGGTATCCCAATTAAAGGACAAGCGCTCCGTGAGAGAATTAGTGGCATTTTCCCCATTAGAATAAGTATAAATATTACAGTGATGTATTCTTGCATGTAGATTCATTAGTTTACAATTCTCTGCATATACGAATATAAGCAATATCCGCCCTCAATGCAGCCGCAACCCAATCACCTTCAAACAGAAAATTGTAACGCGCTCACCACGTGGTGGCGATAAGCGGCAATGTTGCCTCTGCGAAATGTCAATCGCTTCCTTTGGCAGCGAGTATAATAAGTCAACGTCAGATTTAGATTGACGTAAGTAAGGAATTCATCAATTTCCTAGAATTTTTAATTTTGCCTCTCAAACATTAAGGGGGGCTACTATAGGCGACGTGGTCCTACCGCCGAGTAAATACGACAAAACGTTATATATAAGAGGTTAATTGAAACATCTCTGAGCAGTAAGTGAAAAGGATGCAACTTCACCCACGTGACATGGTGGTCATGCTATAGCAACGCACTCGATGTAACAGACCTAGCGAGCTTTCAGGTGTCAGTGCATATACTCTCATCACATCGAGGTATTCTTAGCAGTACAACATGTTGATGAATCGTCTCAAACTGTCGCACAGGCGGAAGATATCCGGCAGTCCACGGATGATGATGGTAACTGAGTGGCCTCTTGAAGAGGCCTAGCACGCAGACTCTAAAGCAGTTTGTGTCTTGTATATTAGGTATTACTCAACTTCGATGGTCCGCACAAGACGGACCAAGTCCTTGATATCTGCCCTTCTTATCTACTCAGGTTCCAAAAAGAAGGACCCTAAGGATACATACCTATGCACAGGGAAGCATTCGCATAGTGTATGCTGAAGATTCATTTTGTGCACAGTGTTATGGCCCACACTCCCCTGAGTTTAGATCTGGTCTAATTCAGGGAAAAGTCGCACACTTGATATCAAGATGAGCCCTCGCCGTAAGCTAGGCAGTTCTAGTCAACACACTGCAGAAGGGCTCAGACCCAATAAAAGCAAGCTTTGACGCTGCGTAATTACAAAGCTCGTCTCAACAGGATGTGTGAAGGGCAGGAAGCGGACTATCAACAGTTAAACCGACGGAAACTTAGCATAGAACAAGAAATACATTAAGGACCCTGAGTAATTGTAAGGCAGTTCTGTTTGAGTGCCAACTTTGATTTTAAGTTTCTCGACAATTATTTAACATAATTAAATGAAACTTTGACCCTGAATGCAGCAATGTTTTCCAAGCATAATCCATGATAAATTACTCAAGTCTGTTAAAAGCTAATATTATACACATACAAATAATTTAAGAGTTTTAAAATTATCACTGGTATGGGCACATTCAGGTGCATTTTTCTCTAAATCCGTGTATTATTTTTCAGTGATTTTTTGTATGTTTTAATACATGCACTGCTTGACAATTTCCACCTAAATTTGTTTCTTAAATATGAAGACAATCTCTCCAATTGTTTTTACATGATGAACAGAAAATTAATGCTAATTTTTACACATATGTATACCAGGGAGTCGGCTGCACCTATTTATTTTTTAATTTATTCAACGTGCTAAGCGACATATATGACTTACGCCTATCTTGAATGCTTCTAATCGCTGATTTGTATAACACTTTATAGAGGAGGGATAGATAACTCAGTGTATAAGTGTTTTACGGGACCGAATGCAATCGCTATGTATGTCGATGCCAAAAACATCGCACCCTGACACTTGGAGCTGCAGTAGCACTTTTATAAACTTTTATTCTTTAGTGTACATTTACACACACCTTTCAAAACGCCCCCAAAGGTTAACAAAACCATTTGAAAACAAAATGGCAGGTCTACGCAGTGCGACCAATTGGATTTAAGCCGTCAGCCAACAAATGTTGGTTGTACGAACTTGTCAAAAAATGCCAAGTATTACGTAGATCATTTCCCTTCTGTCACAAACTATGGCATATTTCAGCTCATGCAGTAATTGTAATGGCTGACGCAGTTTATTTATTTAAGTTAAATCGAGTTTGTATGAAGCTCCAAAACGCGTGTGGTGATGTCTGAGTCCTACGATTACTTATTTGTATAGAAACCTCAGCTCACGAGGTAGCATTGGCCGAATGGTATTATACTGATTGCTTTACCACTGTCCTACTTCATTTCGGGTTCAAATCCTTCGTGTTAAGTTATTTCCTTTTGTTTTATCTCTTGGAGCCTGTAATTTTATATTATGATACAAATAATATTTGTGATAACGAAAGTGAGTTATCAAGTGATAAAATCGAACAATCGCTATGTTTTCCACTGGCAGGTGGATAACTTATACTTCGTAGTAGGTATTTTAATGTGATCAGTATTATGCTTAACCCATTCAACCAAGTTTAAAACACTTGACACATGCAAAGTGGCTTTAGCTATTTGCGCCTGCGTCAATGTTTGGCATGAATAAACTCTCCATTATCTACTGAGTATTTGAAACGTTTTTACGAGACACGGCTGCTGTCATAATGTACACAAACGATGAGTATGTTGACACGCTGTTAATCTATGGAGAAACAAGGTGCCAGCAAAGCGCCTGTACGAAGAACAGTTTCCAGGAAGGAGGGCATCTACTGCAGACACTTTTCGAAGGGTTGAAAGACGCCT
The DNA here is from genome assembly GCA_030765065.1 of Deroplatys truncata. Classification (NCBI taxonomy): domain Eukaryota; kingdom Metazoa; phylum Arthropoda; class Insecta; order Mantodea; family Mantidae; genus Deroplatys; species Deroplatys truncata. The sequence continues at coordinate 10,184,483 of CM060983.1, forward strand.
TCGTGAAACAGGATCATTTGGAAGGGCACAACCTGCTCCGATGCTCAAGCAGCCTCTGGCGTTATTGAAAAAGCTGTACGAAACGCAATAGAAAGCAATCTGCATACCATGTCAAGGACCATAGCACAAGATCTGTACATCGGTCCTCGGTGATGCGCATATTTCACCGTAATAAATGTCATCTGTACCATCCTCAACCACATCAGGCTCTCCAAGGACGCGACTTTCAAGCGCGAGTGATGTATGCACAGCGGCTACAGCAGCAAGCGCAAATGGATGCAGAGTTTTTAGAAAATGTTCTCTTCAGTGTTGAAGCCAGATTCCACAATAATGGAACTGTCAACCGCCATAATATGCATTACTGGATTGCATTCCAGGTACAGTGGAGCATCAGTGTCTGATGCGGAATATTATGCGACCAGCTAATCGGACAGGACCACGGTACCTTGCATTTCTGTAAGTAGAGTTGCCATTGCTACTAGGTGTGCCACAGGAATGTGGTTCCAGCAGATGGAGCTCCACCGCACTGATTGTAAGGAATCACTTACATAGTACATCCGCAAAAATGGGTTGGCCGAGGGGGCCCGATCACATGGCCCCCTAGATCACCTGATCTCACCCTACTGGATTTCTTTTTGTGGGGTCATTTAAAGGAACGAGTCTACGCTCAAGAACTACAAAACCCAAATCATCTACAGGCACTCATACGTGAAGAATGCAGGCAGATTACACCACGCATGTTACAGCATGCAAGAAGGTCTCTCCGGCAACGTACACAAATGTGCATTGATAAACGAGTCGTAATTTGAACATTTAGTTCATTGATGAAATCCACGCTCTTTAACAATTTATTATTCTGTTTACCCGTCAAGGTAGCACATTTACAACTCCATTGTCAGTAGAAGAGGTAAAACATAAGGTTTAAACATGAAACAAAAACTGTTATATTTAATAGCGTCTACATGCGCCCAAAAGAATGAAAGCTAACTACGTAACACGGTTTACAACACTAGATACGGTAAAGATTATTAGGGTAAATATGATACACAATTATCTGATTGTAATTCTCGTGTCTTTGGCTCACAGGAGAGCCATAACAAAAATAAATAAATTAGTATCCTAACTACAGAAAATAAGCACAAGGAGACAGAAAAACAAAGAACCAAAACAACTCTATGTAAGTAATAGATTGGAGCTTACGAAACTAACCTTTGCTTCACCATATTCCGGCAGCTAAACCACTCGGCCAGAACCAACGTATTCTGTCCCGCTCTTTGGGAAAATATTCCGCTACCTCCTTGCAAGCATTATATCCATGAAAAGCCGCAGCTCCTTGCTTCTCACTCAGGCCGTTAATCATTAATGCTGGTTGCGTATAGTACCGAATAGAAGGGCAGAGCTACGATAACAGTTTTTTTTGCTAAAAGAGTCGATGTTTTCACTTAGACCATAAACTGAGGGTTGCATAGATACGAATACCTAGGGGCAGCTGACTCACTGATGTATATTTAATAAATTATGATTAGCAATCTGTTAAATAATTTTAGGTGAAATAGCTAGCCCTTTGACTGAGAAAGAAACAACATTTTCATCTATGTAGCTTAATGAAAAGCTACATCTGAAATATGAAAAATACAAAGACGTTAATCTGCATTTAAAGATAAATGTGGGCCTAACAGCAGTGACTCACCTAGTTAGAACATCCCTGATCCATATCCTTTACCCTTTCCTCACTTTGTTTTCTGTTTTACTCTTGTCTCTTCATAACTCTGGTCTATTTAGACATACGTTTTATGTATTTTTCTGCTTCGATGACATATCTTCTTTCATTGTCATTTTCGTGTTTTCTCCAACCGGTAGCCCAATTTGTTGATACACTTTAATTCTGCTGTTGCAGTCAGTTTTAATGTACTGACTCCAACATAAACAATTTTAGGGATGCGCGCCCAAACTACACGGTGAAAACTTTCATTGGAATTTTGTGTGCGGCCGTAAATATATATTTCCAACTGTTGCTCCTTGCCAAGATCCCTGAAAAGTTGTTTTATTCCAAGCAGCACAGCTTCTGGCAGAGAATGGTTATGCTTGTATGCTTCTCTAGTAGTCTGTGCTTTTTGGAAACCACACCATGAGTTTGGACCTTTGGGGCACAAGCCATGACTAGGAGAATTATGGAAATAAATTGCCCATATAGCTTTCTTAATTTCCCTGACAGAAGTTCCAGCATTTGTCCTAATAACTAACCATAATACCTTTGCAACAGATCACTATCTGCATCTGATAAATGCCCTCTGCCATTTTCCATCTGAAAGTAGTTCTGCTTTCAAGTCCTTCTTCAGTTACCTTGATCTAGATCCCATTCTCTTCTGTACTTGCTCTATACATTCTAATCTGAATGTCATTTCCATAAACTTGAAATGAATTGACTACTGATAGCTCCATCTCCTAGGTAACGTATGTACCTAACTTTACGTGTGGATACAGAGCGACTGCTGTTTCTATTTCTCCATTGTATTCTTTATGTTCTCAGTCTCCGTGGCATAAACAACAATTTTTGGACGTGGATACACATCAATTACCAATGATGTTGCTGTTACAACACAGTTGGAGGAATTGTGTATGGCCTCTTCTTTGTCAACTTCCATCCAATGCTATATCTGTGTTGCGGTCATTTAGGCTTATGGCCTCTTGTAACTGAGTTTAGGACACTTACAAGGGTTTTTATATATGCAATAATTTTTTTGGTGAATATGTCAGATCCATTAGAGCACAGAAAGGTTTTGCAGAATTCTGACCTTCGCCAATGCACTCCATGCTACACGTGAATCTAATGTCATAGCAACTGCCATGCTCAGTGGCGAAGCGTGTATAGAAGCGGTGGAAGCGCCGCTTCCCCAAGAATTTCAAAAGAAGAAGAAGGCAAATAAAATTCACGCGAACAAACATTTTATTTGCTCTGGATATATTTTTAAAATTTATTCGTGAACATCCACAGTGCTGCCGACATCTGCCGAAGCTTGAGTGACCAGATCCACGAACTCATTCAACACTGAGCATTTCTGTTCACGCATCGTAACCTCCACTAGCGACTAGGCAACATACTTCGTAGGTTTCCGGAAGCAATCGGGACTTAGGAAGCGTTGAAAGACATCATCACGTGAAATCTCTGTAGTGTGTGTTTATTGTTTTATTTTATGTGTTGATTTTAAATGGAACTGTAAATATATTTTAATAGTAATAATTCGAGTATTTTGCGTAGATTGATATTTGCTAGTAATAAATAGGTATTTCTTGTGAAATTTTAAGTTATTAGCAAAAGCGTGTGAATTTCATACTTTCTCCATTTTAGTTTAACGTTTCACGCGGTGTTGGCCAGCTCTACGAATCATTGGAACGTCTGAGTGGAGTGGGTTGGGGATATGTCTGCTTGTAGTGTGAGCAGTCTTGCAGTTTCAAGAAGGGTCTACGTGTGACTGCACTGTAGAAAAAGTACTGAAGAGTAGGTTTAGTTCTTTCAGTTATGAGGAAAAACTAAATATAATTAAAAGAGACATGCCGAAAAAACTTCTTATTAAGTATATCGGCATACAAAGCAAAGGGATTAAAACATTTATGCGCCACTTTAATGAAAACATGATACAATTCCATGGTTATGTGGGTGTCATAGATTGCGAAAATTGTTCTGTTGGTCGTGCTTGCTATTTTCGCAAGAAAAAAGCACTTGGGAGTTATGCAGGTTTTGACGACTTGAATAATTTACACAAAGCTCAGAAAATGCATCAAGGATCTCAAAATCACATTCTTTGTCTGAAACAATTTATGCAGTTCGGAAATACATGAATTAAATCGTGTTTAAGTGAACAATTCCGGCTCACAATACAGAAGCACAATGAAGACGTAAAAAGAAACAGGAAAATTCTTTCGCAAATGATAAAGGTAGTATGCTTTTTGGGAAAGCAGGAACTTGCATTTCGAGGTCATGACGTGTTCGAAAGCTCTTTGAACAAAGGAAATTATATTGAAATGTTGAAAGAATTAGGAGGTTTTTTATATAGACTTATCTCATCACTTGTCAAATTCGACGGTTTTTTCAGGGTTGTCTAGTGACATACAGAATGATATTATTTATTCTGTTTCGGAACTGATGACAAACGAAATAAAGAAGGAAATTTCTGAGACTTCTTTTGTTGGAATTATTGTGGATGAGGCAACAGATATTACAACGAAATGACAGCTATCTATTATACTTAGGTATGTGACAAAAAACTGGAAGTATTGAAGAAAGATTTCTGTGTTTCAGAGATGTCAGTGTTGATAGGACAGCAAGTTCTTTAGCACATCATGTGTTTGAGATCTTAAAAAAATTTAATTGTGAAAAGAAGTTGGTGTCACAGACATATGATGGGGCGGCTGTAATGACAGGGGAACACAGTGGTCTTCCGATGAGAGTAAGAGAAAAATGCCCACAAGCTGTGAGCTTTATTAAGCAGTGTAAAATATTTTTTACTTCACTTTCTGGTTTTGACATTTTCTTTTCTAAATCTACAAAGCGAATGGCAGCACTCGACTCTGAAGTAAACAAGAGATTTCCAACATTAGCTCCAGCAAGATGGAATTATGGTAACAGTCTATTACAAACTGTGTACAAATACAAACAAGATATAGAAAACTTGCTAAATTCAGTGGTCGAAAATGCAGATGGTTGGGATCCGGAAACAGTATATGGTACTCAAGGTCTTCTTTCAACATTACATGGGTTTGATTTCAACTTTTTTCTTCATGTATGCTATTGTATATTTCCTTAAGCTAACATACTGTACCAAGTACTCCAAAAGAAGGCTTTTGATATTGATTTTTGCGTAAACAAGTTGACAAATTTTCAATGCATCTTATGAAACTCAGATGATTTTGAATCTATCTGGCATAAAGTATCCGATGTCTGTGGTATACCTGGCCCTAATAAAACACATAGTAGATACTATACCAGGGGAAAATGTATCAACTTCTTATAAGAGATTATTCTTGGAAATTATTGACGTAATGAAGGTCAATATGGATTCCAGATTTGCTGACTTGCAAAAACTCAAATTCCTTAGTATTTTAGACTCGGCGAACTTTAAGGAATTTGCAAAACAGTTTCCAGAAGAAGGGTTCTTTAGCTTAAAGCAGAGCTTTGGCAAATTCTTTGATTTACCAATTTTGAGAAGTGAATTGTGTGTGTTATTCAGAGATATTGAAATGCATAAAGACACTGTCATGAAATTACATCAGTACTTGACAGAAGCGGGATTAGTGTCTGTGTTTCAAGAACTACATAAACTTGTCCTTTTAGCAATAACCATCCTGGCATCTAGTTCGTCTGCTGAGAGGTCATTCTCAGCAATGAAGAGAGTTAAATCCTATCTTCGAAATACTCAAGGTCAGGGGAAACTTTCTTCACTAGCTCTTCTCAGCATTGAAAAGTCCTTGCTTTCAAAGCCTATCCTTCTACGATCATGTGATTGATATCTTTGGGAGGAAAATTAGAAGGATCGATCTGATATACAAAAAATAAGGTAGGATATTTAATTTACTCGTATTTATGAGAATATATTATTTATTACTGACTTGTAAAAATTTATATCTATTTTTATTTATTTTTTACGGATATTAAGATAAAATATATTATTCGTTACTTGTAAAAATTTAAATCTATTTTTAGTTCCTTTTTTCCCGAGATTAAGAAAAAATATAGATACAACATTAATGGTGCTCTCCTATTTTAATAAAAATTATTACTTGGAGCTTCCCTCACTTTGAAAGTCACGCTTCGCCACTGGCCATGCTGGATGTGACAGACTTACATTTATTGCACACAGTTTTTAATTTAGAAGCTTAGTGACTAGAACACAGTGATGCTGTCAACGGATAACCTTCCGCGCAAATCTGGTCCTTTCTGTCATACTCCCGCCGCCTTCCTAGAAAGACCTCGTATCATTTCCGCATTCTGTTACAGGTGGCTCTGACGCCGTGTTATTTACATCCACTCCAATATCAAGAGGCTGATCGCTGTGACACCAGGGTGATATAAATCACCTTTTGTTTGCTTGTCGTCTTCGCCGAGCAGCCACGCACGTTTTCTTACACTAGCTTTATACTGTGGGTCCATACCAATTGCCGTCCTTTTCCCGGACACCTATGTAGGACTTTATTACTCGCACACGCATGAAACTGTAGTCCAGAGTTATCCACTCCTCGTGCACTGTGGCCAGTATCACTCCCTCTAGTTACTGAGACGCAGTAGCCAACCGCCAGTAGCGTCTAGAAACAAACAAACAAGAAATGCTTAGTAGTTCCACCTTGAGAAAATACATCTAACTCCGCACTAGTGCCAGTTAACGGTACTATTTAGTACCCCTGTAAGAATCGTGTCGGCATGGAACTGTTTTTAATCCGGTAGTTCGCAATTAGGATAAAAGTGTAACCCACAAAAAACTATCGTTAGTTTTCGATTTTGGATGAATCATTGATACTAATGTGTATACTGGGCCACCTTGAACGCAGATATTGCATTTTTAACAGCGGTTCTAATAGGGTGCAAAATAAAGGAAATCCAATGTCATACATCCACACGACTTTCTCTTTCCACTATAATTTATAAGTGGGTACACAAATTATTCTTACTGAAGCTTATTCTTCTATCTGCTACATTTCATCCCAAATAAAGCGTTGCAGAAATAGTTACATTACACATTTCATTATAGATACAAAGAGAACAGCGATAGTCAAATGTTTAACAACTGGGCGCTATATGCTGGCCTTAAAATTCCATACTGTTTCCATGACAAGGCGAGAAACAACTGAAAATCGACGAGACTTAAAAAGAATGTTAAGTATTGAACAAATCGAACAATTAATGGGATATTTCGGAAATGGCTGATGCTACAAACATTTATTTGAAATAAATTTATGATTTAAAGAGATTTTCATTTTTTTATAGTACGTTTTCGCTTATTGCTTAACGTTTACCAGTTATACAAGATTATGCATAATTTCTTCCAAATGAAGTGGACTTTACAGGCTATTCCCTCATAACTGTTGTTTTGTAATGTAAATGTATGGTACTTTAATAAAAAACGTTAGTGTCGTGGCCGAATGGTTAGACCGCTCGCCAAGGCGGCCCGGGCTCGATCCCAGGCCCCGCATGTGGTGGACAAAGCAGGATTCCCTCACCACCAACTGCTCCATCATCTCCTTCCTCGCTCTCATCACCCCGATTGTAAGTCCTACACAGGAGGAAGATAAACAGGAAGAGAAAGAAGAGAATCTTCATGACGGATCTTTGGAAATTATTGAACGTAAATACCAACTTTTCGTTTTTTGAATTATGTCGTTAATAGACACAGACATACATACAAACGGATATTTTTCTAAAAATGCTCTCTTTTTTGGATTCAAGGTGCCCCAAAGCATATATTTCCGGTGAAACCTGGACATCGAATTTTGGGTGAAATGCAACAATCCCCCTATTATTATACGTAATAGAGAAAGTGAAAAAGAAAAAGAAATAGTGATTTTGCAGTGTAGAGAAATGTAAAGTATTTCAAAAGTCAAAGTGATAATAAAGAATATATCGGAAACGGTTGACGTGTCGCAGTTCACAATGGCCAGTGTTATCTTATTTGTTGAGCGCCTGTTCTTTTATTATTTTAAAATTGGGTTCTTTGTCCTCCGGCTAGCTATTACAACTCAGTCGAGCCAGTGTCTCTATGCAGGGCGTGTAAACGGAAAGGAGTTGTTGCTAAAAGATAACACTGATAAAATAATTTGTTTCTACACTTTTATTGCCGTCACACTTAATTCACATATTTAATCTTTATACACGCCTGACTGAAACTGTGATATTTCCGAATGTAACTACAGTCGTTTTAGTTGCCGCGTACTTCAATTTTGTAACTAACTTTGCGACGTGCACCTCGCGAGAGATTCTTCAGGACTACGTGACATGCACCTCGTGAATGATTCTTCAAAACTGTGCGAAACTTGCTTATGGCTCGAGAATATGTGCTCCTTCACCCCGAATTGCCTAAACATTATAATAGAGCTGCTATTGGTTACCAAATCGCGCCCACTTTAGCGTCTGTTTTGTCACCCAATCACTGCTACTAACATAAGATATTCCCTCCATTTCTAAAAAAAAGGCACGCTACCCTGACGTCATTTGTTTGTCTCTTCTTAGTGATAAACAACTCACCCCCTCGGTTTATTGTTACCCACTTCCATTGTCAATGAGGCCGTGTAAACTTATTTCCTAACAATACTTATGGCTAACAAACATCTGTACATACAATAATGTTAATTTACACTACAATCACTCTTGCATTCACAGTGTTGTGGTATAAAATATTGCCTCAAACGGCACTAAAATTGTGTGCTTTAACGGATCTACATTAATTTATTTCTATTTCTTACGGTTTACTAATTATACAAATGTCATTCGGAATAAAGAGCACTTCACAGGACATTCCCAGAAAATTCAGGATATACATTTTGTCATAAAAAACCTAAATATATGATATTTTAATCAAAATCGTTTGAGCAATTTCTAGAAAATTAAGAAAAATTGCACGATGTCAAGGTTTGTTTGGGAATTTCGTGTTAATCTTTGATGCAATCTTTGGAAGATGGTGGTCTTATATACCAAATTTGGTATTTATCCGACTTTTCGTTTTTGAGTCATACTGCCCACACACACAAGCACTTTTTTTTTTATAAAATTGCTTTTTTGGGTTCAGGGGCCTCAAAACCTGTATTTTCGGTAAGGTCTCGATATCTAAAATTTTTGTGGAATACAATACTTTCTCTACCTACTATAAGTAAGCGTAAAGAAATTAAAAATCGAAATATCTCCCTTATTGTCCAATTTTTACTTTCTCTATTACGTACACTAAGTAGCGGAAGTATTGTATTCCACCCAAAAATTCGATATCAAGATTATCTGGAAATACAGGTTTTAAGGCCCCCTGAATAAAAAAAAATATTTTTAGAAAAAGGTCCTTGTATGTGTCTGTCTATCTGTCTGTGAACAGCATAGCTTAAAAACGAAAAATTGGATCAATACCAAACTTGGGATTTAAGTTTAGTTCCTTCCAAAGATGCTACACGAGGATTTTCAAGAAAATTCCCCGCCCATACTACCTTTTGCATGGAAGTTTTATTTCCCGAAACTTTTGATTTTATAAAAAATCTGATGTGTTACACTCACATGACTTTCTCTACTCTTGTACAAACTATTTTTACAAACGTTTATTCTCCATATGCTTCATGTTAATCGAGATATCGAGATGTCAATCTTATTGGTAATTTTCTTGTAGATGCAAGGGAATTATGGTAGCTTTTAAGGGATAGTCAAATATTTTAACGCTGGTTGCTATGTGGCGCATTCCATTCTCTTTGCATGTCCAGGACATAAAAAAATGAATAACGAATTTGAGAAAAAGTATAAGTATTGGAAAATTTAAGGGAATAACAAGCAATATCTCGAAAACGGTTCACTCAACAAAAGAAATGTATATGACATAAGTTATGTATTTTAACGCGATCTACATTTTTTGTGTAGTAAAATTTTGTCTATCTCTTATGGTTTACCAGTTATGCAAAAGTCGTTCACAATGAAGAATACTTTTGGAGACATTCCCAGAAAATTCGAGATATACATTTCATTTCTCATGACATTATCTTAAACATATGATATTTTCATCAAAATCGTTAGAGCCATTTTTGAGAAAATTAAAATTTTCGAAAAATCTTCCATGTAAAGGGTAGTCTGGGGTGGGGGGATTTTCTTGAAAACCTTCGTGTCGCATCTCTGGAAGATACTGAACCTAAATACTAAGTTTGGTGCTTATCCGACTGTTCGTTTTTGAGTTATGCTGTTCACAGACACACACACACAGACACACACACACACAGACACACACACAGACACACACACACAGACACACACACACACACACACAGACACACACACACAGACACACACACACACAAACACACACACACGGACATGTTTCCAAAAATGCTTTTTTTGGATTCAGAAGGTCTCAAAACATGTATTTCCGGTGAAATCTCGGTATCGAATTTTTGGGTGGAATGCAATACTTCCCCTACTTACTATACGTAGTAGAGAAAGTAAAAATGCCTGTAACGATTTTGTTTAAAATGCACATGTTAAAGGTATAAATATAACGGATAATATGTATATTTTGAATTATCTGGAAATAGCCTGTGAAGTCTACTTCATTTGAAAGAAATTTTGTATAACTTATAAATGTGAAGAGATAGACGAAAACTTACTACATAAAAATTCTAGATCTCTTTATAACATACAATTTATTTCAAATAACTTTTCTTTGTGCCATAAGCCATTTCTGTGATATTCATTATAAATGGTTGGAATTGTTCATTAATTTGGCCATTCCTGTCAACATTTAGTTGTTTCTCGCGATGTCATGGAAACAGAAGGCCAGCATATAGCGTTCAGTTGTTAAACATTTGACTATCACTGCTCTATAACGAAATGTGTAATGTAGCTGTTTCTGTAAAAGCGCCGAGCGAGATGGCTCAGGCGGTTGCGTCTGTGGTCCACATTCGGGAAGTTGTGGGTTCTATTCCCATGGCCGACCTTCCTGACCCATTGATTTTTTTCGGGGGATTCTCCGGGTCGCCAGGCGAATGCTGGGAATGATCCTTACATTCCCTGAATTTCCTGTCCCATTTTATTTCATTAATAATTTCAGTCATTCTTCTCCCCGTTTGGTCTGTTTCAGGGTTTGAAGTGTCGGCAATGGAGTTTAGATGTAGCGTGGCTGGGATAAAGGATGCTCTCTGTGAACCTTCCCCGTCTCTCGGGCTTCGGCTGGTTGCCGGGGTATAAGGACCGCTCCTGGAGGCTTTCGAACCCATGTGGGGCGGGGTTCTGGGTCTGTCTGTCCGTCTGCCGGGACGTTTGTATATGGAAACTTTAGAGACCCTGTCATTGCTGTGTCGTCGCTCCTGGTTCAGCTGCCCGGTGTCTTTCTCATCCCTTCTTCCCGGGGGCGCCCCTTTGGGGGCTTACGGTACATGTCCGGGCTCCCTGGATTAGTGGCACATCTCTCATTCCATTCTGCAAAAGTTTATTTGTAATAAAATCAAGTAGATGGAATAAATAAAGACTAGTTTGTGTACTCACTAATAAACGATAGATGATAGAGAAAGTCATGTGATTGTGCCACATCAGATTTTTATTTTGTCACCATGGTTAAAACTGCTGACAAAATTCGAAAACCGATGAACTGATGTCGATTATTTTTCGAACATTAAACTGGTAAAGTAAACAATGCGTGGTATTTTCTGAAATTAAAGAAGGGCCTGTTGTCTCATTTACGTCAAAGAAGGGCACAGAGTACGTCTAAATGCTCCATTTATGAGTACAGACATTTTATAAAACATCATGAGTATATTACTTTCTTGCCGTACCGATCTGTGCTACCACAGAATACATTGATGCAGAATATCCCCGAGGATTAACATCTCTGAGAATTTAGGACCAATAGGAATTGAGAATCACTTTTCGGCCATATTTGTTGCTCTGCAAAAGAAAATGTCGCTGTTCAAGAAGCCGAAGAAAAATATAAGGAGAAGAGTTATTGGAAGTGTCGAGGAGGATGAAGTTGCAGACGAAAATGACAAGAAAATGGAAGTGGACGAAGAAGAAAGTAATCAGACACAAACTAATGTTGCAAAATCAAAGGAAAGTAAAAAAGAAAGACGGAAACAAAGTGTCCTCAGCTTCGAGGAGGAGCTTAACGAAGGTACTTATGTTAATGTAAACGATTTGACATTAATGTGACCTAAGCCGATATTTTGTAAATCAGGGGAAGTTTGGGACTTCTTAATTTCTTAGATTCCTTATTAATAATGTCAGGGTTAATGCAAAATGGCAATACTAAATCATTTTACAAAAATAGATACGGTCAAACTTATTTTCAAACACTCGGAATCGACGAGGAACAATGTATTTGCCCAATAGTTAATTAAATTGGACAGAAACGGATAATCTGCTCTTAGTTCTCTTCCTGGAAAATTGTTATAAAAGCAATAGGAATGTGAATAAATTACCTTAAGAGTGAGTTTAGAAGTGGATGTGATCTCTTCAATAGCTGGTACCCATGTACCCGCCCCTTATAGGTGTTTAAGTTTTATAGGCAATTCGCGTTATGAACACAACAAACGTAATTACTTTTGCCCTAAATCACATGCAAAGTGGGAGCTGCCAACCTAAATGAAAAGGTTAAATCCGCTAAATATGCGATGTGATGTTACTAGAATTTCTTCTTCTTCGTTTAGTGTTGCTGCTGACAAAAACGTAACGCATTTATAGTAAGAAAGACTATGCACCAAAATTGTAATTTTGGGTAATTTGTCATGCTTTTGCCCGCATTAGCGACTGCGGTTATGTCTTAGAAATCCAACAGATGGCACTGTGTGTCCTTCTCTGACTTCAACGCAATGCAATCAACATCAGAAAAAGTAATGCCGCCAAACGCACAGATATATCCCCAACTTACTCCGTTTGGGGGTTTTTGGTGTATAACCTTATGTGTCTGAATTCACGGAACGTAAACGTCAGCCATTTATCTTGGGAAACGTGCCCATCTGTGAACAGCATAACTCAGAAACAAACAGTCGGATAAACACAAAACTTGGTATTTTGGTTATGCATCTCCCAGAGATGCGACACAAAGGTTTTCAATGAAATCCTCCCACCCCAGATTACCCTTTGCACTGAACATTTTGTTAAACATTTAAAAGAAAAAAAATGGGAAACATGTCCATCTGTGAACAGCATAACTCGGAAATGAACAGTCAGATAAACACGAAACTTGGTATTTAGGTTATGTATTTCCCAGAGATGCGACACAAAGGTTTTCAATGAAATCCTCCCACCCAAGATTACCCCTTGCACGGAACATTTTGTTGAACAATTAAAAGCCTACCAATTCCGCTTGCATCTACAACAAAATTAGCAATAAGATTAACATCCCGATTAACATGAAGCATGTGGAGAATAAGCATTTTTAAAAATAGTTTGTATAAGAATAGAGGGCGAGTGTAACACATCAGATTTTTTATATAAGTTTAGGTTTCTGAATTCATGCAATGTTAGGTTAGGTTTCTTTTTTTTTATATGAGGTTAGGTTAACTATCTGCCAGTGTTATGGTAAAGTAACTTTATTAAAACTTTAAGGGTAACATCCTATATAAAACCTTCAGGGTAACATCCTATATAAAACTTCAAGGGTAACATCCTATATAAAACTTTCAGGGTAACATCCTATATAAAACTTTAAGGGTAACACATTTACACTTCTGGCGGATAGTCTTTCGCTGCTTCTTTTAGCAGATGGTGCAGCCTGTCTTTTTTCTGATACCTACGTTTGAATAAGTATTCAGCTAGGTAACCTGCAAAATGTTCCTTTCTTCGTCCGAAAATGGGAATTGAATACTTGCAGTCTTTCCACTTGGACTCGATAGTGTTGGTATGGATTGGGAGCGCCTCCCCTGCCAGTCTTCGTATATTAATCCCGTGGATTTGTCCGCTAGCGCAGCTGCTCACGAATTCCACGGAGTGGTTTACTCGAAGGTGCCGGAATCCTTCGTCTTGGAGTGTATCATATGATTTCCAGCAGTCTGATATTATTGTTGTTCCGGGTAAAATCCAGTCTTGGATTATACGCAATAATGTGTCCTTATCCCTGGGTTCCACTGGAACAAGGAAGAAGTTGTCTTCATTTCTCGTTGGACATCTCCGAACACCCATTGGCCTTCGATGTGATGCCCACGGTTGTATTTTCTACGTCCGAACTTGGATTCATCGATTTCAACCACTGTCCCTATTCCTCCAATTCGCCTGCGGTTTTGTAGGGCCCAATTCACACAGATTGACCGGCAATAGCTAGACCAGTTTACTACGGTGTGCGAGTTTACATCCATCTCGCACATTATTGTGCTTGTTCTGGGATTTTCTAGTATGCACCACAGTATACAAAAATGCATTATTTGTTGTGGAGAGAGATGTGAGTCACCAATAAAAATACCTTTATTAGCACCTACTACCCTCCTTGGGTGACCGTTTTGGCATATGAAAAATATCTGCCTTTCTTTCCTCCATTTTAATGGAACAATTTCGTCGCATACTTCGCAGATACATACTTCGTTAATAATTCCATGCTGCACCAGGAATTCCTGCAGTAACTGCAGGTTTTCCAAACCTGTAAACTCCCTCATCACTTTTTTACTTTCTCTACTACGTATAGTAAGTAGGGGAAGTATTGTATTCCACCCAACAATTCGATACCGAGATTTCACTGGAAATACATGTTTTGAGACTCACTGAATCCAAAAAAAGCATTTTTGGAAACATGTCCGTGTGTCTGTCTGTGTGACTGTGAACAGCATAACTCAGAAACGAACAGTCGTATAAACACCAAACTTGGTATTTAGGTTCAGTATCTTCCAGAGATGCGAACGAAGGTTTTCAAGAAAATCCCCCCATCCCAGACTACCCTTTACATGGAACATTTTTTTAAAATTTTAATTTTCTCAAAAATGGCTCTAACGATTTTGATTAAAATATTATATGTTAAGATACTTTTATGACAAATAAAATGTATATCTTGAATTTTCTGGGAATGTCTTCAAAAGTATTCTTCATTGTGAACGACTTTTGCATAACTGGTAAACCATAAGAGATAGACAAACTTTTACTACACAAAAAAATGTAGATCGCGTTAAAATACACAATTTATGTCATACACATTTCTTTTGTTGAGTGAACTGTTTTCGAGATATTGCTTGTTATTCCCTTAAATTTTCCAATAGTTATACTTTTTCTCAAATTCGTTATTCATTTTTTTTTATGTCCTGGACATGCAAAGAGAATGGAATGCGCCACATAGCAACTAGCGTTAAAATATTTGACTATCGCATAAAATCTAGCATATTCCCCTTGCATCTACATGAACATTACCAATAAGATTGACATCTCGATATCTCGATTAACATGAAGCATATGGAGAATAAGCGTTTGTAAAAATAGTTTGTACAAGAGTAGAGAAAGTCATGTGAGTGTAACACATCAGATTTTTAACACTTATTTGACACCCTCTGCAAGCCATTTTCTTCTCTTCTGTAATCTCAGCTGCCTCTGAATGATTCGCGCTCTTATTTTAAGCGGCTATGAAATGAACAACAACAAGCAGCAATACCAACACATCCTTCACTTAGCGGATTACCTGATTTGTACTGCAGTTGGCACTTCCGAATCAGCTGCAGTATTACCGTGAAGATGACCGTGTTTACTCTAGTAACTTTGCTAATTACCCCCATTTCAGTGATGCACAAACAATTCGCGTTCCGGCCTGGGATTTCTGCACGAACGACTTCTGCTACAACTACTTCAACTAGTAAGGTACTTATTTTCATCACTCCTCAATTACCTTCACGTATAAAAGCGGGGCAAAATTATGACAAATTAGCCTGTATTCTTTTTGTGAAAGTTTGTTATTAATATGTTATTTCCATTAAATAAAGAGCGAAGTGTGCTTTGATGTAACCACTGGTAACAAATTTAAGTAAGGTTATATGTATAAAAGTAAATCAGAAGCCTAAGCTTATATTAAAAGAAAAGTAACCTAAACTTCCGTGAATTCAGAAATGTAAGGTTATATAAATAAAAAACACGTAACGTAAACCTAATCTTCCGTGAATTCATAAACCTAAGGTTATATAATATCCCTCGGCTACGCCCTGTGGTCGCAGTTGCGGCACTTTGGTGGTATCAATTATTTGTATGTTGGCAGTATTGTGTTAGTCAAGTGTCTGACATAGAGTGACATCTGTTGAGCTAGTGTTTTGCATAGAGTGACATCTCGTGGAAGTATACGACATCGTCATTGCTGTAGGATCGCTGTGCGGGACACAACTAGAGCATAATGTTGCCAAAAAACCTAACCTAAGGCTAACTTTCCGTAAATTCAGAAAGGTAAGCTTATATATATATAAGAAAAAAAGGCAATTATGCTGCTCTTGTGTGCCGTCGAAGTAGCTTAAATTAGCCAAAGAAAAGCGAATAATTTACCTTGTGAGTGAGTTTAGAAGTAGATGTGATCTGTCCAGTATCTTCTGCCCACCTACCCGCCCCTCGACGGTGTTTTACTTATATAGGCGAATCGTGTACGAAACAAAACAAATTAACCATTTTTTCATTGAAGATGTATAGTGGGAACTGCCAACGTAAATGAAAATCCACCAGAAATGCGATGCGCTGTTGTTAGTAGTGTTTTTTTCTTCTTGTTTTTCTTCGTGTGTTATTCCCGCTGAGAAAACGTAACGCATTCAAAGACTGGCTGCACCATGCACTATTTGAAAGCAGCAAAAGAATATGTACCAAAGTTTTAAGTTTGTAATAGTTTTTGTCAAAGTATATTTTATTAAGAGGTTATTTCCATTGTAATAACAGTGTAATAAAGAAGTTGCTTTACCGTAACAGTGGTAGATAGTTAACGCAAGCTTACATAAAAAAAACCCTAACCCAAGGCTAACCTTCCCTGAATTCAGAAACGTAAGCTTATATAAAAAGAAGTAATCCTAACCTAACCTCCCGTGAAACAGAAATGTAAGCTTAGAAACACACGCTCGCGTGCTTTGATGTAACCACTGGTAACAAATTTAAATAAGGTTATATGTATAAAAGTAAATCAGAAGCCTAAGCTTATATAAATAAAAAAAACGTAACCTAAACTTAATCTTCTGTGAATTCATAAACCTAAGGTTATATAATATACCTCGGCTACGCCCTGTGGTTGCAGTTGCGGCGCTTTGGTGGCATCAATTAATTGTATGTTGGCAGTATTGTGTTAGTCAAGCGTATGACATAGAGTGACATCTGTTGAGCTAGTGTTTTGCATATAGTGACATCTGTTGGAAATATACGACATCATCGTCATTGCTGTGGGATCGCTGTGTGGGACAGAACTAGAGCATAATGTCGGGGGGGAAAAAAAACTAAACCTAACCTAACCTCCCGTGAATCAGAAACCTAAGCTTAGGAACGCACTCTCGCTTCACTTGCGTGCTTTGATATAACCACTGGTAACAAATTAAAACAAGGATATATATATATAAAAGAAGAAAGTAAACGTAACCTAAACTTATATATAAAAAGGAAGTTAACCTAACCTAAACTCTCGTGAATCAGAAACCTAAGCTTAGGAACGCAACTGCTACAATCCTCTCCTTCTAAATAACATCCCTTGGCTACGCTTTGAGGCTGAATATCTTGCAGGCTTTGGCAGCATTAGTTATTCATATGTTGCTAGCATTGACTTAGAGCTAGTGTATGACAGAGGACATCTGTTGAGCTAGCATATGACATAGAGTGACATCATTTTCCTCACTCAGGAAGAGAACTAAGAGCAGATTGTCACACAAATTTACCAAGTTGTGTGAACCTAACCTTTGTAACTGACAAGTGGTTTTGGAAATGTTATCTAGGGAGAAGCAGTACAAGCAGTTCCTCAGTGACAACTTGGAACTGTGAGCATGACTTTTGATTGTTTGTTTCAGCTGATGATGGAGAGGTATTCCAAGTAAAGAAATCCACACAGAGTAAAAAGATGATGAAGCTGCTTGATAGAGAAAGAAAGAAGAAAAAAGAAGTAAAGAAAGAGGATGAGAAAATGGAGACAACAGAAAATGAGATAAAGAATGATCCAAATGATTTAGTGGTAAGTTTTTATTTCTCCTGAACAGCAAAGATAGGGGATTCTAAGGAGCAGGAATTTCTTCATTACACTGACGGGTTAAACTTTCGGTTATGTTGCCAGCCTCTCCCTGTCCTGTGGCACATAGCTAAATCATACCAACCTTGTAGCAGTGAAAAATGCAAGAAGGATGTTTCTGTCTGCAGGAAGGTGAGTCTGTCGGAGCTCCATAGAGGAACGAAAGTGACGTATGAAGGGAGGTAGTGTTTGCGGAAAGGACCGGCAGTGTTGTCGAAACGGATCGTAGAAAATCAAAATAATGAGCAGATAAAAGGGGGTGTATGATTGGGTTTTACGCAAACTGGAACACAACTATTACTTATCTTGCATTTATAATTCCCTTTTAATCCCTAAAAATTGGCTAAAATAAATAGTATTAGGTAATGTGGGATATACTGTATGTCAATCACACTAACATATGGAACTGCGGGTTGGCTAAATAAGCATATATTACAATCTGTATTTACATTTTAAGGTTATTTACGTATTGGGGAATTGAGCGACATTATGATTTAATAGTTATTTGGTACATGCATTAACTTATGTTTATTCTATTACAAATGCCACAATCCCATTATGAAATGTTTTTTTTTTTTAAGTTTATGGATGCTCTAATTGCTATGGTCCTTAGCGTCCCATTCTATATTGGGTGTCAAAGACCAGAAAATTTGCTCAAGGGGCCCCACGAAATGTATTTATTTACGTATTAGGGAATTACGCGAGGTTATGATTTAATAGTTATGTGGTACATGCATTAATTTAAGTTTATTTCTTAGAAATGTTGTAATCTCGTTACAAAATGTAATTACATTTTAAAGTTTTCCCGCCTTCTCCTTACCTACTGCCAACAACATTCGCATTCTGCAGTACTGCTACTTGCGTATTTTTAGCAATTTTTTAAGTATGTAGGTTGGCAGCATACGGTGATGTAGGAGAGAGAGAGAGAAGGGGAGAAGCTGGCAGCAACATTACCAAATTTTCCGGCATTTGGACAGTTCCAAAAGTACCTTGTGATTGATATCTAGAAGGAAGAGGGGCTTAAATTGCTTATGTGCCACGGTACTTAAAAGTATTAAAAAGTAATTCCTAAGGAGTGGGAATACCTTAGGAGTTGTTGTCCACCTGCCCGCCTCTTTTACGTGCCTCACTTTTATAGCAGAATTAGGCTGTTGCAACAACAAACATTGCCATCTTGTTGCTACTGCACATGTGCAATGGAAACTGCCAACCTAACTGAGAATTGAAATCTGCAGGTTGGCAATATTTTCCGTACTTATTCTTCTTTATTTTTGCTTCCCGCTGATACAGGGTGAGCCGATAAACTACGAACCAGCTGCATGGCGTTTTTCCTGTCCACGTCCTCAGCGCTCATTGCCGTCTGCTACTATCATAGAAAGGCACGGATGAAACCATACATCATTTTTAAAACTACTTTTAAAGACTTTACTTGTCAACTTTATGAAAGGAGATGCTGAAACTGGCTACTGTTGCCCATACATTTTTGGCACCTCTTTAGGGAACTAATTAATCATGGATAGTGATTGATAGTTTCCTTGCCAAAAATTTATGGACAACGGCAGTGGCCAGTTTCAGCATTTCCTTTCATAAAGTTGGCAAGTAAAGTCTTTAAAAGTAGTTTTAAAAATGTTGTATGGTTTCATCTGTGCCTTTCTATGATATCAGCTGATAGCAACGAGCACCGGGGACAGTAAAATACTGCGCACCTGGTTTGTAGTTTTTTGGCTCGCCCTGTATAAAGCAATGCAACAGTACTCTGTCGATAGTGCATAATGGTAACAAATTCAGAAACCTAAGCTTATATCATAAACATGGAGCATTGTTAGCATGCTTGGTGGAACCACTGGTTGGTAATTAACATATTATTATATAATAAAAGTCTGACATGTTACACTCACATGACTTTCTGTGCTCATGTAGAAACTATTTTTACAAACACTTATTCTCCATCTACTTCATGTTAATCAAGATAAACATTTGCAGACTCTATCTTATTGCTAATTTTCTTGTAGATGCAAGGGGAATATGGTAGCCCTTAAGCGATAGTCAAATGTTTTAAGAGCTGGTTGCTATGAGGAGCATTCCATTCTCTTTGTGTGTCCAGGAAAAAAAACAAGGAATAACAAATTATAATTTGAGAAAAAGTATAAGTGCTGGAGAATACAAACAAATAACAAGGAATATCTCGAAAATGGTTCATTTGACCCCCAAAAAAAAGTGTGACATAAATTGTGTGTTTTAACGAGGTCTACATTTTTTGTGTAGTAAAACTGTGTGTTACCTCTTATGGTTTACAGTTATGCAAAAATCATTCAGAATGAAGAGGACTTTGGGAACATTCTCAGAAAATTCAAATTATACATTTCATTTGCCATGAAAATATTTTAAACATATGATATTTTAATCAAAATCGTCAGAGCCATTTTTGTGAAAATCAAAATTTTTGAAGAATGCTCCATGTAAATGGTAGCCTGAGGGGGGGGGATTTTCTGAAAAAATGTTTGTGTCGCATCCTTGGAAGATACTAAACTCAAATACCAAATTTGATATCTATCACACGTTTGGTTTTTGGGTTATGCTGTTCACTGACAGACACACAGGCATGTTTTATTTGCATTCAGGGCACCTCAAACCATGCATTTCCAGTGAAATCTCGGTATCAATTTTTTGGGTGGAGTGTAATACTTCCCCTACTTACTATATGTAGTAGAGAAACCTAATGGCTAAGCTTCCAGGAATTCAGAAAACTAAGCTTATTTAAATAGTGAATGTTTGACTAGAAACACACGCAAGCGGAGCTTATATGTTAAACATGGAATATCATTAGCGTGCTCTGGTGTAACCACTGCTTGCTAATTAACATTAGCTAATATAATAAAAACTTAACCTAAGGCTAACCTTCGCTGAATTCAGAAAACTAAGCTTATTTAAATAGTGAATGTTTCACTAGAAACACACGCAAGCGGAGCTTATATGTTAAACATGGAATATCATTAGCGTGCTCTGGTGTAACCACTGCTTGCTAATTAACATTAGCTAATATAATAAAAACTTAACCTAAGGCTAACCTTCGCTGAATTCAGAAAGCTAAGCTTATTTAAATAGTGAATCTTTCACTAGAAATGCACGTGAGCTGAGCTTATATTATAAACATGGAACATCGTTATTTTGCTGCACGCTTGCTCCTCTAGTGTTAGCTATTCGTATGCTGGCAGCATTATGTTTGCACATTTGGAAACCGCATGCAGCTAGAGGGTGACAGCTGTGACATCTGTAGCAGAAGTAAGAACCATTTTTCGTGGCACATAGGTAAGTTTGCCCGGAAGAGGGTGTAGGGAAAGAAATGCATTAGCCTGTAAACTACCCAACCTCCCTTCACTTTCTTATGTACAAACATTCATCAGTAAATGTCCACCAAAGTACTCCATTTTATTAATACTGTGCATGCGCAGACGAAAGTGCCAACCTGAGTGTACTTGCATAATCCGTGAAAATAGGTGTATTTTTAGTTCTTCTAAAGATGCTGGTTACCAATTCATTTCTGTGCATAAAGAAGCCTAAAATTAAGGTGACTGTATAAAGTTCGCTCTTGCCTC
This sequence comes from Deroplatys truncata, assembly GCA_030765065.1. Lineage (NCBI taxonomy): Eukaryota > Metazoa > Arthropoda > Insecta > Mantodea > Mantidae > Deroplatys > Deroplatys truncata. Next base: position 10,205,943 of record CM060983.1, read on the forward strand.
CTTTACTAATATCAAACCCGTTATTTGAAACCAATTCGTGTAGCCACACACTAACCTTAACCCAACTTCAGGCAAATCCTGAAACCAGAGGACCATGCCAATTCACTGTAGCTTGCAACGGCCTGACAGGTCCTGTTTGCCTCATCCTCATTTTTCTTTTTTACTTTCTCTTCCCCACATATAGTAGGTAAAGAAGCTATTTCATTCCACTTTATTGGACAAAGTTGGAAAGTAGAATCAGATGACTGAAAAATCTAATGCCATAGCCGGGATTTGAACCAGGATCTCCCAGTTTATGTCCAGTTGCTCTAACCTCTGAGCTACCATGGCAACATGCCGGCTACAGCATTGGATTTTTCAGTCATCTAATTCTGCCTTCCGAATTTGTTAACACACGGCTTATGTGGAAGAACAGTTAATTCCATTAATTGACCTAATAGTGGTTGAAACTATGAGCCCCGGGACCTAAAGTACTTACAACATTGTAAGTCACCATTGTGGTGTGTCATCTCATTACACTTTGAGATCTTCTTGTGATATACCGGGAAAAATGCAAATCAGCTGGAGATTTTAATATCATGCCAGCATCATACCATGGTAGCTCAGTGGTTAGAGCAGCCAGACGTAAACCAGGAGATCCTGGTTCAAATCCCGGCTTTGGCATTGGATTTTTCAGTCATGTATTTTACATTCCAATGTAGATCTCTTTAAAACGTGCAATTTATTCTAAATAACTTCTTTGTGTTTCATCAGCCATTTCCGAGATATCAATTATTAGCAGTTTGTATTGTGTAATAGGTAATGTTTTCAAGTCCTGTCAACATTCAGTTGTTTCTCGCGATGTCATGGAAACAGTATGGAATTTTAAGGCCAGCATATAGCGTCCAGTTAAACATTTGACTATCGCTGTGTATCTATAACGAAATGTGTGATGTAGCTGTTTCTGTAAAGGTTTATCTCCATTAAAATGAAGTAGATAGGAAAATAAACTTTCATAAGAATAAGTTGTATAAAGGGTAGAGAAAGTCATGTGAATGAAATGCATAGAATGTTTTTGTTTAATGATACCCTTGAACATTAATCATATTCATTCAGTGATTTCGATTTCTCTGGATTTTTTTTGTGCAGATGTTGGTAGTTCTTCCATGTAAACAGCACAGCCACTTGCCAAAGTGTGAACCAATTAGGGAAGGTCCAGTGTGATTGAATGACCAGCATGAAAGTTTTGTGTCTAATCTGCATTTATAATCGTCTTTTAGTGTAACGTGATGCTGGAGGACATCACTTAACATTTAAAATTACTTACTGTGCATGTAGCTGTTTTGAATGCAGTGTAACCGAATTATCCTTGTTTGTCCAATTAGAGTTATGCAGGCAGCAGTCTTGTTTGTCCTTAAATTACACCAATTCCTTAACATAACTATTTCTAACCTCACAATATCTGAGTAGGGTAACTGGAATGAGAATGATAAAGTTAAAATATATGTATTATTATGTGAGCATTCACAATTAACAGTAGGCTTTCCGGGGTGAAGTTTTAACTTTCTTGTTCTTGGGCATGGCATATTGTGCCTATTCTGTATTCACTCTTAGGTTGAGCCGTGCCAAAACAAAACCCAGGTGACCAGTGCACCGTTATAATATATTCTTGCGCCATTCGTGCCAAAAATATTGTCATACTTTCATGGTCACTGGTGAGTACACACGGCACGTAATGCAAAAAGGAACAGAGTCCTTATTCCAACAACTTAAACAGTGACTAGCATATTCCGTTAGGGGTTAAAGGTGATGAGATTGATAGTTACAACAAAATAAAATGGGTGCATGCATAATAATTAATTTTAAAAGAAATGAACGAAAAGAAAGTAAAAGGCGTGCGATAACTTACATTTATTTGCTCTCTGGAAGGGGCTCTATTCCCACCAGATCAGAATGGTCGTCTGTGCTGCTGCTTTCCACTCCAATGTCTATAGCCAAGTTATCAACAATGGTGTCATTTATACAATCCATTTCCCAAAACGACGTCTCTTCTTTCATTAAGTGCTCGATGGACTTCTCCCAAGAGGCTGCCGTCATGTGATGAAGAGCTGCTTCACATCTCTTATCTTGAATATGGTGTTACGTAGTCTGACTCCATACCATTGCAATAGTATGGATGCAGTTGTTGCACAGTTACAACAGATCGAACGGTATACAAAAGCTCTTCTTTCACCATGGTTTTGGAATATTTCTTGCTTCCATCCAGGCAATTATGACCTATTTGGCAAACGTTCGGCTTTGATGGTATGATAAGGAACATTGTCCATCTCTTTGGTTCTAGTTTTGGCAAAATCTTTTCGAACCAATTCCTGAAAACTTCACCAGTTATTTCTTCATGATAGTCTCCAGAAGCTCGCCTCCTTCCACAAATCCATCATCACAGTATAAGTCGCTTGCCTTTATGTGAGGGGTTTCTCAGGCCAGTACTCAATCCTGACAGAAATACTTTCAGTTGTATCTGCCCACACTTTGGATGTTCTATAACCCTCATTAACCCAGGTTTCATCCAAGTAATATAACATGCCCTTCTTCCCTAAACTTACACACTGCCCTTCTCCACAAAACAATGTCCTCCCTATCAATTATAGCACTTTTTCGGCCTCTTGACAAATTCAAACCCAATTTCACACAAAATTTTATAAAAAGTGGTTCTGAAATGAGGCAAGTCTGGATCAGCATTAACTTTATCAATTGTTGACCGCTCATTTTTAAAAAAGAAATTGTGCACTGTTACGTGAATTGCATTCTTCTCAAAATCGTCACATTCTTGCATCGTGTATTTCACATGCTTTCTTTTTTTCCCTGGTGTAACCACTTTTCCTGTTTCCGATTTTTCTTTACGAGTACTGTTTATATTCGAAACACTGATGAACTCAGAAGTTAATTTCACCACTTCTTTCACAGGAAGTGTTGGATATTTCTCACCTAACTTATAATAAACATCTAACACTATTGTTTTTTTGCTACTAGTTAATGGTTTGCCCTGCTTATGAAGATGCAAGAGCAAATTCACCATGATACTATTATAAACAGCAACTGCTAGTTCTGGCTATAAACAATATTTTGCGCATACCCGGATGTCTGGTGACTCATACGAATAGATGTTGGGTATTGTAGCTCTGTTTAACAATATAAATCAGCGTTAATTAAACTCTTAGGTATTTGTATAGAATATTATACCATTTAAGGATAAATTCATTGTAAAATTTAGATTATTAGCATGGGACTACTTTGCTGTGTGCACAGCTACCGTGTTGTACTGCGCTGAACTGACGCGGATCAACCTAATAGTGAATACAGTGTAGTAGACTCTTCACTGTAGAAATTATTCAACTCTCTCAGTGGCAAGTGGGAAAAATGAAACTGGAAGAATTCCAGCAGATCCATTGAGTGTTGGTTCTTTTAGTAATAGTATCATCTGTAGTTTCTTTATTAACAACTAAAAAGTAGCTGTTGCCTCATAAAAAAACAGCGAAAACTAGTAGAACAATAAATGACTTTAATGCATGCCATTAATAAAGGAATGATACTTGATGCAAACAGAGCAGCCTGAAATAGTAATGCATCTGCATTTAGAAAATGCTTACTCTCTGGAATTTAAACATTGTCTAAGCTGCATTGCGATGGCTGAATTGGAAACAGGTGAAAAAATATCATTAACCAATTAAAAATAAATGATGTCCCATTGTGCAAAATAGACTTTCCACTTTGCTGTCATATGTATTCCTGTTCTTGTTACTGGGGTGTTGTGAACCAAAATGTTATATACTGTCTTGTTTCCATTATTTGGTTATCGTGATAAATTTTTGAAAACGGTCTTGCAGCCAGCATGCCACAAATACCGACACTGGATAGACAATGCTTGTCTCAATGTTATTTGTCTACAAAGTGATTGGCTACGAAGTGGGCGAGCAAATCCTCCAGCAATGAACTGTTAATAAAAACTGACATGCACCAAACAAATGTAACGTGAGAAAACTCATCACAGTAAATTATGAGGAACATGGGCATCAGAATCAAGGAACACTAGAAATATTAAACAGTTACATGAGTAAACAAATGTACCAGTAACATTTCTGGGAAACTCATCCTGAAATAAATGAAGATGCTAAATTATGAAGGACATCAACAACACCATAGGTCTAAGAGAGTGTTCCAAAAAACCAGGAGTTACTTCTGAATTTTGAAATCCCAACAGATGACAATTTGTTTAGCCACACACAAATCTGTAACTGTTGTCCCCCAGCCTGACCAGTTGGAATGAAACATTTTCTAAGGTAAAGGGCCTTATGTAGTTGTGCGTTTTACTCTCTCTGCTACATATACAGAGCGGTCCCTCAGCCCTCAGGCTGGTAGTCGCGATGCGTGTTCTGCGCGCTATTTTCAGTGTATCTGTTTATTATTCTCATTATTGATACTTATACCATATTATTACTGTTTTTATGATTATTACGATATTGTCGTGACCTCTAAACACACTAGCTCAATGGGGGGTAGAGCGACTCGCAACTCGGGTACCGAAGAATCTAAAAGTTAATAATTTACATTATGCGAGGTCACAACGAGGGACGCAGCTAAGAGAAATGTGAAAAATATTTGGAAATACCTAGTAAAAGGATTACTACATGGTGTAGATGAGAGAAGGGATCTATCTACTATGATAATTTACATTAAATAGAAGTGGATGGTAAGTGGGTTTATTAATAAAAGGGGATTACATTAGCTCCTTGTTTTCTTGTCTGTCAGTGGGAGACGCCATACTGTTGGTATGGGCAACGCGCACACTACACAACCTGCCACGACTGTCGTCTACTGACTGACTCAACCCACGCTAACTCGGCGTGATGACACATTCTAAAACTCGTTTATCCCCACCACTCCTATGCAATACTCGATCTGGGCAGCCAAGTCACGTACGCAATCACATCTCCCCCTGGCTACCCAGATCGACGTCCCTGTCGACACAAGGAGGATTTTTTGTGTGGTTCATGTGTAGACAATTACAAAGACAGAAATTCAGAAAAAGAAACATGACATACTATACAATCTGGTTACTGGTGATTTACAAAAGTAATATGGAGCAGAAATGTCTCTCAAAGAAGTTAAAGGTTTACTAAAACATATGTTGGCTGATTTAAACATTTTGGAGTCTTGAGTGCCACTGACGATTTAGTTTGACAGATTGCCTAAGTATGAGTACCCCGCACACGCACACTACACCGTACTGCCACTGTTACATACACACTACACTGCACCTGGTTGTTCCGACGTAACTGTTTGTGGGTGGAATTTCCACATCACCCACAATGACGAATTTTCAGCTGCAGCTGAAGATGTGGGGGGAGCAATCGCTAGCTTGGACTGCCCCCCAAAATAGTGGCTCCTTATGCCACTGCAGTGTAGTGGATGAAAGACAGCTCTCCTCTGGTGTATCTGTAGAGCAGGGTTACTCCTCTGGACACTGCAGTGTAGTGGATGAAAGACAGCTCTCCTCTGGTGTATCTGTAGAGCAGGGTTACTCCTCTAGACACTGCAGTGTAGTGGACGAAAGACAGCTCTCCTCTGGTGTATCTGTAGAGCAGGGTTACTCCTCTGGACACTGCAGTGTAGTGGATGAAAGACAGCTCTCCTCTGGTGTATCTGTAGAGCGGGGTTACTCCTCTGGACACTGCAGTGTAGTGGACGAAAGACAGCTCTCCTCTGGTGTATCTGTAGAGCAGGGTTACTCCTCTGGACACTGCAGTGTAGTGGATGAAAGACAGCTCTCCTCTGGTGTATCTGTAGAGCAGGGTTACTCCTCTAGACACTGCAGTGTAGTGGATGAAAGACAGCTCTCCTCTGGTGTATCTGTAGAGCGGGGTTACTCCTCTGGACACTGCAGTGTAGTGGACGAAAGACAGCTCTCCTCTGGTGTATCTGTAGAGCAGGGTTACTCCTCTTGCCACTGCAGTGTAGTGGATGAAAGACAGCTCTCCTCTGGTGTATCTGTAGAGCAGGGTTACTCCTCTTGCCACTGCAGTGTAGTGGATGAAAGACAGCTCTCCTCTGGTGTATCTGTAGAGCAGGGTTACTCCTCTTGCCACTGCAGTGTAGTGGACGAAAGACAGCTCTCCTCTGGTGTATCTGTAGAGCAGGGTTACTCCTCTAGACACTGCAGTGTAGTGGATGAAAGACAGCTCTCCTCTGGTGTGTCTGTAGAGCGGGGTTACTCCTCTGGACACTGCAGTGTAGTGGATGAAAGACAGCTCTCCTCTGGTGTATCTGTAGAGCAGGGTTACTCCTCTGGACACTGCAGTGTAGTGGATGAAAGACAGCTCTCCTCTGGTGTATCTGTAGAGCAGGGTTACTCCTCTGGACACCCGAGCTCCGGAATCAGCAAAATCACTATAACATAAATCACAGAAGGATAGAAATTGTGCTCCAGTAGATCATCATACATAAAAAAAAACAAGTAGTATGTCATGTACAGTAATAAGATTTGAAAATGCCAAAAAGTTTACAATCAATCAATTCTTTTAGTATGGGGCAAAGAGAAAAAAAATGACTACACATTGACATAAAAACTGAATTTTACGAGGGGTTACCATCCAAAATTTAACAAAAACTGCTTTAGAATCCAAATACAGAGACATAAAAGGGCCAGAATACATAAACATTACATCACTTACATTCATTGTTTACATACAATAACACAACACAAATATAGAAACTTATTTGGGATCCCAATATTATTTTTAACCAGCTGGTACTACTAATACAGAAAAGAATTAAGTGCACTTACAATACATTCATACATGACAATGAAATGAAATCATTCATACTGACCATGGCCCAAATTATACACAACACTCACTTAAATAACTACCCAAAACTACAATGTGCAATGCTACATACTTCAAAAATAAATCCACATTACATACATCAAACTACACCTCATTACATATTTTCAACTACAATACTGATGCTTTACTGTCAAATATAAATTCTCCTCTACATTGCCACCTCATTATGATCATCATTATTTCAATCAGTATCATCATCATCTTAGTTTTCAACTGTCTCGAAGACAGTAATTACTGAGAAAATAAAACATCTTCACTGACGTGTCTCATTCAACTGGCTGCAAAGTCAAAAATACCTGACAGGCATAAACTTAAAGAAATCACATTAACATTTCAGGAATGACATAAATAACATGGCATTATACTGTTGCATCCACATCCTCCGAATCAAAATTAAACTGGAAAATAGATGGTATTAAAACTCGCTATATAAGATGGTACTAAACTTGTTGCATAAACACAAAAAAAAATTATTCTCATTGCATTTACTCTCGTGTGAATACATCACACATGCTATACTGGGCATGTTTCAGCAACACCAATAAGCATAATCTCTCAAATCATCACATTGAATCTCCAGGTACATGTGGCCCTCCTGAAAAATCAAACATTTACACTTCAACCATCGGGGTTACACTTTGGCACTTCCACCGAAGCTGACATCAACTCATCTCATCTCTCACATTACCACCGTCGGGGTTATTCTTAGGCACTTCCACCGAGGCAAATCTCACATATACTACTCACATAACCTCAAAAACATACACACACACACACACACACACACACACTATTCATGCAACAATTTTCTGCAAAGAAAAGGATCACAGCATCATAATGAAACCCAAAAATCACCCAAATCAAACGAATGCAACAAAACAAAGCACATCATAACCAAAACAATACTGTCACATAACATTCCTGAAAATCAAAGCTTAATTAAGCACACAGTACACATCAAACACATTCACTGTAGCATAACATGACGAACCAAATAATTTGCAATGCCCAAAACAGAATTCAAAATTTAAGTTACACAAAATGGTGATAAACATTCAATTTAGCAGAGACATACATAGCACACATTATTCCTGAAAAGCAAAGCTTAATTAAGCATCAGTCAGTGAAATAACAATAAAAATTTAGCATACCTGTCTGATTTGTGAAACATTTTCAATCGTTCAAACTTTGGTACACACAATGTTCACATACTTACAGGTTTTTTTTTTTTTTTTTTCTTTCTTTCTTTCTTTCTTTCTACCACAAAATGGTGCAACTTTCCAAAATCTGGTAACACACATATAGCTGATCCATCAACATCCAAGTCCTACTGGTCCATATTGGAGGCACATTAAACGTATTTAGGTGAAGATACTGGCACAGTTGGTGATAGCTGAAACTTTTACTTAAATTAATCATTTTGAAATACTTTCCCCCAAAAATATTCATTGCGTAACTAAATAAACCAAACATGGCAATGGTGAAGCAAAATTATTATCATTATTATTATTACCACTATGCGTACCGCGAGCGAACAATGCACAAATATGAAATTTCAATATATATACTCTTGACTTCTTTCGTTTTATTATTTTATTATCTCAAACAGATGCACCTCACTTTTTATACACACGCAAGTTTAAACACGCAACACGCGAACTCTAAAATATTTGCTTCACATTCGAGTCATCAACAAATCACAAGATCACGCAATCAATAACACAATGTTACGTACACCAGCTAACACACGCAACTATATTATGAAAGTCACAAAAACACATTTTACAGAATTCACAAAATAATTAATTTAGAATGCACAGTACAAACAATTTATCACCGAAACAGAATTTAATGGAAGTGAAGCCATGGTAAGGAAAAATGGAGCCAAAAGTTTTACCGCCACGCCACTGACAGACAATGCAAAAATTTTACAAGTGAGCTTAAAATTAAAATACAAACATGGGACTTTCAGGAAACAATGCAAAAGGAATTTAGATGAAAAACCACAAATTACAGCACCAAAACCCTTACCCTTAAGCCACCAAAAAAAAAATTACATTTTCTAACGAACACGTGGAGGACCAAAAACGCTACATTTTAGAGAAAAAAAAATTTTGCACTTCAAAATTTCAAAATACCCGGCGACTCACCAAATGTTGTGACCTCTAAACACACTAGCTCAATGGGGGGTTGAGCGACTCGCAACTCGGGTACTGAAGAATCTAAAAGTTAATAATTTACATTATGCGAGGTCACGACGAGGGACGCAGCTAAGAGAAATGTGAAAAATATTAGGAAATACCTAGTAAAAGGATTACTACATGGTGTAGATGAGAGAAGGGATCTATCTACTATGATAATTTACATTAAATAGAAGTGGATGGTAAGTGGGTTTATTAATAAAAGGGGATTACATTAGCTCCTTGTTTCCTTGTCTGTCAGTGGGAGATGCCATACTGTTGGTATGGGCAGCGCGCACACTACACAACCTGCCTCTTCCAGTAACTAGCCACAACTGTCGTCTACTGACTTACTCAACCCACGCTAACTCGGCGTGATGACGCTATCCTAAACTTGTTTATCCCCACCACTCTTACGCAATACCCGATCTTGGCAGCCAAGTCACGTACGCAACAATACTTGTACGTCACAATATATTGATTACCTATTGAACAAACATAATTACTTTTTATTTTATCATTACTAACCTTTTTCACAGTCTGTGTTGAAAGTGGGTTCTTCGGCAGATAAACATTCTTGGCACCTTCTGATGAAATTACCATGGACACGCATAAGTTCTTGTTGCGTAATTTCCCTAACTTCTGTTCTTATATTGTTTTTAAGATCATCTATGGTGCGAGGATTATTCCTATAGACTCTATTTTTGAGAGTTCCTCACAGATAAAAGTCACACACAGTAATTTCAACAGTTTCGTAGACCTATGTACTGAGGTTTTTGAAACACTGACATGTTGTGCTACATGTCGTAAAGATTTATTCAGAGACCGTTCAAATGCTTCGCCAATTTCATCAAGTTTTTCTTCCGTTAGAACCCTTCGTTTCTTTTTACAACTTACAACATTAAATGATCCCGTTCTCTTCACTTTATTCACTAGATATCTGTTTGTCTACTCGGAACTGGAACACCAGGAAATTTATTGTGAAATTGCCTACACACCTGTTTACATGAGTCGGTTTTCACATGCGTGACATACATAAAAAGTCTTTAAGCGAAAATTTGAGTACCATTTCTGGGTTGTAATAATCCGATAATTCAATCGCACACAAATACACACGCGTCTCGCATCTATACACAAGATGCAATAACAGGTGACTGAAGCCCATTGCCACATGTCTGACAAGTGGAAGAGCCCATGTCCTTGAGTTCATTCAGATGTGTCGCACAAGACTGCCGTGCAATTTCCAGCCAGAGCGCTGAGGGACTGCTCTGTAGTAAACAGAGGAAGTATTGTATTCCACCCAAAAATTTCACAAGTACATTTTTTTGAGGCCCCTGAACTCCAGGAAAGTATTTTTAGAAAAAGTCCCTGTGTGTGTGTCTGAATGGCATAACTAATAAAACAAAATATTGAACTTGGTATTTAAGTTCAGCGCTTTCCAAAGATGTGACACAAAGATTTTCAAGAAAATCCCCCACTCCATGCTACCGTTTACATGGAACATTTTTCAAAAGTTTTGGTTTGCTCAAAAATGGCTCTTGATTTTGATTAAATTACCACATATTAAAGGTATTCACATGACAAAATATATAGCTTGAGTTCTCTGGAAATAGCCCGTGAAGTCCTCTTCATTCGGAAGGAATTTTGTATATTCTTCTATAACTGCTAAATGTTAAGCGATAGACGAAAATGCACTACACAAAATATGCAATCTCTTTAATACATGCAATTTATTTAAAGTACCTTTTTTGTGGCAACAGCCATCTCCAAGATGTTTGTTATTAATGGTTCAATTTGTGCAATATTTTGTCATGCTTTTAAAGCCGTCAACATTCAGATGTTTCTCGCGATGTCATGGAAACAGCATGGAATTTTAAGGCCAGCATATAGCGTCCAGTTGTTTTGACTATCTCTGTTCTCTTTGTATCTATAACGAAATTTGTAATGTAACTGTTTCTGCATAGGTTTATTTGGATTATAATGAAGTAGACAGAAAAATAAGCTTCAATAAGAAGAGTTTGTATACTTGCTAATAAACATTAGGGGTAGAGGAAATCATGTGAATGTAACACATCAGGTTTTCATTCTGAATTGTTTTGTTACTTTACCATGCAGTTCCGAAGTGTAATTAATGAAAGCTTACAGTATGTTGTAATAACCAACATTTGCAAACTAGTGTTTTAATTAGTATAAAATATGGATAAGATAGTAACGGTGTGGTGAATTTGAAATTATATACAAAATTTGAGTTTTGAGTTGAAACACTTCCTATGACTGGAGCAGTTAACAGTCAAGTTTTAAAACATGTAAGTGATGTTAAGTGTTTCAACTCTGACTGAAATGTTCTATATAAGTGTTTTTCCTGTTTGTGGTATTAATTATGACATCGTTACACAGGTTATAATCAAGCCGACTCACAAGCAGGTTCCCCCACCAACGGTGATACTGAATGGACGTGCAGCAGAGGTCGCTGGTTGTGAAGACTTGAGTTCATCTGACGAAGATGATACAGTACATCCCAGGTTTTCAAAGCCCGACCACGTCAAACTTCTTCTTGAAAGTAAGTGTTTATGTGTACATCTCTCACAAGAGTTGTGTCTTAAAGGATAGACAACTGATAAGTCGTATAGGAAATATCTTTGAATGCAATGGCTTAGTTAACAAAAAGCACTACAAGTACAGTTCACCGGCATACCCGCCGATCAGAGTGAAGAGTATTTGCACATTACCAGAATCTGCCTCAACTCCCTTTGGTTATGGGAAGCCCTCTATCTCCTTTTCTGGCAAATTTATTTATGAATCAATTGGAAACACACATCATCAAAGACTTCCCCTATATTTAGTACACATCCGTTGACAATGTATTTGCGATAAACACAAACACATAGAGGATGCTCTCAAGCAGTTTTTAAACTTGCAGGACATATCCATTCAGTTGCAATAGAAAAGACAATTATAGCTTTGCTGAACCTCAAATTATTGAAGATTGCAGACAACTTAGAATTCGGTATACACAGTTACAAAGAAGCAACATTCAATAGCATGACTTATGGACCAATCAACGTCTCCTTCAGCATTAAAATCTCAGTAAGTCAACAAAATTTGACCTCATAATACCTCAGGAGAAAAAGTCAAGAATCTACGGATTCAACGTAAAAATTGTTTTTTTTAACCGTTAAGTTGTAACATTGATCTGTCAGACCATGGCACTTTATTTTTCTGTGATATTGCCTATACTGATTGTCGCAACCTTGAATGCCGAGCTATGTGTCACATGAATGTTTGTGTTTGATGTAGCTTTGTAATTGTTACAAATTTATCAGGGAGGCTTCGTAGACCGGTGTTACTGTTAACATAAGTCTCTTAGTAAACAATCACCGTTAAGTGTTTTTATTTAAATTTGAATGAAAGAGAACCTGAATGTAAATGTGTTTCGCCAAAGTCGGCTTCATACTTTTCTAATAAGTTTTTTTTGTTTCTTAATTGTGATTTGTTGTTTAAAAACTGTTTTATTATATTAAAAATATGAAACGTATAATTATATATAAGAAGTAAATTCAATACTGTAGTGAAAATGTGCAGATAAAATCAAAGGGTATGAGAGACTGATGTTAACTATAACATGATGACAAAATTGATGTTACCACTTGAGGGTTTATTTATGGACGCTCTTTAACTACTATGGTCCTTAGCGCCCCATTCTGTATTGGGTGTGAAAGACCGGTAATTTTGCTCAGAGGCCTCTATCAGGCTTGAGGTTCTTTTATGTAAATCTATGACAGGACCATCGACTTTACTTCCCTTCCGAAGGAAGCTATTAAAGATTTTTATGCCTAAAAGAAATCCGTTGCCCTCTGCCCAGTTTGAACCTGCAACCTCAGTGGAAAAAAAAATTGTGAAACGAATATAAGCATCCACATCAAGGTACACTGGTGTTGTATCAAATTTAAACAGACAGGAAAATCAGCAGTTGCTTCTCACTTCTGGACTCAAAACCAGAAACAGCACTAACATCAAGTTGCTGAAGTCAGCCCAGAAATCCAAAGAACTGGAAATATGGGAGAAGGCTTTATATAAAGAAGTTTGAAAACTGGATCATGAACTTGGATTTGCCAGGCAGCTGACGATGTGAGCTCTTGCTGTAATGGGTGTTCAAATTGACTCATTAAGTGTCTTTTAAGTACTAAAATGTTTGTTTTGGAAAGAGGCATTTGAAGATATAAACAAAACTTGTATCTTATGTTAACGCAAAAGAGGGAAATGTGCAGGGTTTTATGCTTCCCAGTATCTATCTTCATAAGGTTGCACATGTTGAGTGTTACATGGAGAAGGGAGAATTTCAATCCTATGAAATGCTTGCTTAAACAGTTGTGGCCTGTTATATAAGTCTTGATGTTTCTTTGGTATTAACTCATGTTTTAATTTTGTACTTTTCGTGAAACTTGCTTTTTATTATACATTTTATAGAAACATATGAAACATTTTTCTTTTATTTTTGGGATTTTCTTGTTCCCTTCTTAGCCAGATAATCAGCTTTTTCATTACCAGTAATACCTCAGTGTGCTGGAATCCATTGGAAAGCCAAAGTTTTGTTTAAATACCATGTACGAGAGCAGTCCAGAAAGTCCCAGACGTTTTGGCCTATCGTGGCGATGAACAGGGCTAGAGCCACCATCTTGATGTCAGAACGTTCTTACATTCAGTATGCATCCAGCTGTGAGGACTGTGCCTTCTTTACTGTGCTCTCTGTGTGTTGTTAAAATGTGCGCTACAATAGAAAATCTCGCCACTTGTGAAGTGCGGTTGGCTAAAAAGAACAAATCAATTGAAATTTATTGTCAACTTTGTGATGTTTACGGGCAGGGAATAATGAGTGAAAGCCGAGTCAGGCAATGGTGCATTGATTTTAAAAATGGCCGTACCAATGTTCAAGACGAAGATCGCAGTGGTAGGCCTTGCCTTATGACTAATGAACTGTCAATGCAAATCAATGACAAAATTCGTGAAAATTGTTGTTTCACAATTACAGAACTTTCGGAACATTTTCCCGAAATTTCACGCAGTTTGGTGCATCAAATCGATGCTTTGATACTGAACTGCATGCCGGTGTAAACCAGTGGTTGAAGTCGCAGGCAGCAGATTTCTACAGAGGTGCCACGGTGTGATAAATGCCTCAATTTGAATGGCAATTATGTAGAAAAACAGCTTAAGAGTGTATGTACCTTTCAAATGTAGATAATAAACGTTGATATTTGCATTTTGTTAATTGTTTATTTCAAAACGTCTGGGACTTTAACACGACACATGAGATGTATATCTTGAATTTTCTGGGAATAGCCTTTGAAGTCCTCTTCATTTGGAGGGAATTTTGTATAATCTTGCATAACTGTTGAACTTTAAGCGATAAATGAAAATGCACTACACAAAAAATGTAGATCTTTTTAAAACACATTTGAAATAACTTTTTTCGTGACATCAGCCATTTCTGAGATATACATTATTAATGCTTTGAATTGTTCAGTACTTAGCCATTCTTTTAAAGTCCTGTTGATTTTCAATTGTTTCTCATGATTGCATGGAATTTTAAGGCCAACGTATAGTGTCCAGTTTAATGAAATGTGTAATGTAAGTATTTCTGGAAAGGTTTATCTGAATTAAAATGTAGTAGATGAAAAATAAACCTTCCTGAGAATGATTCGTGTATCCACTATTAAATGATAGAGGGTAGAGAAAGTCATGTGAATGTATGACATCAGGATTTGTTTTTCTACCTCAGCTATAAGGTCAGCTTTTCCCATGTGTCTATCTTTAAGTTATTGCTTCTATCTCTTTACTTTCTATGGTATCTTAAAAGTTGCATGTTAAATTTAATAACATATCTCTTCATGTTTAAAGAAAGTTGGGACTACTTTTGTTTTCCTCCAATGCACGCTGAACAAGTACGAGGGTTGAATGAAAAGTAATGCCTCCACCTTCATCGCTTTGGTTTTGATGAATCAAACACATCCTTGGAATGTGCTGTTCAATTACATAATCACCAGGCAATTGGATAGACTTCTGCCAGCAATGAACAAGTTTTCTTCTGAAACTATCATGGAAGAAGTTTACACCGTTTACACATCCAGCCTGTCACAATTCTCTCAGCTTCTTCATTTAATGCAGATTGTTGTCGTCCATGGTGTCATGCTAGCCTCTGGTTTCCGAGGTCGCAGGTTCAAACCTGGTGGAGGGCAATGGATTTTTTTCAGGTGTAAAAATCCTTAGCATGGTTTCCTTTGGAAGGGAAGTAAAGCTGGTGATCACATGTGTAGCTTCATGGAATGTAAAATAACCTCAAGCCTGATAAAGAGGTCTTTGAGCGAAATTTACGCTCTTTTACACCCAATATAGAATGGGGCACTAAGGACCATAGTAGTTAAAGAGCGTCTATAAATAAAAACTCAATTTTTTTCTGCAGATTGTCTTTGTTGGGAAAAGGTGGAGCCAAATCTGGACTGTATGGTGGTGAGGCTCAGTCTCTGAAGTTCTGCTGTAATAACATTGTCATGCTGCAGTTTCCTTTTGGACCTTATCAGTTGTTTCAAAGTTTGCAGGGTTGTGACGTGACTCTCTGAATTGCTTGTTCCACGTTCAAGGAAATCAACATGGATAACACCTTCTGCATTCCAAAACACTGTTGCTATGATTTTTCCAACTGAGAGCTGTGTCTTGAATTTGTTTTCCTGGGGTGAGTCTTTGTGCCAATATTCCATAGACATGGCATTTGTCTTTGGGTCATAGTGATGTACCCTTATTTTGTCTCCTGTCACAATTGCATACAGAAAGGCGCCAGCTTCATTCTCGTAGTGCTAGAGGAGTTCCTGGCAACTGAGCTTTCATTTCAGGTGTTTGATCCAGGGTACACATTCCAATAACCAAGCAAGGCAATAATGTGAGCTGCACATTCTTGTGAAATGCCGATTATACTAGCAATTTGTGTGTGAGCGATCGTTCTGAATCAGCCTGTCAGTGAAATTGAGTGATTGCTGTTACAGGATGTCTAACCCTTTCTTTGTCAAGCAAGTGAGATGTTCCCGCCACACCATGTTTAAACCTACACAGTGCTTACATTAACACAATCACCATTCTGCTGTAAAGT
This sequence comes from Deroplatys truncata, assembly GCA_030765065.1. Classification (NCBI taxonomy): domain Eukaryota; kingdom Metazoa; phylum Arthropoda; class Insecta; order Mantodea; family Mantidae; genus Deroplatys; species Deroplatys truncata. Next base: position 10,222,142 of record CM060983.1, read on the forward strand.
ATTGAATGACTGGTGCAGAACAGTGTAGGCATTCAATCCTCGTACTTGCAGTAAGACGAAGGGTGCACACTCCCATTAGAGAAGAAAGCAGTTCATTTATTTAGAAGGTTTTTAACAGTGAAGTTGAAGCTCAGTAGTCAAATCTGAAGCATGTCCTGTATAACTGCAGAGTAAGGGAAGCAAGGATATCCTAATGCTCAATGTTTATACAACGTAAAAAATACCTGGAAATGGACTGTGAAGAGCGAGAAATGGTGGGTGGCAATACAGGGTGTTTCAAAAAGAAATCATCCAATTTCACAAGGCTGTATAGTTTACATGATGCACATAAAACTTTGAGATACATTTTATTATACTTTGGGACTACAAAGTTTTCATTTATATCTTTCAAAAGCATTTCACAAAATATATTCAATACCATAAGCATGACAAACATCTACATGCTGTGAGACCAGGTGAACTTGGTGCAATGCAAGATCCATATGACATCTATCTATCCTTGCTGTTGAATGTCGTGTTTGGGCGAAACAGCTGGTGCCAACATGAAATGCAGTACTCTCGATAAAACTCAAGCTGCACAATTATAGTTGATTTGCACCTTCTGAAATGGAGAATGCTTTGCTTTTGTGGAACTTCTCCAATTTCCTCCTGCCATCTTTCTTGATTTTTCCAGTCATCCATCTACATACGTCGCTTGATTATCATTTCCTTGCGAGATCCCGACCCAATAATCGGGATCCACCAGCTAAGGGAGTAGACCCTGAAAGAGAATCCTGTCCTCCAATAAGTTGCAGGTTGAGCACAGAGCTAGCAACCCACTATAAATTGCTACATTTCCAAACAAGATAAGAGCTTGAGGATAGAAAGGGTGGAGCAAGGTGGTCACCATGAGGAAGAAGGAAAAACGAAATGGAGAATGCAAAATGCTGTGTGTTGCCATCTCCGCTATATGCCCACTGGGTACTAAATGCTCAAGCTAGTTGTACCAAAAAGACCCCTACTGGGAACCAGCAACTTTCAACTAACACCAATAAAAACGTGTAGTGTTGATGTGTATTTTGAAATTGGCCGTGAGGTTCTATTTGCATTCATGTATAAGGTACAGCCTTGTGAAATTGGGTGATTCTTTTTGAAACACCCTGTATTTAGTTATTACATCAGTATGAATTCTAGTTTAAAATAAAGAGAGTTGAAGGTTGTTACGCTACATCACTAAAATGTTTTCAACATGCTGACGATGGTAGCAAACCATCTCCCGAAACATGTTCAAGTAAGAACATTTTAGTGATGTAGCGTAACAACCCTCAACTCTCTTTATTTTAAATTATGACACATCACTGTTACTAGCTTCTAAAATCTTCAAAATTAATTAATGAATTCTAGTGGTTGTGTACTGAATGAGTGGCCTTGGTCAAATTTTATTAGACATCCAATTGTAATTTTTTTCTTAGCTTTTTATCAAAATAATCCATTAAGCTCAATATCTACAATACAAAACTGTGTTAGAAAAAATCAGTTTAGACGAAGGCTGGAGTTTAATGTTATTGACTGGGCAGGTGGCAGAATACCAGATGCAGCCATGATACATGCTGCGAGGAAAAGACGTCAGCTAGCCAGGGAAATGGGTGGTGATTACATTCCAATAGAGAACAACAACACTAACAAAACGTAAGTCACTCAACTACCTACTAGTTCCTAAGGAATTTGGGTTATTTGGTGCTACAGGTCTGCATTTCTTAATGCCACAAAAACTGGGTAAAATGACATTTGGGCTGGTTCACAATACCATGGGAATAAGAATACAGATTGACTGGTGAAGGCTGGTTGTGCAGATTTAAAACTAATGTTGGCTACATTGTGAGTCATTCATGGCCAGCTTGATTTATAATCACTGCTTTGTGTTGCTGAAACTTGTATACAACTTTGCACTGCTCTCTTCTAAACTATTATTATTATTATTATTATTATTATTATTATTATTATTATTATTATTATTATTATTATTTGAAGTGTTTACGGTACTCTCTAATAATTATAAGTGCTCACAAGCATGTTCAGATGCAAAATTATGATTTTACAACTACTTTATATAAAATACAAACACAAACACTTTGACTTGTGATAAGGTAAGAATATTGGAGTGTATAACCTCACCTTTTGTGCAAAGTTGTAAGTTGTGTTGATATTATATATAAGTTTATGATATCTTTTGCTTTCTATGCTCAAAACAGCTAATGCACTTAACCTGGCTTCTTTCATTGTCCTTAAAATAGTTTTTTAATTTGAGTTTTGAAAATTGCATTTTTGCTGTTGCCAGTGTCATTGTGAACTTAGAATATAACTGAACCGAGATCAGTTACCTAAAAAGTTTGTAAAACAGGTATTATTAACCAACAGAAATGCTTTTAGCATCCCATTCTATATTGAAAGTGAAAGATCAAAAATTTTGCTCAGAGGCCTGTTTATCAGGCTTAAGATTCTTTTGTGTGCCATAAATCTACAACACAGTACCACCGGCTTTACTTCCCTTCCGAAGGAAGCCATGCTAAGGATTTTTACGCCTGAAAAAATCTGTTGCCCTCCACTGGGTTTAAACCCACCACTTTGGGAACTAGAGGCTAGCTATCATGGTACCATTAGACCACGGAAGGGGACGCAACAGCTAGAAATACTCAATCAAAATAATGACATTGAGAGCATTATTTTTTACTGGCCATGTTGTCTATTCGACCAAAACTTGTTTCTAATGTCCTCCAGCTGCTTTAAGTCATACCCAGACAAGTGACAGTGATAAAAATGAGTATCTCTGCATTTTTTTGGAGTAAATCCACATTGTAAGCATATACAAATAAGTTATACTTAATCTTAGATTAGATGTGGTGTCATTAGCTTCACTTACACACAACCTCCAAATACTGAATGTCACCAACGCTCACACTTGTGCTATGGTACATAACTTAACCTCACTCCTTACATCGCTATGCATCAGTAGTGAATTGTTACACTGTATTTTGGGTAGTACCATATATTTTCGCAGATAAGACGACAGTTGAATCATTAGAAAAGGCCCGCAAGATCTGGGGTCATCTTACAGGACAGATATAAAAATAAAATAGATTGAACTTTATATAAATTAAAACCATTACAAAATAAAACAAATCACTCACCAATGTATTTAAAATCCTGTCACATTTGTCATCAAAGGCAACAGCTCTTCAAGTACATCCTACGTTTGTTGTTGAGAAGCTCGTCATATTCTGTACCTGGCAAGTTGATTTCCACTTGGTCATCAGTATCCCATATCAAATTGTCCATAGCATTAAAAATCCTACACCTTTTGAAGGATTTGATGACATCAGGTGATGCAGTCACTCATCTATTGTGATCTTTGAATGGTATATTCAGAAGTTGTAGCATCGAAGTTAAACCACCCGGTATAACAGCAAGGTTAAGTGTTCTTGCAAAACATAGGACATGTGTTATAACAGCATTGAACCACATAAACCAATGAAGTATGGGAGACTTCTTTCAGGGGACATTCACGCACAGTTGTAAATTTTTTCCTGCCCGCAGAAAGCATCAGTCACTGGCAGTTGGCCTACGAGTGAAGATTTGTAGTGAGCGGTTGTCAGATTTCACTTTTTTTTGTAAAATGACAGAACAACTTGAGCAGTGATATTGCATATTGGTGATACCTAAGTGGAACCTATTTGCAAGATTCAATGGGCTTTCAGGGGTGATGCCATGAGCACCTCATGGATAAAGGAGTGGCCACACATCAGTAGACAGTGAAACGTGTTCAGGAAGGCCCTCAACTAGCCGAAATGACAATGTCATTCGGCAAGTGCGGACTCTGGTCTTGCAGGACTGTTGTATCACAATCCGAGAACCTGCGAACAAGATAGGGCATGAGGAGACTGTCCACAAAATTCATACCAAAGCTGTCGCAGAAGCAATGGCATCTGTACATACACAGGACATGCTGGCCAATGCAAACAGTTTCTGAACACTGTGATCACAGGCGACGAGTGGCAGCAAAGTCAAGGTGATGTTGATTCTTCATGAGTACTCACCACCAGGAGCTCCTTTGTTGCCTTCATACGGTGCAAACAACGCCCACCCACAACACTCCTGTGTGACTTTTGGCCATTTCCAAGCTAAAAATGCCACTGAAAGGAACCCGATTTGAGTCAAGAGAAGACATCATGCTGAATGCAACGGCCCAGCTACTCACGATTCCAGAAATGTTTCCAACAATGGCGGGAGAGGTGGGTGCATCACCAAGGAGGCCACTTTGAAGGGCTTTAGTGTTTCAGATCTCCAAATCAGTAAATGTATTTTTGCCGACCAAAGGTTCGATGCTTTTTGAACACACCTCATATCCTAGGTGATTTTGTAGAGCACATGGTCACCTCTGCCACATATTTTCATCCTTAATTTCCACACCATTCTCATCCATGCACCCCCTTTTTTTTTACTTTCTCTACTACGTATAGTAAGTAGGGGAAGTATTGTTTTCCACCCAAAAATTCGATACCGAGATTTCACCGGAAATGTATGTTTTGAGACCCCCTGAATCCAAAAAAAGCATTTTTGGAAACATGTCCGTGTGTGTGTCTGTGAACAGCATAACTCAGAAACGAACAATCGGATAAACACCAAACTTGGTATTTAGGTTCAGTATCTTCCAGAGATGCGACACGAAGGTTTTCAAGAAAATCCCCCACCCCAGATTACCCTTTACATGGAAGATTTTTCGAAAATTTTAATTTTCTCAAAAATGGCTCTAACGATTTTGATTAAAATATCATATGTTTAAGATATTTTCATGACAAATAAAACGTATATCTTGAATTTTCTGGGAATGTCTCCAAAAGTATTCTTCATTGTGAACGACTTTTGCATAACTGGTAAACCATAAGAGATAGACAAAATTTTACTACACAAAAATGTAGATCGCGTTAAAATACACAATTTATGTCATATACATTTTTTTTGTTGAGTGAACCATTTTCGAGATATTGATTGTTATTCCCTTAAATTTTTCAATACTTATTTTCTCAAATGGGAATTCGTTATTCATTTTTACTTTCTCTACTACGTATAGTAAGAGGGGAAGTATTGTATTCCACCCAAAAATTCGATACCGAGATTTCACCGGAAATACATGTTTTGAGACCCTCTGAATCCAAAAAAAGCATTTTTGGAAACATGTCCATGTGTGTGTGTGTCTGTGAACAGCATAACTCAGAAATGAACAGTCGGATAAACACCAAACTTGGTATTTAGGTTCAGTATCTACCAGAGATGCAATACGAATGTTTTCAAGAAAATCCTCCCACCCCAGACTACCCTTTAAATGGAACATTTTTCGAAAATTTTAATTTTCTCAAAAATGGCTCTAACGATTTTGATTAAAATATCATATGTTTAAGATATTGTCATGACCAATGAAATGTATATCTCGAATTTTCTGGGAATGTCTCCAAAAGTGTTCTTCATTGTGAACGACTTTTGCATAACTGGTAAACCATAAGAGATAGACAAAAGTTTACCACACAAAAAATGTAGAACGCGTTAAAATACACAATTTATGTCATATACATTTTTGTTGTTGAGTGAACCGTTTTCGAGATATTGTTTGTTCTTCCCTTAAATTTTCCAATACTTATACTTTTTCTCAAATTCGTTATTTATTTTTTTATGTCCTGGACGTGCAAAGAGAATGGAATGCGGCACATAGCAACCAGCGTTAAAATATTTGACTATCGCTTAAAACCTACCATATTCCCCTTTCATCTACATGAAAATTACCAATAAGATTGACATCTCGAATCTTGATTAACATGAAGCATATGGAGAATAAGCGTTTGTAAAAATAGTTTGTACAAGAGTAGGGAAAGTCATGTGAGTGTAACATCAGATTTTTTTATCTTGTATATGCAAAGAGTATTAATCTGTGGCAAAGGGAATGGTGCTGCACCTAGCAACCAGCTATTAAGAGATATGTATATGCTTAAAGGCTACTGTATTTCTATATTGCCCTTGTAAATATATATTCCCCTTACATCTACAAGAAACTTAGCAATAAGATAGACTCTGCAAATGTTTATCTCGATTAACATGAAGTAGATGGAGAATAAGCGTTTGTAAAAATAGTTTGTACAAGAGTAGAGAAAGTCATGTGAGTGTAACATCAGATTTTTTTATCTTGGATATGCAAAGAGTATTAATCTGTGGCAAAGGGAATGGTGCTGCACCTAGCAACCAGCTATTAAGAGATATGTATATGCTTAAAGGCTACTGTATTTCTGTATTGCCCTTGTAAATATATATTCCCCTTACATCTACAAGAAACTTAGCAATAAGATAGACTCTGCAAATGTTTATCTCGATTAACATTAAGTAGATGGAGAATAAGCGTTTGTAAAAATAGTTTGTACAAGAGTAGAGAAAGTCATGTGAGTGTAACACATCAGATTTTTTGTCTTGGATATGCAAAGAGATTGGAATCCGCCAGCAACCAACGCTTAAAACATTTGACTATCACTTAAAGCCTACCATATTCCCCTTGCATCTACAAGAAAATTAGCAATAAAATTGACATCTCGATTAACATGAAGTAGATGGAGAATAAGCGTTTGTAAAAATAGTTTGTACAAGAGTAGAGAAAGTCATGTGAGTGTAGCACATCAGATTTTTTTTTTTGAAAATGTATGAAAATGCCTGGCGGGAAGTTTATTTTAGGAGTACTTTTCCTCTTGAAAATGACCATTGGTTTTAACTTTGTTCCATCCCTTTGCCATGAGTGTTAACACTATTGTAAACTTGGTCTTTTCATGGCCTGTGCTTCTGACCTGAACAGTTTTTATGCCTTTTGTTTCCACAGTTCTGTTGTTTATCACGTGTAGGTTCATCATTGCTTATCCATTTTTCCAGTATCAGATAATGGAAAACTGTGTTTTTGTCTCATACCAATAACGAACTTATGACTTATGGTAAAGGCCTTGTGTAATTTCTGCACAGTTTTTGTTTTCTGTCGTATTACCAGTTTTTTTCTGTTCATGAAACGATTGTATCAACCTACTGCTGCTTTAAATTCTTTGGCTTGTTCTGGATTGGCCCATGTCCACCTCAATGCATTAGCCCTAGTTATATTTCTTGCAATAACACAGCAGTTCTGTTCTTGTACTCATTCTGCAACGTTATTTTCTAAATCTGGCCAGCAACCTCCTCATAGAACATTTTTTTTAATAGCATCTTCATTCTCTCTCCAATCTCACAAACCCTTGCAGCAGCACAGTTGTGTTTGTTTCCTTAGCATGTTTTATATGCTTCACATTAGGCTCACACTTCACAAATTTTAATGCTGATTACACTTACAGTACAAATTGTTTCAACACAGATGTGACTTCGTGATTTGGCACATGCACATAACGATGCTGAAGGAGGCTTTTTCTTTATGCGTGTATTACTAATACAGAGTAGGGTATGCCCACAAAATAGAATAGCCCATATGATGCTTTTGTGAATAGTCATGATCATTATTGGGGGTTCACTTTATAGGACAGTTATATGCTAAAACTTTGGTGAAAATTACAGCATTTAAGTTTATTGTTTCCTTAAAACTTGATGCATTTTGCTGATAATATTCTAGGTACGTTATACTGTTTTAAACAGTAACTTTATTTTATCTAACTCAGCACGATATCCTTTCTTAACTTGAATTTCATTTATCACACCACCTCTACATCATTGGGCCGGTTTCATCAACTGATGTTAAAAATACTTAAATCTTGTTTGTTAACATTATTTTCAAAGTTTAACATAATGTTAGAGCTTGCGTTTTATCAAGCTTTTACACAAATTGTTAGCTAATATCTTTTTACCGTCAAAGATAACAGTGAATGATAGGTTTTAAGAAGGTGGTGACTGAACTACATGGCTTCTGAATGTGCTCCAATGTCTTTGTCTATGTATCATAGCACTCTCTGTGTCAGTAGCAGATAACTAGTTGAATTCATGAATTGAGTTTTATTTATAGACACTCTTTAACTACAGTGGTTCTTAAAATCCCATTCTATATTGGGCATGAAAGACCTGAAATTTTGTCCAGAGGCCTCTTTATGAGACTTGAGGTTCTTTTATGTGCCGTAAATCTACGAGACAGGACCACCAGTTTTAGGCTTCATTCACAATGAAATGTAAGCGCAGGCGTGAGGGAACACCATTCATAATGCAGACGTAGACGTAACGCAAGAAGTTTGCACGGCTTCTAGATCCTTAAACTAACTGTAGAAATGTTCCCAGTGAAGCATAAATTTCAAATTGAATAATATAACCAACAATACCAAATAAAGTTCACTCAATATTTTATAAATAAGTAGGTGACAAAAAAAATACATACATAAAGTGGTTTCAATTTAAGTTCAAAGGAGTTGTAAACAAAACCACGTGACAAGAGATCACCTCATTGGCTGGTGAGCAAAGTCGCTTCTTCCTCTACATAAAACTGTTCAGTTCAGATTGTAAAATTTTGTGGTTATTCTTGTACAGAGAAAATTTAAAATACCTATTATTGCAACAGTTCAATTTATAAAATAAAATGTGTTTCTTGAGATTCACTACAATAATTAAATGAACCGTTATAGAAGATGGCTTAAAAGGTTATACGTGGGCGCTGTAGTTCGTTTCCGAATAAGCCGTCAGTAGGCTTCGTAACACATGTTGAGAAAATATTACTTTCGACCAATATTTTCTGAGATTCCTCTACCACTGTGGAAAACATAAAATGCGGAAAATGGAAAGAAGACAATTGTGTTAAATGCTTTTGAAAATTTTTGTTAAAAGTACCCACCTTTAATGGACAATGAATAGAGTTGACTGTTGTTTAGCAATAATTGAACTTCTTTGTTAGTGATGCAGAATTGTTACTGTGGTGTTTGTTTTCTGTTGTATCTGTTAACGTATAGTGCTAGTCACTTTCTTAACTCATAAAGTGGTATTACTCATTAATGAATGATTTCACAGATGTCGAACTGTTCAGGTACCACTTTTATTCTTCTACTCTTAGTATTATATGTTAGAAGTTTAGGATGTAAGGCAAAATATAGGAATAAGACATAAAATAGTTAAAAGCTAATGATTCCTAAGCTGCACAAAGTACCGTATTTGCATTCTGTCAGAAGAAATCCCCTCTTGCAGGTACTTTGGTTCCCAGCGTCGTCACGTGGTGCTGCCATTTGCTCAGCGGAGTGCTACATTAAGTTTTGTTTACTTCTACTTTAAAATTGGAGTGAAAAATGTATACATACGCCCAACAGCCGCCCGTAGCGTTAGTGACATCACGACTGTTTGACCAAAACATTGAAAGTAGTTGTGTGCAAGTATTGTGGAAACAGGGCCATTATTCCGTATGTAGGTAGTGAGCACTTTCGCTATCAACATGTAAGACACGCACTGTCGTTGGCATTGTGCTGCCAACATTGTAACATCGAGGGCCCTAAGCTGCAAGACGTAACCGAGGGATTTGAGGACCCTCAACACGTAGCCGAGGAATGTTTTTAGAAGTTTGGCCGCAGCTTCGGAGTGATGACAGGGTGTAGCTATAGGATCTGCGTGTCTAAACTCGAATGATCCACTTTAGCCACATTTTCCTTGCTTTGCGACATTCCGTTAGCTATATCTTTTTTCATCGCGTTCGCAATATCTTCTGACAAGATTTCCGCAAAAGCTAAGCTGTTGCCAAGAAGGGCCCAATATTTTCGATAAAGCAACAACTCCTACACAATTTAAGAACCCGGGATACTACACAGTCAACTCTGCGTATTAAAAAACCCTGATTCTGTAAGTTTGTTAAAATTTCATACCTGCTTCCTGCATATGGAATAATGTCCAGAAATTGCAGCAAGTTAGATATGTGATGATACAGCTACAAGTTATATTAATGCAATGTTCATTATCTCTTTACGCCTTATGATTTGTGAGCCAAGAAATGTAGGCACAGATGCTGTATTCATCCACTAAATCAAAGAGGATTCAGTAAGCAGACCCATAAGCTCTTGAGAGATCGTGACCCACAATTTGTGTGGCACGGCCTGTTGGAGGAGTGCACACATGTACATTAGACGGCTGAAGTCTGCTGTTGAACAAGCATAAAGTTTGGATATGTATTGTAATGAAAAGAAGCTAGAAACAGTGATGTGTATTGAATTTATTTAAAGGTGAGTCGAAATTGTAACACTAACATCACTTAAGTTTACTCAAACTTATTTAAGTTTAAGTTATTTATTTAATTTAAGTGAGTAAACTTAAGTGATGTTAGTGTTACAATTTCGACTCACCTTTAAATAAATAAAGTTTGGAGTTTGCAAACTGTTGCGTTGCGTGTGAATGCTCCCATCAAATAACATGAATGCAAAGTCTTGTGCTTACATTTCATTGTGAATGGGCCCTTACTTGCCTTCCGAAGGTAGCCATTGTCCTCTGCATGGTTTGAACCCACAATATATAATAAATTCCAAATATAAATATCAACAAAGAAAAAAAATCTAATAAAGCATAATGATACATAAATCACCTTGGTAACTAGAAGTTGGCATGGTATCCTTAGACCATGGAGGATGACAGCTACATTTATGGGGAATTGCCATGTGATGTTGCCGATTGTTTGATGTCAACTGAAAAATCTAGATGCAGAGGAACTGGTTATTAAGCATACAGGTATTATTGAGTGCATAAAAGCCAACTTAAAGGATGCAGCCTGGGAGAAAATCTGTGAGTAATTTAATTGGAATGAACCCATTTCTCGTGGGTCCAGTAAGCAACTGCAGCAATTTTATGCTGGCATAAAGTGCAGCTCCAAAAATGCCAGGTGCAAAAAGCATTTAGAATGGTTTAAATCTTGTGGTGGAACTACATTAAAACTAAAGTGTGTTATTGCTGATTAAGGATCAAGCAGACCCGAACAAATGTACTGTTTCCTTTGAAAAACTTCCGGATAAACTCTCAAACGGTAAGTTTGGAATTGCCAACATTATCACTGTCATTAAGTGAAAAGTGCCAGTAGCGTAAAATCTCAATAATTAACACTTGTAAGAAAGAGACGTGCTTCTGTTTGTGGTATTCTAATAACCTCTTGTATTTGCTGTAAAACCATGGTCATGATCTAGTTGGACAGCCTCTATTGCTTTAAAAATGCATCCTTTTGCAGGTTTCATTATGATGCATGACTGTTCTTCTGTTAGGAAAGGCTTTCAAAAATGCAAATGCAGCAAACTTGCATCAACAGCAACCATTTTCAACCTCTAACATTTGTTAAATGCTTTAACACAGGGTTACAGCAAGTTAACTTAACACACTAACATTTTTCTGTGGGACAGAATTTATGTTAATTTCAATTTTAAATCAGTTTAACACGTTTAGCATTGATTGGTGAAAGTCTATATTGTGTTAAGCTTTCTGGTTCTCAAAAACATTATAAAGAAATTCATTGTTTAAACTGGACAAAATTATGTCCAGTGCCCAAGCAACCATTTTCCTTTTTATTCTTTGTTCTCGGACTGCACATCGATAACATTTCCTGTGCGGGAAATCAGGAATAAAAATTAACACCCAGTATATTGATTTTCGTATCAATAGCAAAGTGGAAACTGATTTTGTGCATTGGAACATCATTTGTTTGTAACTGACCAATGATGTTTTTTCAGTTGCATCCAATTCAGTCAATATAATGCAGGTAAAGATAAATGTTCTGAATGCAAATCCATTACTATTTCCTCTAGTGGTACTATACTTTATTCCTTTCTTAATAGGGTACATTAAAGTTATTTTTTGTTCTTTGATAATTTATATTGGATTTTGCTCCCCATTTGCTATTTTTGAGTTGCATATAAACAAACTACGTGTGATATTTTTGCCAGAAGAACCAGCACCCAATGAATGTGAGCAACTTTCATTTGTTGGGATTCTTCCAGTTTCATTTTCCTAGCTTGCGAGTCTAATATACAAGAGAAAGTTAAAATGTGACCATAAGTTGTTTCTTGTTCCCAGGACCTGACTCAGTTAGTGTGAACCAGCCTTAAAACTTGTATTCACAAAGTTGATTCAGTTCACATCAGAATACGTACTGAAATTTGATTTGTGGCTGCATGTTCTGAATGTGCTAGTAGGTGATCATTTGAATACAGCAATTTGAACCTCTTTACATGTGTTTTTGCTCTACTTAGACTTGGTGGAAGTAATATTGCACTTCACCCAAAATTTAATTTGAGATTTCACCAGAAATAAATGTTTTGAGGTCCCCTGAATTGCTAAAAAAGTTATTTTTTATGTGTGTGTGTGTGCACGTGCATGCTTGTGAGAGAGAGAGGGAGAGGACTCAAAAACAAAACGTTTGGATAATGCCAAACTTGGTATTCAAGTTCAGTAGATGTGACAAGAAAAGTTTCCAATCCCAAACTACCCTTTACATGGAAACATTTTTGTTATTTTTTTATTTCATCAAAAAATGGCTCTAATGATTTTGATTAAAATACGACATGTTTAAATATTTACATGACAAAGTGCAGTCCTCTTCATTCTGATGAATTTTGTACAGTGAAACCTGTTCAAGACGTAAATCTCTTTCTGGATTTTCTTGCGGTGTGTAGTTTTGATATAAATAGCTGTTAAAAACAAAAGCACTGCAAATAGTGAGGTTTCGTTCATGTTGAATTGGAATGAGTCACACCATCTTCACTTACTAAGTTGTTAAGCATGTTCCTGCTGTCATCTACTGGTGGAATGGCAAAGCTCTAACAAAGTACTTGTGGGGTTTCACAATTTACAATGTTATCTTCATTCTTGACGACGAATATTTTCTCCCAAATAATCAGTTCTAGTGATGAGGAAACTGTTTTAACAGTTTTATGGTTTGTCCAATGTTCTGATTTTCAGACCAAAAGTGGTGTGATACAGCAGATTTGTCTATTTCTCTGATGTTCAAATTTGTCATGGTTTTAGCTACGAGGTGCATTCAAGTTACAACACCTCCAATTTTTTTCTCAGAACTGGAAACATTCATTCATTCATTATCTGTTTACCCTCCTCTTATGTAGGACTTACAGGCGGGTGCCTGGGGTCAGAGGCCCGTCGAGGAGCAGACACTCATGGATGAGACAGAGCATCCAGGATGGGTGATCAGACCGATGCCTGGTATGGGATGAAGGAAGTAGATGAAACGAAATGTTGGTGAAATGGATGAAAGGACAGGTGATGATGGAGCAGTTGGTGGAATGAATGGCGGGGGAAACCGGAGAACCCGGAGAAAACCCGCCCAGACGCCGCTTCGTCCACCACAAATCCCACATGCAGGTCCCTGGGATTGAACCCGGGCTGCTTCGGTGGGAGGCGAGCGGTCTAACCACTCGGCCACGGCGCCGCCTAGAACTGGAAACAGATAGAAGTAAAGTAACCGAGCACTCTTTGCTAATGTGTGACAAAGATTAAATGTAGATGCCGTTTTTCAATCCAGAAACGAAGCGCCAGTCTGCTCAATGGAAACACACATATTCACCGCCACCAAAAAATTTTGGGTAAGCGCCAGTGCTGAAAACATGATGGCCATGTTCTGGGACAGCGATGGCGTAATCCTTACTCATTGCACTCCAAAGGGAACCGCTGTGACAGGTGCATCCCACGAAGATGTTTTGAAGAAGAAACTCCTTCCGGCATTGCGTGAAAAATGGCTGGAATAGGCTGCACGTGTGCTCTTTCACCAAGACAACGCATCGGGTGAACCTTACACAGCAGTTTCTTTGTGCAAATAAGTTTGAAGTCATTCCTCATGCTCCCTACTCACTCGATCTGACTCCTAGTGACTTTGGGCTGTTTCCGACGATGAAAGACACTCTCCGCAGCCGCACATTCACCAGCCGTGCCACTATTGTATCAGCGATTTTCCAGTGGTCAAAACAGACTCCTAAAGAAGCGTTCGCAGCATCGACGTTGTGAAAAATGTGTACGGCTGCAGGGAGATTACGTCGAGAAGTGACACAAGTTTCATAATTTTCATGTTATAACTTGAATGCACCTCATATGTAGAATTTTTCACTATGTTCATAGCTAATCTGTTAGATTTCTGATTTAAGTGCATCTGGGGTTGTATTTTTGAGTGGTTTGTTCAGGCTGTATCTGTTTAATTGGATACCAAACCTATTGAAGATTTTGTCAAATTTACTAAATGCCCATGGATGATATGTGAACATTATTTCCAGGTAGTCTCACCGATTGTCTTAAGAGTAGTTGCTTGGGCTATTTCTTTGATTAAACATCGTAAATATTGAACCTGGTTTTAGTCAATTTGCCACTGCCATGTCCAATATATGTTGGTGTTCTTTTGAATATTCTTCTCTGCTTAGAGGGACATTGTTTAACCAGTGGATCAGACTTTTGGAAACTGGAAGCTGGTGAGAGATCAGATTGCATTCATTCTTTTTAATGTAACTACCTGCGTGTGTTGATTTCCTGTAGATTCCAAATGTAAATTTCTCCTGGTCTCTGATTATTTTGTTATCTAACCGCTGAAGATGAGGACAAATGCCCTCAAAAACGTTCCAATTTTAATAACTTAGTAAATGAAGCTTTGTGTAAAGATAGTGTACTCAAAACAGTTCAAAAGCATGTCAGTAGTTTCAATATATTGCAGTTTATTAAAAAGCACTCACCTTAGTAGGTATGTAGTTTATATCTTCTGTGGAACCCAGTACATATTATGTATGTTAAATACATTATTTCAGTTGCTCATTATGCATTCCTTATTTTTTAAACTTCTGTAGATTTGTGTTTTGCCACATTTCAACTGTAGCATTAGTTGTTTCTCTTTTTCCTTTAAATTGATCATTTTCAGTTTATTCTTTTAATGAAAGTGCCACGTTTTTATGTGAGCTCCTTTTATCAGAAAATGCCAGCTTTTCTCACAATATAATGTTGCAAGCAACAGACACCACTGAAGGAAAGACACACATTTGCAGTGTAACTGCTTCCTTTCGTCCTTGGCACAGTCTCCACTAAGATATGTCATTTACCTTAATGACCATTTGCAGTACAGAATGTCCCAAAGCCATTTATAGTTTCCTTGGAAGCACAACATATCCAAAAATGCATTTTATTACTACATATTTCCTCTTTTAAGCAGTTGCCACATATATGATTTCCATCAGCACTGAAATGGCAGGATTCAATGTCTGTCTGGGCACGTTTTACTGTATAAATGGAAAACCATAAATCATACTGCACAAAATTGTAGATCTCATTAAAACCAATTTATATCAAATAAATTGTTTTGTGGCATTAACCGTTTTTGGCACATTCTTTTATTTCTTGTAATGTCATGCAAAGAGAGTGTAATTACTAAGTCAGCATATAGTTAAACATTTGACTATGACTTCGGTCCATGTTTCTCAATTAACATCAATTAGATAGAAAAATAAGCTTTTGTAAGAATACTTTGTAGAAGAGATATAAAAAGAAAACATTGGTGGCGAAAGAAAGTCATGTGAATTGAGCGTTTACTTTGCTGTAGTGACGCCGGTAAGAGACTTGTTCGTGAAGAGGACGAGGAAGGCAGTGATGAAGAAAGGATCACAATGGCAGTTAACACAGCAGCACGAGATCGAGAGCGACGCAGAGAAGCCTTCATGGCAGCTCAGGATTCAAGTAAGATAATGCTAACAGTAAGGGAAATATAAATTAATTTGCAAATTATTTCACATAATGTGTGTTTATAATGCATTAAAATGCTCTTTTTATGTGAGTTTATGAGTAACTTTATTAGATATCAAAACCTTACTTCATTTTTGCTTTCTCTTCCACCTCTTACCTAGAGTAGGTAAGAGGAAGTATTGTATGCCACCGAAAAATTTGATGTTTCACTGGAAATAGATGTTTTGAGGCCCCCTGAATTTAAGAGAGACACACGTTAGAAGTGAAAGTTGTTACGTTCTAGCATTTGTTGACAATTTTGTTATTTTAGGATTAGGAAATGGTTATGTGGAATTGGATTGAAGAAAATCTTTCTTAATTAAGTGAAATATTTCTTTTATTCATCAATTTCCATTCATAGTCTAAAACTGCTTGTACACGATCAAATTCAATACTTTACAAGACTTCAAGAGTTGTTACAACTTGTCAAATTGCTTCCAATCCTTTGAAGGTCTTTGAAAGTCTTGAAAGCAAATAAGGACATGCTCTAAACGGTCAAATGATTTGATGGCTTTGGCCAATGAAATGCGAGTATTCACAGTGCATCAGGAAATCTGCAACATGGCTGAAAGTAAATGAAAATGGCTCCCTGGCCAAGGTATGTTGTATGTGAAGTGATTAGGTTATACATAAACTGGCCATGTCTCTACATAGAGAGCTCTGTGGATTATCACAAGATGAAGAAATAATTGCCAGGCAGTTTTCCAAACTAAGTATACATTAATGCAATTTTATATAGTGTGGTTAACCTGTCGGTTGGTATTATTTTCATTGTATTCCACACTTGTAATGTGATTTCATTGGATATAATACGTGAAAGTGCTACATAATATTAGTAAAGAACAATATTTCATTGCGAATTGTTATACTGTGACTCAAATAGAAACTCTCTTTGCGCGTGATATATTATCAATGTGTTCCGAAGGGTTTCAGTTTGGCGAAGAGACAACTTGTAAATACACATTTTTGACATTGTCAAGTCTTGCCAAGTCTTTTCCAATCTTGTCACATATTGAAAAATATTTCACAATTTTTCTTGTAAACTCTTGAATTGAAAAAAAAAAGTTTGATCGTGTACAAGGGGCTAGAGAAAGAAATTCTGGGTTTATGAAAGCTGAAGTATGATACAAATAATTTAAACAGTAAATTTTCTAAATAACGAGTTGCTGTTTTGGCAGTCTTCAATTGTAACTTGAATTTTTCATGTAAAAGTCTTATCAATGGTTGAGCTTCATCTGAGTTGAAATCGCCACTCATAATCATTGGCATTTCATCCAGACCTTTTTCCAACAATGCTGCACCTTCAATAGTGTACGTCAATAAGACTTTATGAATGAGTTCAATGATATTAACTCTTGCATTGTTTGATATGTACATGGCCACCATCATAATCATCTGACTGTTTTTCTATTGACATTTGGCTGTACAAATGTCGCCAATTCCTGTACTCAGTAAGCCCAGTGCATGAGCTTGAAGTACATTTGTCCAATATTCACCCTATCGTTGACGTTTCTGTAGATAGCTACTCCTCCAGCTCTGACATTTGGGCATTTAAATTGCACAACAAAAATGAAATTAAGGATGTCCAGCCTCTCTCATTTAATTTTCATTTATATTTATTTGTCATTTGGTAATTACAAAACAATTACAATAAACTTCGTCAATGTTAAATTTTAGCTACACACATTATACAGGGAGAGCCAAAAGACTATGAACCGGCTGTGCTGTGTTTTTCCTGTCTGTGTCCTCGGTGCTCGCCATCTGCAGCTATCATAGAAAGGCGCGGATGAAACCATACAACATTTTTAAAACTACTTTTAAAGGCTTTACTTACCAACTTTATGAAAGTGTGTTTGAGGACAAAATTATTATTAAAGATTTGTGGGCCCCTCGGTCCCCCAACCTAACCCCCTGCAATTTCTATCTCTGGGGTAACTTAAAACAAAGTGTACAAGACAAACCCACACACCCTGGAAGAATTAAACCAAAATATCTGCCAGGAAATTGCCAGCATTTCTCAACGTGAACTATGGCGAGTGATGGATAGTTTCCTAAAGAGGTGCCAAAAATGTATGGACAATGACGGTGGCCAGTTTCAGCATCTCCTTCCATAAAGTTGGTAAGTAAAGCCTTTAAAATGTTGTATGTTTTCATCCGCACCTTTCTATGATAGCGGCAGGTGGCAATTAATATACATATTAATTTACAATTTACTTTTATCTTGATCATTGAATTCTTGTAAACAATAAAATGAATTTTTTATAATCCATTCATGCATTCTGTTCTTTAATTCTAGAACATTTAAAGTCTATTTTCTGTGGTAGTGCATTAAAAATTTTTATTGCAGTTGCTTTATAATTTGTAAATGTTTTTGGTAAACTATAGTAGGCATGTCAATTTTACTGGTATTCCTTGTTTCATGATTATGTACTGAATTTCTTGCACTATAATTGTGTATATTTTCTTTGATATTTATCAAAGTGTCATCAATATATAAATTTACTACAGTTTGAATTTTTAATTTCACAAATAATGGTTTGCAATGTTCTGTATTTTTGAATTTCTTAGAATTCTAACAATCCTTTTTTGAATTTTTAAAACATCTATTATCCTTGAACTACCACCCCATAATATTAGACATATCTTAGGACACTGTGAAATAAAGAGTAATAGGTCATTAATACAAAATCTATTGAAACTTCTCTTTTAGATTTGCCAACAAAAATACTACTGTCAAGTTTTTACACAATTGGTGAATGTGTGAATTCCAAGTTAGTTTTTTATCAATAATTACACGTAAAAGTTCAACTGTTTCATTTTCATTATTACCTGCATGTTGAACATTGTTTAAAGTGAAGGAAATACTTTGTGTTTTACTGTCGTTCATATAAAAGCCATTACTTTTAAACCATAATTTTGATTTTTCATTAGTGATTTTTACCAGTTTTTGTAGCATGTTAACATATTTATGAACATTTAAAAAATATGTATCATCAGCATATACAACAGTGTGAGGCAAAACACATTTTGAGACATCATTAATCATAATTAGATAGATAAGATAGATACTTTATTTGTACATTTTTATACACAATCTGTTTTACAATATTCCACTTATAAACTAACTTAACCTATGTACAAATTTTCTTGCCAGCTATGCTGCTCCTTTTGCCTGGCACCCTGGTCTTCTGGCTCATCTGAGCATCCCTTGCTACCCTTAATCCCTATTGCCCATCCTCTCCTTCCTCCTCCTACATTTCTTATCTCTCTTACTTTTCTAATCCATTTCTCTTTTACTTTCTTTAAGAACTTCCCCCATATTCTTATTTTTCTTTTCTTCTTTTCTTGTTAACATTTTAATTGCTACCATTTTCCCATCCATTTTTTCCCATTTTTCCTCCCCTACTTCTTGTCTCCATTCTGCTAATTCTTTGCATTCTGTCATATAATGCTCTGTGCTTTCACTACCTCCGCATAGTTCACAAATTCCGCTTTTTCTGCCTCTTAACCCTCTCAGATACAATGATCCTCTTCTCATCCATGCAAACGCTTCTTTTTCAGCTCTATTACAATAATCCACGTATCCTTCTCTTCCCCATTTCCTTTTTACTAATCTATAGAACCCTAGTGATTTTTTATTCTCTAAGCTTCCCCAAATCTCTTGTCTTTCTATGTCCTCCACTCTGTTTCTTACTGTTATCCAGAAGCCGTTGCTATTTCTTTCTCCTGCTTCCCAAATGTCTCCCATTCCTATCTTCTCCATAATTTTTTCTACCCCTGTCCACCAGCTATTTTTATTTTTCGTACGCTTTTGTTGTTCCATACATATCTTTAAAATCTCCCCTTAATCTTTTCTCAGGCATCTAAACCAAAATTTCAATATCCTTTCTAGTATCACTCCCTTTCTTCTTGTTCTTCCTAATTCCACTAACGCTACTTCCCTTGGTGCTGATCTTTGTAACCCCAATAGCTCTTTACAGAATGTTCTATAGCTCTGGTCTATTTTTCTGCTTAATTCAGATCCCCCAAATTTCTACTGCATATAGCATTCTTGCTTCTACCAATGCCTCATACATTCTTTCTATCCATTTAGTTGGCATTTCTAATTTGTATTTGCACATCCTTACTCCTGTCATTGCCGCCTTTCCCTTAGCCATAACCTTCCTGCTATGCACCACCCATTCACCATTACTGCTCATCCTCACCCCCAAATAATCAAACTCCTTGACAACTTCTAACGTTAAACCTCCCATCTTCCATTTTTCTTCTTTTTTTAGTTTATTTCCTCTTTTAAATACCATAACTTTTGATTTATTTATATATACTTTAATTCCCCCATTCTTCGCAGAATTCATGTATTCCGTTGATTGCTTTCTGTAGCCCAATTACCGTTATAGCCCCGACCATAAGATCATCCGCGTATAATAAACCTGGCATCTCTGTATTTGCTATTATGCGGCAGTGTGGATTTTTTTCTTTCACTCTTTCTAATATGTCATCTATGAATATATTAAATAATGTAGGGCTCAATTTGCACCCTTGTCTTAATCCTATTTTTTGCTCAGTCGTTTCTGTAATTCCATTATTTTTACACCTTATACAAAATTTTATATCTTTATAAATTTTCTTGATTTCTTTTATAAAATTTTCGCTTACCCCTTTCTTGCTTAATTTATAAGCTAATGCTTCTCTATTTATTGTATCAAATGCTTTTTCAAAATCTGCAAAAAACATGTATATCCTTCCTCTTTTCCTGCTCAGATACTTATCTATTATAGTCTTTATTATAAATATATTATCTATTGTTTCATCATAATTAAAAAAAAGCAGAGGCTCCAAAACTGATCCCTGGGGAACTCCTATTGTTTCTAATATTTTGGATTCCTTTCCTCCTGCTGTTACAGCTTGCAATTGTACTATTGCAACTGTTGTCGTTATGTAACCAGGTTTCTGTTAGCAGTAAGGAGTTTCTTAGATTTCTTTATTGGAAGAAATATAACTGGAAAGATGGCTATATGGGGCGGAATAATAGTCTAAAAGTAAACAGAGTATTGTAATAATGTTACGTGTTCAGTATAATATGCAAACGTCTACTAGTTCCTTATGCTATGTATTAACAAGTACATGCGGCACAGACTGTATGACGTATGCGACAGATAAATGATTCTCCCTCTTTTTTTTTTCAACTGCTGGTTGGAGTCTCGATCAGGCCAACTCGTGCATTTCACTTTTCGTCTGATCTATACCCCCGCCGCTGTAACGTTGCACTTGACAGCTAACGTTTAAGTTGGTACACTCGCAAAACAACAGATGAAAAGCTTCAACCGTTTGACTTCCTAAGCCAATGACAAGGCAGCATTCCGGATGGTCGATGACAAAGTGGAACCGGAACTAGAATCGGCTCTATTGCCAGATGTAACTATTCCCAAAAACGTGCTTCAGTTTGTGAATCTCTAGTACAAGCGTCGAGTTGTTCTTTGCAAGCTACACATTGTTCATTGTTATTTATATTTGTGGTTATTGTTTGATAGTTTTATTATTGGTTGTTTATACATAAATATATTTATCTATTTTATATATATTTCATTCATATTATTTATTTAAACAAACTTAAGTGCGACAATGTCTGAAAAACGACGCCGATCACCGAGTGATGATTCACGAAGTGAAATCCTTTGCGCCGAGGTGTGCCACTTAATAATCAGGCATTGGAACACTTAAGGAGAACCTGGGAATTCTTTGAACAGGAAAAGGAGTACGTGAAGCTTCATGGCAATCCCTCTATTCCTGCTGATAAAGCCGTACAATGAACTGCAGCAGCTCTTGGACTAAGCACGAGAACTGTTATTTACAAGGGAGTGAAACTACAAGAGAAAGAGGACAAAATTCCTGAACCATCTGGAACGCAACAGGTATTTCTATCAACTCCAGGGAAGAAAAGAAAGCAGCCTCGTCCAGTCACAAATTTTTATGCTTTCCAATTAGACGCCATACGTAGACACATTTATGCCTATTATCATAGAAAGGAGTATCTGACCATACCAAAGCTGCTTATATCGCTTATTTTCAATTAACGATAATATGAAATAGTTATTATTCATTGACGTTCGCTATTTACATACACTTTTTGTATGCGGTTTAAACATGATAGAAAGGAGAACAATCAGCTGTTGTTGTTTACTAGCCACTCTGTCAATGTCGTAACCACAATGTAGCCAACCTTATGCGAAGCCACATGAACTGTCAAGTGCAAAGATACAGTGGCGGGGGGTATAGGCCTGTTTGCCCTGCCACACCTAAATAAGTTTCACTTCAAAAAATGTACAGTAGAATCTCGTTAGTACGTTTTTGCAGGGACCTAAGGATTTGGACGTCATAGGCGGGAAAACGCGTTAACGAAAATGCAAAATCTGCAATTTAAGAACATAGGTAATAAAAATCTAATAATTACGTCTCCATGGGCAATTTAAATCCATTTTGAGTACAATTTCATACTGAATACGATCCGCGTTTCCATGTTAAATTCAATATGTTTAAATGGATTTGGATACACAAAGCCTGAGAATAAATAATTCAAGGTTTTATTTTGGTCAACTTGGATTTTTTAGGTTATGAATGTTTTTGAGAAAATAAATTGCGAATTGTGGAAGCGGCAATAGTGGTTTTGCTGTGTGTTTTATTACACACGTGGGCCCACATGTGATAACAATTTCTGCTAAAAAAGAAAAAATTATGAGCGTGCATCGTGTTACGAGTACAATAGACGATATTATCTTTGGTGTATACAAGATGATTTGAATACGGAGGTGTTTCCATGCAACAAATTTCGTTCCGGTCCTCTTCTGATCCTATTTTCCAAGAGAAAAGTTTTGTTTTAGTATTTTTCCCTTCTTTAAAAGCAGTTTCAATCAATTTAGGTTTGCTAACAATCGTGTTTAAGGTTGACGGAGGAATGTTTAACTTCCGCACTATATCGACATGTTTTATATTTGGATTGTGATTACATCAAGGATTTTCACTTTTTCACTGTTGGTTATTTACCTAATACACTTTCTTTTTTTCATTGTAAATGAAAAGTTAAAATACAATCTACGGTTGTTTGGTCATCACTCAACATTAGAAACTATCGTTAGCGTTTACCGTGTTTACCACGCCAAGGTAAAGCATTCTCTATCCCGCCCACAGAAATCATGTCACACAAATATTTAAATGCATGTATGTGATTGGCTGCCGATATCCATCCCGTGACCAAGGATTGACCAAAGTAGCAAATGAGGACGTCAAACTATGAACGTGTTAAACGCCTACTCCCACTGTACCGATCAAGGATTGGCCAAAACAGCAAATGAGGACGTCAAAATTCAAACGTAGTAAGCGGGACCAGGAAAACGCACTAAGCAAACATTATTTATTATATTTGGTGATTTGGTACTGCGACTTTTATAATTCAACGTAATACACGGGAAAACGTGTTAATGAGGAACGTGCTAATGAGATTCCACTGTATTTATAGAAAAAGGCCTATGTGTAGCATAACTCAAAAATGAAAAGTCGGATCAGTGCTACTCTTGGTATTTCCCAAAGATGCAGCACAGAGGTTTTCAAGATAATCCTGCCACTCCAAATTACACATTATGTGTAACATTTTTTGTTAGTTTCGATTTTCTCAAAAATGGCCCTAATGATTTTGATTAAACTGTTATTGCATTTAAGATATTTAAATTACAAAGAAAATGTATGCCTTTCTAGGAATAGCTTGTGAAGGCCTCTTCATTTGGAAAAAAAAATTGTATAAATGCTGAACCATAAGAGATAGACAAAAAGTATTGCTCATCATTGAAACACTCAATTTATTTTAAACAACTTTTTTTTGTGGCTTCGGCCATTTCTGAGATATCTGTTGTTATTTTTATAGTGCTGTCACAGTTGTTATTTCTCACGATGCCATCTGACCCAATTTGGTTTACTCTATTCCACTTGTACTTATGAAATGTGTAATGAAGGTTTGTAAGTGAGTGAAGGTTAACACGAACTAGATAGGAAAAAAAAAATCTGATGTGATATATTCATATGATTTTCTTCACCGTCTATCTTTATCAGTGGGTAGACAAACTATTCTTACTAAAACTTATTTTTCTATGTACTACATTTTAATTGAGATAAATCTTTACAGAAACAGCTACATTACACATTTCGTTATAGATATAAAGAGAACAGCGATAGTCAAATGTTTAACAACTGGACGCTATATGCTGGCCTTAAAATTTGAGGCAGTATTTTAATACCTGAATAATTTCAATTGTATTTTATAATAAGTAAATTCAATAACAGTCCGCCTTGAAACAATATGTATGTAATAATTATTTAAATTGTATGTAACAGTCATTGCAAATGCTTATTTTTATTGTAAACATATTTTATTAATGTTATGTGAATACTTTACATACTCTAATAATGCAAGAGCTGTGAGAATAATAAGTTTTAAGTTGCTAACAATGAGGTAACCTTGTAGCAATAATGAGTTTGAGAGTTTGAAAATTAGCCAATCAATAGCAAAGAAAAGTTTTAAGTAAAATGCAGATATTCTATTGGACTAGAATTAGCCAATCAGAGACTTGAAATACCGAAGCTTACGAGTTTTAACCGTTGAGAGTTGTTCAGTTGCTGGCAAGCCTTGGTAGTGAACAGATGTAAGATGTGTTCTCTACGAGTGAATTGTAAAATAAGTATACATGCTAAGTGAAAGTATTGAAAATTCTCACAGTTCTTAAAAAGTGTAGTGCTTTATAAAAATGTGCAAGAATTAATAAAAGAAGTGAATTTTAAAAAGTTAAATTCTGTGATGTCTACAATCTTGTTGCACCGCACCCTGACAAAGAGAAACATGTCTCTAAAGTAAGACTGACGCAGCCGAGGCAAATTCAAACATAAATAATATATAGAAACAGTTTTTAATAACAAAGTTAAATATTATAGTGTAAAACTTGGAGTGTAATAACAAAAACACATCTTGAAATCAGCTTCTCGTACGTAGCAGCATATTACGTAATCAACAAATTCAAAGCGACGCCCAAAGCGTGTTCCAGAAACTCCTTAAATACAACTAAATAAATATTACGTAAAATACAATTATGTAAGTATACCAACTTCTTCAAGTATAAACATATATATATTATGTGAAGCAAATAACAATCTTCAAGTTTACGTAAAAACAAAAAAGCAGCACAACATAATCTTATTCAAGTGTTAAACAAGATCAACAACTAAAATAACGATCTTCAAGTTTATAAAACAATATTACGTGAAGAAAACAATATCTACTTCAAGTTGGCTCCCAACTCGGGGCAGATAAAATAATTTACGTAATTTATTACGTAACAAACATTCAACTTCAAATTCCATACTGTTTCCATGACATTGTGAGAATAACCAAGTAATGAACAATTGGAACCATTAATAACAGATATCTCAGAACAGGCTTATGCCACAAAAATACTTATTTAAGATAAATTGTCTGTTTTAGAGAGATCTAATTTTTTCTGCAGTATGTTTTCATCTCTCCCTCAACGTTTATGAGTTATACAAGATTTTACAAAATTCCTTCAGAATGAAGAGGACTTCATAGGCTATCCACAGAAAATTCAAGGTATATTGTCACATGCGCCATTGGCGAGAGCTTACCTTATATTAATTTGTTTGTCATGTAAATATCCGTAATATATGGTGTTTTAATAAAAATTGTTAGAGCCATTTCTTAGAAAATGAAAAATTTCAAAAAATGTTCAATGTAAAGGGGATTTTCCTGAAAATCTCCGTGTCACATGCTTGGAAGGTACTGAACCTAAATACAAAGTTTGGTATTTATCTGACTTTTCGTTTTTGAATTATGCTGTTGACAGAGAGACAGACGCACAGACATTTTGGGTTCAGGAGTGCTCAAAACATGTATTTGCAGTGAAATGTCGATTATGAATTTTTGAGAGGAATGCAGTATCTACTATGTACGCGGTAGAGAAAGTAAAAGGCTCTCTTAAGAATAGCTTATATAGGGTCTTTCAACTTAAATAAAACATTGACTAATTTTGAAGATTTAGAAGCTGGTAACAGTGATGTGTCATAATTTAAAATAGAGAGTTGAGGGTTGTTACACTACATCACTATGATATTCTTACTTGAACGCGTTTCGGGAGACGGCTTGTTCCCATCGTCAGCATTTTCTCTCAACTGATTTTTGCCGGTCATCGTCTGGGGGATGTGTGTGGTTTGTGGTGTTCTCTGGTGCTGGGCTGATGAACCTCCAAAGGCTGTTGGGTGGTGGCAGTTCAAAATTCATTAGGTGATTCCTGTGTTTAACAATATGTGTTTTTTCCCAGATGTCCAATTCATTGCTGCTGTTGATTGGTTTTAAGAGTTTTATGTTTGGAGTGATATCATGGTTTGAAGACCAGAAATGATGTGCTACTGCTGATTTATCTTGCTGCTTTTGGTAAATGCATCTCATATGCATTCCCAAGCATACCAAAAGAAGAATTATTACCACTCCTAGAAAATTGGATATTAAACAATGGCACACCTAGAGCACAAACAGAGGATTACCTGAAACTAACAAAATTATGTCTGGACCAGAATTTCTTTTCATTCCATCACAAAATCTTTAAACAAACCACAGGCCTAACTATGGGAAACCCCCTTTCACCATTTTTAGCAGAACTATATATGAGCCATTTTGAGTGCCATATTACTAAATCTTTCCCACATCTATTCAAAACCTGGTATAGGTATGTAGATGATATTTTTGCTATTGTTCCAAAAAAACTTTCAGAAGATGCTTTGAAATTATTAAATTTACAAAAAAGATCTATAAAATTCACAATGGAAAAAGAAGAAAATGGCCAATTACCTTACCTAGACATCAGGATCATCAGAAATAATGCACACAACAAACTAACGTTCGGCATTTACAGAAAACCAACGCACGCAGAAAACTATATTAAAAACAAAAGCTACAATCCTACAAGCCACAAACATGCAATTTTAAATAGTATTACAAACAGGTTAGTACATATACCAATGGAGAAAGAGGAATACCAGAAAGAATACCAACACATTATCAACATAGCCACTATGAATGGATACCAGAAAAAAACAATAGATAAGAAGATAAAAAGGTTTGAAAGACAGAAATACATCCAACAAATGACTACGTTACTCAGACAACAAAAACCACAAGCATATAGAAAATTCACTTATCACCCTTGGACACATCATAAATTTCAAAGGATTTTCAAAAAATACAACATCACCCTGTCTCCACAGAATAACCACAATATACAGAAACTACTATGCAACAGAACAAAAGATCCTATCCCCAATGATAAATCAGCTGGTATATATCAAATTGATTGTAATGAATGTAACCTGGTATACATAGGAAGAACCAAAAGAAATCTTGAAATAAGACTTAAAGAGCATATGAGATGCATTTACCAAAAGCAGCAAGATAAATCAGCAGTAGCACATCATTTCTGGTCTTCAAACCATGATATCACTCCAAACATAAAACTCTTAAAACCGATCAACAGCAGCAATGAATTGGACATCTGGGAAAAAATTCATATTGTCAAACACAGGAATCACCTAATGAATTTTGAACTGCCGCCACCCAACAGCCTTTGGAGGTTCATCAGCCCAGCACCAGAGAACACCACAAACCACACACATCCCCCAGACGATGACCGGCAAAAATCAGTTGAGAGAAAATGCTGACGATGGGAACAAGCCGTCTCCCGAAACGCGTTCAAGTAAGAATATCATAGTGATGTAGTGTAACAACCCTCAACTATCTATTTTAAATTAAATAAAACACATTCTATAAACAATAGAGGTTTATTTCTTTTTTTATTTTGGAACATAATATCATTACGTGCGGAAGAGAACATCAGTTAGTGACCGCTGCGTATACGGTTGACCCAATTTTCAATGACAGAAGAACGTAAATTAGGTCAAACTTCACGAATAACACGCGTGATGTTATTAAGATCATTTACTGTTTCTGGTTTGTTGACATAAACTCGAGATTTAACATCACCCCACAAGAAGTAATCACATGACCTCGGGGGCCATTTAACATCACCACCGCGGGAAATGATGAAACCTTTGAAGTTCTTCAAAAGATCGATTATGACATGTGGCACCATCTTGCTGGAACCAGATGTTTCTGAGATCCATACCATCCAATTGAGGTCAAAAATAGTCTCTTATAAGAACCCAGTATCTTTCTCCATTGACAGTTACAACTTCTCCATCTTCATCTTGGAAAAAATATGGACCAATGATTCCACCATACCAAAATCCACATCACACAGTAACCTTTTGGGGATGAAGTGGTCCTTCTTGAATCTGCATTGCTGCAATAGCGGCAATTTTGTTTGTTAACACAACCATCCATCCTAAATTGGGCTTCGTCGCTGAAGATGATTTTTCGACAAAGATCCGGGTCAGCTTCCAATTGCTCCATAGCCCAGGCAGTGAATACATGGCGCAACCTATGGTCGTTGAGCTTTAGTTCTTGAGTTAAGACCATTTTATAGACGTGAAACTTCAAGTCCAGATGCAGAATTTGCTAAGTTGTGGTTCAGCAAAAGCCCCAATTCTTGCGCTCGACGAGCAATTGATTTGTTTCTGTTCCCGCGTACACTCTCACAAACGAATGATCCATTTTGATAATAAATTTTAACAATTTCTACGCATTGCTGAATGTTCCATTGCTATTTGTCAATAACAACTGTAACCACATGACTGCTGTAACTCAATAACAACGGCAGCTACCACATGTTAAAGATAGGACATCCTTTAGAACCATGCACCAGCTCTAACATTTCTCCAGGTTTGTGATTCTCCCATGTTAGTTAATCTGAGACTTTATGCTATTTGTACTTAATGGTAAGTTATAATGTTGGTACAGTAGAACTCCAATTGTCTGGATTAATTGGGACTGGACCTGTACTTACATAAAGTGTCAGTTCTTGAACGTGTCGGTCAAAGGCAATTGTTTTCTTGCATCCGCTTGACGGTGAGCAGCTGAATATGATGAACGTTCAGGTTGCAAAGTCGCCTTCCTGGTCTTCAGCTCGTCACCAAGAATTTGTAATCCAGGGTCCGAAGAATCACAGGCAAGCCACTTGCTTACGCCCTCTGCCCTGCACATGGAATATCCAGGAATTTTCAAAAGGATCTTTCTTATGTCCTCATCCTCTTTCTGTACGCCTCTCAATTTGTTCCAAGTTGTTTTCTTCACCAAATTGCATGCTTCCACCACCATGTTAAGAGCAGTCTTAAGTTCAATTGTTGGTGATGAATCACATTCATTTTCATCTTGTATCAAAAGCTGTCTTCTGTAACGTTGAATCATAGTTTTGATAACCAATTGGTACATTGGCTGCAGCATTGTCCAGAATTAACATCATCTTTTCCTATGACATTTTGGTATCAGGTATGAAAATTAAATTGTACCATTGAGTAAACAAAGCAGCAGTCATCCAGGTCTTTGATTCTTTTTCACATTTTTGAAAGCCCTTTTTTTGTTGATTTACCTAATGACAAAAGGGTTACTTTGTGGTTTCACATAGAGTTCAGCACTGTAAGACGGGCTTTACTCACCTTATGGCCAGGAGCACTTCTTTTTAGAAGTTAAAGTTGTTTTAGGTAAAGCCTGTCTCATCTGCGTTGTATAAAAATTTAGGGTCATAACATTCTGGTTAAATTTTGAATTTTCAATAAATTTTTCTGCTGCTTTTGGGTCTGCTGATAGTTCTGAAATCCAACTCATGAATACCGTGCCTTGCCTTGAAATTCCATAGCCAGCCATTGCTTACTTTAAATGAAGACAAACTGTTGATTTTTAAAAACGTTTGCTTTTTGCAAATAATTGGCCTTGAAAGAGGGTTTCCCAATGCCACTGCTGCAAAAACCACTTGAATACAGCCTCCTCAAGCTCTGTATTTTCTGTTTTTTTCATAGCTTTTCTCAACGGACTCCCATGTTCATTCTCAAGACAGGCACTAAGTTTAAAATTGAGGACTTGTTCTTTTTTATGTCTGAAATTGATGTTCCCATGCTAAACATCTCAGCCAAGTGCTTACCACTCATGCCTTTGTCTAATTGTTCAAGATTTTTATTTTGTAAAACATAGCCGCAGTTCACGAAAGAGGCTGCACTGTCAAACATAACAGTGGACTCATTGCCTCTGTATGCGGTAGCTGCAGCAGGAAGGGCAACTTAACTATTCATTGTTTACTGGAAGATGTTGTATTTTAATGCATTTACTAAGGATTGATAGAGAAACGTGCAGTACTTGAAAACTACTGTAATAACTGTAGAATAAAACTAACTTGTTGATTTAATGAAGTAATTTTAGTGATACAGCTTTTTTCTCTCAAAGCGATCCAGATATTTGGATAATAAGGATTCTGCTGTTTTTCCAAAGCAATTGCTTCAAGAAGCAAACAGTGCTTTTTTTGCATCTGCTTCATCCTTAATCAGTGATAACTTCACTTTCGTCCATGTTTAGTGTCTACCACCAATTTTAAACATCTTCTCTCCTCGCATTTTTGGTTAGCATCAAAGTTGCTTAATGGAACTGTGAGAAACGTGTGCATTGCATTCTTCTCCTTTAATTTAAGTCAGTCTGTGTTGTCATTAACAATTTGCTGTAGTGGAACCAGCCTTCATTGAAAGTAATAAATATCCTATAATTACCAGGTAATTAACCCCTCTGTTTTATTTACATATTGCGTCAGTTCTCATTATCTGGTTCACTAAGGTGAACTCTCTCACTTGGGAGTTGAACACAACCATCGCTCTGTGGTAGCACTTGTTACACGTCACCAGCTCGCTCAGCTCCACTCGACATGCGACTCACACTGACTGTGCTTGCTTATATAGGCAGTGGCTCTATGGAGGAGGGGAGAGCTAAAGCCACTTATCTTGTGCGCCTGGTGTTTACTCCGACCTCACAATAACCTTGGAGCATAGCTACAATAAATTTGTATTAGCCCTTGCGCTCATAAATACGATATACTTTCAGGAGGAAGAGGAGAAGAGAGTGACAAAGGAGAGGACGATGAATGGGAGTCACAACAGATAAGGAAAGGTGTTACTGGAGCACAGGTATGATTCTCTTCCTTTACTGGTTACACAGTATGTTTCACATTTGGGCAAAAGAAGTAACATTACTCTGGACATTTCAGTTGGCAGCAGTGCAACAGGAGACGATGCAGTACCAGCAGTATGCGGCAGTGACGATGATGCCGCCAGAAGAAATGGCTTTACCAAGCACAGATGCCATGGCACTTGCTCCAGGCTGTGCCCTCATGATGATGCCCCCTTCTCCCTCTCGAATGGACACTGCTACCACTCCCCAGGCTGTCGCAAGCCGTCTGCGTGACAGGTAATAGACAGCCAGTGTACTTGCAGCAGTATCAGCAATTTAATGATATTACATTAGCATCTGTCCAGTAGTTATTTTTACTTGATGTGTGTCAGGGAAGGTAAGGTTGTCATCTTTTACTAAACTACATATTACAACATTTTATGCTCTTAAAATCCCGTCCCAAGCCTTGAAGATGAACTGATATGTTATAGAGATAAGCTTGTTTAACTTTTGGACTGATTTACTCCATCATAAGAGTTTGGTGCTCTGCCCCCTTAACAATCGGTGGCAGTATTTATTGCTTAATCCAGAGTTTGTAGAGTGGCTTGGTAATGTGCAGGGCAATCAATTTGAAGCGTACTGTAAAGTGTGCAGAAAGAGCTTTAAAGTCGGTAATATGGGCGAGCAGGTATTACATAGGAGTGGAAGAGACTTAAAATTGTGGTCAGGGAAATTAGGTTCACATTTTTGCTGGGAATCATGCTATTGAATACTAACATTTACACAGAAATACACGTTTAAAGGTTTCTAGAAAAAAAAAAAAGGTCTGTGGTGCGCACATGCATGTAAGAGAGAGAGACTTAATTTACAATGGAAACAATGTTAATTGCCCGCAAACACTGTTATGTAAAATTGAAGAAAGTTCATGTTTGTTACCATAAATAGTTAGCCCTTCACACACACAGTACTTGTTCTGTCGAACCTCTACCACTCATGAAGGGATGATGATAAATGCCGAAGGTGTGATGTGTTGCAGGTTGAACACTCTGAAGGAGGTGAACAGTCGTCACAAACAGGACCAGATGCGAGTGAGCGAGGAACTGCTGTCGGCGCAGAGTGAATGTAAACATCTGGAGCAGGAGAAACCCAAGCTGGCGCAGAAGTTTCGCTATTACCAAGAGTTGCGTGGGTATGTGACAGACTTGGTAGAGTGTCTAGATGAGAAGGTGGGTTCCTATTGTTGCTACAAGTCACTCAGGGGGGCTCTTGATTACTTGTGGGGACTGGAGAAGGCTCTGTGATTGTTGGCTCCACTTGGAACTTTGTCTTTCAGTTTCGATTTAGCAACTTGATATTTTAATGAAACACAGTGAAGCAAATGTAATTCACCAAAGGCCGGTTTCACCAGCCGATGTTAAAAGATATCTTTAACATCTACTTTGCTAACATTGCGTTAAAAGTTTAACATCATGTTACAACTCTTGCATTTCAGCAAGCCTTTACATTCAGTTTTACAGTGAATAGCTGACAAAGAGAACTGTGAAAAACAACATTTGTGAAGGCCATGACCAAACTACCATGCTCCAGTACATTCATAGCCACTGCCATATGACTTTTGTGATCATTTGAGATTAGAACCACTATGTCAAGGAAAAATCTAGGTGCAGGGGAACTATGTTTCACTGTTTAATAAAATATTAATTATACGAGATGTGTTAAAAAAGTATCGAACCTTTGGTCGGCAAAAATACATTTACTGAAACACTAATCCCCTTGGCGATGCACACACCTCTCCCAGCACTCCTGCCGTTGTTAGAAACACTTTTGGAATGGTGAGCAGCTGGGCTGTTGCATTCTGCATGATGTCTTCTCTTGACTCAAATTGGGTTCCTTTCAGCTTGGGAAATAGCCAAAAGTCACACGGAGCCATGTTGTGTTTGGTGAAGAATGGGCGCGTGATGGAGTTGCCCACAGCTGTTTGTGCAACACTCAACATGACCTTGACTTTGCTGCGGACTTGTGCGGCCTCGGGGATGACATATTACCACTAAGAACTGCATCTTAGTTTCTGGGTCATGGCCATAAACCCTGTCTCATTGCCTGTGATCACGGTACTCAGAATACTGTTTGCATTGGCCAGCAAGTCCTGTGCAATGTCGAGACGCCATTGCTTCTGCTCCATTGTTAACAGCTTTGGTACAAATTTTGCGGACACTCTCTTGATGCCCAAATCCTGAAACAAAGTTGAATGCACCAATCCAATGCTTAACCCTATCTCGTTAGCAAGTTCTTGAACCGTGATGCAACAGTCTTGCAAGACCAGAGTCCGCACTTGCTCAATGACATTGTTAAGAGCGTTCTTGAACACGGTTCACTGTCTACTGACGCACAGCCATCTTTGAAGCAGTTGTATCACTGCTTTATCCATGAGGTGCTCATGGCATTGTCCCCAAAAGCCTGTTGGTTCCTGTGAATGGTTTCCAGTTGGGTATTGCCAAGCTTTTGGCAAAATTTGATGCAATATTGCAGCTCTTACAAAAACTGATATCTGATGACTGCTTCACTCATAGGCCGACTGCCAGGGACTGACGTTTTCTGCGGGCAAGAAAAACTTCACATGACTGTACTCCCCACATCTCCCCAAAGGAAGTTTCCTGCGTTTCATTGTTTTATGTGAGAAAAAATATGGTTCGATATTTTTGAACACACCTTATAGAACTGATTACAAGTATACAGGAATTATAGTGTGCAGAAAAGTTTAGAGACTTAAATTAAAGGAGAAGGATGCATTTGTAATGCACACATTTCTCCCAGTGGGAACCGCTAGATACCAAGAGCATTTAGAACAGTTTAAAACTGATTGGTGGACATTTTATTGAAACTAAAATGGATAAAAGTATATTAGCAGTATCAGTGATTAAAGGCTGGTTCAAAATAGTCTGAGAATGGGAAGCAATGTGGCATACAAGATTTTGCTTCACAACAACGGGAATACAGAACGATGTTCATATTGGTCACTAAGTGCAAAGTCAATTTTGTGCATTGGGATTTCATTTGTTTTTAACTGGCCAGTGCTATTTGTTTTACATGTTACCAATTCGGCCAATATAACGCGGGTCAGTCAATGTCAAAATTCGATAGAGTAAGTATTGTCTAAATGCAGATCCATTGCATCTACGATTCCTCTAGCCGTACCAAGCTTTCATTCCTTTATTTAATGGCTTGCATTAAAGTTGTTTGTCAATTTGTACTGCTTTTTGAGTTGCATATAAAGAAACCAGAGGTTTAGGATACACATATGCAGTTTCATGTTTCCATCTTGGAGTATAGAGAGCACTAGTGGCTGTCTAGAATAATCTCTGCAGTGAAGAGTAGAATTGAAATTGAGTTTTATTTATGGATGCTCTTTAACTACTCATTCTATATTGGGCGTGAAAGACCGGCCTCTTTATCAGGCTTGAGGTTCTTTTACGTGCCGTAAATGTACGACAACATGGGAAGGAAGTCGTGCTAAGGATTTTTACGCCTGAAAAAATGCATCGCCCTCCACTGGGTTATGCACAATATAGATTTAATATGCCATGCCCAGGAACTAGAACAATAAAGTTTTGTTTCCCATTCCTGGGGCCTGGGAAAGCTTCCCATATATTGTGAACCAGCCGTAAGAATGATATTCTTCACTTGTTGAAGGAGATGCTTCAGGTTACACCCATAAACGGTAGCTTTGGAAATTCTGACATTATCACTTACCATTAAGTAAAAAGTACAATAGCATAAAATCTCAGAGTAATTAACACTTGCAACATAGGAAAAAGAGGCATGTCTCTGCTGGTAGCATTACAACCTGCAACCCTGCTTTGGACAGTTTGTATTGCTTTAAAAATGCCTCCTTTTGTAAGTTTTGAAATTAAACTGATGCACAACTCTTGTTCAGTTAGGAACAGCTTGGTTTAGAGCAGCCATTTTGTAATTGTAACGTTTGTTAAATGCAATATTACAGCTAACATTGTTTGATGAAACAGAATTAACTTCAACGTTAAATACATTGGTTGGTGAAACTGGTCCTAAAGTTGCTAGTGTATATGACTCTCCTAGGACATGTTTTGTTGGCATTACTCCACATCCTGAGCTATGCTGGAGTCATTGCTATTGGAGTTGGAAGTGGTTATCAGCCTCAGGAGCATCAAAATTCACTAGATATCCAGTTCTTTTGCCTTTTTAACACCTCTAAGTAATGTAATTCCATAATTATTTTATGGGAGTGAGTTTCAAGTGATTCACATGTTTTTAAATATCTGAATATGTTTTAAGAACCATTTTTCCCAATATCAATTGTTGACCTGCTGGGTGCTAGAACGCTTTTTTCCTGCATTTCAGGGCATTTCTTTTGTTTACCAAAATAAAGATTCTTGCCCAGGTGGCTATTTCCATTGAATTATTTGCTACTTTTTGATAGTGTGCCTTCTGGGTTTATTTTGCGACTAGATGGCTGCCCAGTGTTCTTGGTTAGCTTTTTAAGCTGGAATGACGATTTA
Source organism: Deroplatys truncata (assembly GCA_030765065.1). Lineage (NCBI taxonomy): Eukaryota > Metazoa > Arthropoda > Insecta > Mantodea > Mantidae > Deroplatys > Deroplatys truncata. The sequence goes on from CM060983.1 coordinate 10,257,569, forward strand.
ATTAATTTACTTCCCCCCCCCCCCCCTATTCTTTATGAAATGGTTGTACATTGATCTATAAGATTTTTATGGCGAATTCTCCCCTTTACCGCTTATAATTGTAGTTTTGTACAAACTTGGCTATTCCTAGTAACGGATGAAAAATGCCATGATATTCACACAAAAGGATGTGAAACATTGGCAAAATGTGTGACTTTCTTAGCCTTCCCCTCACAGACTCCAAGTTGTGGAAATTATGCATAGCCAATAACTACATCAGTTGGAAAGGTTGAGTATCTTGTTAAATAATTGCAAACTTTCCCTTTGATCCCATAGTTATTTGATAACATAAAAGTTACACCATTTTCACTTAATGCACAAACCTTTAACATATACAACGAAATACAGCTTGTTGTGACACTCCATATGCGCAAGAGGAGAAATGAGGAGTAGTGATATCAGAACTCGGAGGCAGCGTCATGCACGTAAACAAACGTGTAAGGTTACCTTGCATTTGAGCTCGCAGCAGTTGGAACACTGATCTTATTATGCAAGTGGACTGGTCAGTGCTATTGCGCATGTATGCTTCAAGAGTGGGGGACTGTCGCGACCATTTACACAAACTGTAGAGGTGAATATGTAGATTCACGCACTCCCAGGCCACCAAGTTAACATCTTACAGTCTGCAACCATCAAAAAAAACAATCTTCTCAGTTGTTAATTATAAAATATTGGTTCACTGGTTTGTGATATTAGCAATTTTCTCTCCTTATACAATTATTTAGTATGCCCTGCGAATGATGTTGATAACATAAGTAGAAAGGAAATAAAGCAAAACTTACTTACATGGGGATTATTGAAATATTCTGGCAGTGGTATTGCATGCATATCATAGCGTTAACAAATAGAATTGATTCTCTTTTGTTTTGCTAAATCATAACCATATTGCTTGCAATGAAATATCCGTGTCCTATTTTACATATTCTGTGGAGTAACAACTGTTGGTATTCTCAACTAAAAGTGAAGGCCACCTTCGCAAGCACAAGAGCTTTGTAAATTTGTTTTCATCTTCTAGTAATTTATGAAATGAAATTAGGGGTCTATCAGCAAGACTCAAGCTTTTCAATGGTGAAACAATTATCAAAATCAGTTGAGAGATTTTTGAGATCATGCTGCACACTAACATTAATGTAGATTACACTCCCAAAAATGGTCTGCCACTGCTGATTTTGTTTTGAACTGGTATTCCTTATTACTTTTCATGTGTATCTTTCTAATGTGTTTCATGTTGCATTCTAAACATTTTATTGCATATATTCCTGACTTATGGGGGTAGGGGCAGTGGAACTGGTCTCTTGGAAAAGATAAATATCGCCATGACATTCCACCAATCAGCAGGTTAACAGCTGATATTGAGAACAACAATGTTCAGGTATTCAAAAACATGTGATTTAGTTCAAACCTACTCCTAGATAATTAGTTACGTAGTATTATAGTATAACAGAAACAGTGATGTGTTGGTAATTCGAGGATCATGCTGATTGTCATGAATCTTAATTTTTAGTTTTTAGACAAACCATGTACATTATCTTAATCTACAGACTTTTCTCTCACTTTTAAATACTATCCATTTCTTTGTTCACGTCTTTCCTACTTTGTGTAAGTATGAAAATTTCCTTGTGGTAGAAGTCCATTCTGGCTGCCTTGAGACACTGATGCACCACTTTCTGGATGTTCTCCAGCGTCTCGTTTCAGGCTGATAGTGGTCAAACCAGCTTTCATCACCCATCAAAATGTCGCCCTATGTGGTTACCATCAGTTCAAACCTGGCAGAGGGCGATGGCTTCCTTTGGAACGGAAGTAAAGCCGGTGGTCCCGTGTTGTAGATTTAAGTCTGATAAAACAGGCTTCTGAGCAAAATTTCCAGTCTTTCGCACCTAATATGGAATGAGATGCTAAGGACCACAGCAGTTAAAGAGCACCCATAAAATTAAAAAAAAAATAATAACCTGTCGCAATACACATAAAAAAATCATCTTTATTTCAAAGTTTCTGAAGAAAGGCTTTGAGTGATGGCTCTTCTCTGAACTTGTGGTCTTCAGTCAAAAAAGAGAGACAGACTCAGGGTTTGAATCATTTCCTGCATTGCACTCTGTCTTATTCTAAATTTTGATGAGATTTCATTGAATTGTTTGCTCGTTATATGCCGTGGAGAGGCAGTTCCCATCTATCTCTTGACACACACGTGATCAGTGAGGTTTAACAAGCATGCCGTTGAAACAAAACATTGGTGTTTACCATTTTGCAGATATTGCTTGTGGTCATATGTGTCAACACATAGTGTTACAATAATGCAGTTATAACAAAGGGTTGCTCACTACTATGACCCTCTTAATAGCACTGACGTGACTCAAAGTTTTAAACATGTTTCAAGACCATTTGAAATCTTTTGTTGTATGTGGTGATATCCTGTGGTTTGGAAATAAAATTCATCTCTCAACCACAGGATGTCACTACGTACAATCTACAACATCAAATAGATCTAGGTAGTCGGATAACTGCTGATGGTGGAGACGAACCATGTTTGAAACATGTTGAAATTGTGAGTGGATTGGTGAGACATTTTATAGTGGGTGTATCCTCAGTTGGTGATTGACATTTCCCAGCCATTTGATAATGGGACGTGGATAAACATGTCATTATGGTTGCCTAGCAACGTAATCCACCAAGCAAAAGCAACCAGATACCTATAACTAGGTTGCCAAGCTCTATCACAATATACCCGACACCAGCAACTGATACCTCTGCTGTCTGCATGCTGACGTTGCTGCTGTTATTCTTGCTATGATGGAGTGGTAGCAGAATGTCATTTATTTATTGCTCTCTGTGATATATAGTAGAGAATGTGTGATCAGGTGCCATCAATCATTCAAAACATTTAGAATAGTTTGAAATAGCATATTACAACAAAATTCCTGCGTTTCAAGGTGGTTGTGTCTGTGTGTGAGTGTTTGTGATCTGTAACTTTTATATTTAGCAAATTGTTTTGTCACTCATGTTACAGAAGCAGACAAAAAGAAACTATGCATGAAGGCCATAAAAATGTATTTGGGCATGGAATACCAATGGAGGGACAAGCAAGGAGACTATATGTCCCTTAACATAAACTTCTCTGAGGTGGCAACCGTAATAGGGTGCTGCAGAGGTTCATAACAGTAAACAGATGTTCAGGCATCTAGCACATCTCTGCAAATGTAAAATGAAACTCACATCCTTGGAGATACAATAGTGGGCATTACCAGAAACCGTCGATAAATAAATCAACAAGAAGAATGTTCAGATCACAACGTGAACACACAAATATCCTGCTGCATGGCGCTAAAGCGGCAACATTGGAATCCTTGCTCCAGCTATCAATCACCAACTTAGGATGCGCCCATTATACTTTCACTCATGTTTCAGAGATGTTCATCTCCATTGTCAGCTGCATTTGTAAGGGGATTCCCTCTTTAGTGTTGGTTGCACTGCCATCTCGATGTCTAGTAGAGAATTTCAAAATTCATTACTCTGTGTGGTGTGGATTTCTTCCCATAGTGTGAGTTCTGCAATGTTTTAAAACCTTAATTTCTTGTTTATCACCTTGGAAACAGAAAAAAGAGTTGCTGCCTTTTCTAGATCTCATAATTTGGAGACACCATAACATAATTGTATCCCAAGATATACAGAAAATGCATCCATGTGGACAACTACTGAAATAAAATAATCACACCAACATGCAATATTCCACGGCTTGTAAACTACCACTCCAATAATAAATATCAGCATATTCAGAAAGTAGTCCTATGGAATGAATTCAACACACAATTACTGGATAAACTAATACAAAAAATAAAAAAAGTTGGACATCGCCACTCAAAAAAAAAAAAAAAAAAACTGCTTGTAGAATGTGGTATAAAATTGTCTCTATACAGTAAACACAAGCTCAGAAACTTATTTCATTGTCAACTGAAGGACCCTATACTGAACACAAACAAAGCAGGGATTTACCAGATTGACTGTGCCACGAGAGACTTACAAATCAGGCTAAAGAAACACCTAACTTAAGCAAATAGACAAATGCACAGCAGCCCAGGAAATAAAGCTTTCAAAATATCAGCAGAACTCGCAGTGTGGGACAGTACTGTAATACAAGCATTCTCTCTACCTTCATTGCTTATTAGTAGGTATACAGATTATTCTTAGGAAAGTTTATTTTCCTATCTACTTCATTTTAGTCAAGATAAACGTTAGCAGAAATAGTTGCATTACACATTTTGTTACAGATACAAACGGAACAGCAGTAGTCAATTGGACATTATGCGCTGGCGTTAAGATTACATACTCTTTCAATGACTTTGTGTGTAATACCACGTTTAGGTGCCACCTGTGGTAACTGTTCTGACTTCAGTTTTGAAGCTACTTCATGTAGCGTGGGTTGTGTTACCGGTGATGTACCTCTGTCCTCTATCTCTGCCGATGGTGTGGGTAATAGGTTGCTGGGTGTATGTGGGTTTAGGTAATTATTGGTGCTGGCTCGGCTAAACTCAACAATGCACATATATTGATTTTATCATGACGTGTACAATCTACAATTAACTACGGAAAGGATAATATGTCTAACGTTGTTTGTAATTAATCCGATTGTTAAACATTTGTGAAAGTCTATTACATACACAATAAACTTTGCACTTTGTAATGCAATGTACATAGGAGTAATGAAGTTTATTATAATCACACTAATTTGTGATAATATATCTGCGTGTTGCTGGAAGTATAAATGCTGCTAACACTTGCTTAAATTACATGAGCATCATAGCTAATATGTCTTGAATCTTTTGGAGTATGCAGTGGACTAACTGTTCAGATGCTTGGCATCTAAGTCTCTACAACGTAACGTTGGCCTACTCCTATCAGAACACTAGCTTTTAAATTTGTTTAAAATCTCAATGTTGGCCTCCCCAACTGTCTGTTTAAAACTCTTAGTGACTCTTCGTGCCTTTGTTGCATAAAACTGTTGCTTTAGGTTTGTGGCTGGTAGCGTTCTCTTGATCGTTGGAAGTTTCAAGTCAAGATGTGTAACCTCTTCACAATCATTATCCAGACAATATAAAATATATCTTGGCTATTACTACAACTGAGTATATATATGGGATAGTTAAATTATATTCGAACCCACTCGCGGCCTCTCTCTACTGCGCGAGACAGCCAGCAGAGGTGGACTAAAATCCTCACCTTATAATACTTGCTGGAAATGTTGACCTTCTGCTCTCAAACAGGCAGCATATCTCGTGTAAATATTCTCATTCACTCTCCGAAGGCCAGCAGCACAAATCTTGTGATTTCCCGTACAATGTTTACTCTTAAGTTCCTGTAGTGTGCGAGGATTGGAACAATACACTTTGTCTTTTAAAGAACCCCATAAATAAAAATCACAACTCGTTAGGTCAGGAGAACGAGGGGGCCACAAATCAACACTAATTATTCTGTCGTCAAACACCTCTTTTATTGCATGTAATGATTCGGTAGCCATATGTGCTGTTGCAGAATTTTGCTGGAACCAACCATTTGATTTCTCTTCTTCTGTCAAGCAATTGCAAAATGGCCTCAGAATTAACCTCTGATATCACTCCACATTTATTGTTTCATCAAAGAATAGGGGCCCTATTATTCTTCTAGCACTAATCGCACCCACACTCCAATTTTGCGATCATAATGAGGCGTTTCATCCAGTAGCACAGGTTTTTCTGAAGCCCAGTATCAACTGTTGTGAGTTTTCACATGTCCACTTAGATGAAACCAAGGTTCAGCAATGAAAAACAAAAGCTGTGGGTCAATGAAACCCCTTTCTACGGATTGAAAAAACCACTTACAATAATTAACACATTTAGAGGATCATTTGGCTTTAACGCTTGCACTCGTGTGTAGTGGTAGGGCTTCAGTTTCAACAGACGTGCAGCATTTCTCGCAGAAGATCGAGATACACCTGTTTGCTGCGCTAGTTTTTTCAGCAATTTTCGAGACAAACGCTCCAAAATGGCACCAATCACAAGAATTCCTGCTGGTGGCTTTCGGAGAGTGAACAAGAATATTTACACGAGATATGCTGAATGTTTGAGAATAGAAGGTCGACATTTCCAGCATCTATTATAAGATAAGGATTTTAGTCCGCCTCTGCCGGCGTAATTTCCCCGGCAACTGTTGGCTGTCTCGTGCAGTAGAGAGAGGCCGTGAGTGGGTTCGAATATAATTTAACTACTGTATAATTTTAAATGAAGTATGTGAGAAACAGAATATATGGTGGGGGAGTTGTACCATCTTATGTGATAAACAAATGAAAATCAACAGGACTTGAAAAGAATTGCTAAGAATTAAACAATTCAAACCATTAATAATGGATATCTTGGGAGTGGCTGTTGCCACATGTTCTAAATCTACATTTTTTCTGCAATACGTTTTCATCTATTGCTTAACATAGACCAGTTATATAAAATTTCTCCCAAATTAAGAAAACTTCACTGGCTATCCCAGAAAATTCAAGATATAAATTTTATTTATCAGGTAATTATCTTCAATATATGGTATTTTAGTCAAAATTGCTGGAGCCATTTTTTAAAAAAATGTTTCATGTGAAGTAAAGGTTAGTTTGGGATGGGGCATTATCTTGAAAATCTTTGGAAGGTTCTGAACGTAAATACCAAGTGTGGTGTTCATCCAACTTTTTGACACACACACATGCACACTTACTTTTCAAAAAATGCTTTTTTTGGATTCAGGGTACCTGAAAACATGTATTTTTGGTGAAATCTCAGTATAGAATATTTGGGTGGAATGGAATGCTTACATATATGTGGTAGAGAAAGTAGTAAACATTGAATTAAATGTAGATTTAAAAGCCCAAGCATTCTGGTTTATGTCTACGTCAAACATAAGATATTAGCCAATGTGAGAGCAATTCCCATCTTGTGATAACTTACTAACACACTTTCTGTGTTAGATCACAGGTCAGGAGTCGAGGGCACATCTATAAAACAAATGGTGTTTTTTTTTTTTGTGAGTTTAACGTCTTGCCCATTTTGATACATATGAAATTGAATGGGAAAACACTTGCATTTTTTGTTTGCATTGTAATTTTTCCTATTATTAAGGGGTACTAAGGAAAGCATATTTATCAAATATTAGCATCTAAAACCCAAAGTTGCCACGTTATTGTATGATAAATGTATTGTATTAATTCAGTTTGTCAGATTTTAAGTGCACATAGCTCTGTAAACCTGCATTTAATTACAGCATATACTAATTATTTTTATTATAATATTCGTAATAATCGATATACAGGTTTTACTAATTTTAAGAGTCTTCAGAATTATATAAAACCAAACTATTAGAATGAGAATAATCCGTAGTGTGATTAAGAGTTGGTAATAGAGTGTTCGTGGTTATAACACAAAAGTTGAATAAATGTAGTAATTTATGTGGTTGATGCACAATGATGAGCAAGAGTTCTGTGAGGAAATACTCGTTTATGCTCAGCAGCTTGCTTGACCTACAGTTCAAAAGAGAGTGACCATGAGCAGGTGTTTTACTACTCCCGCACATAAAGTAACTTCTTTAATTATTTTAGACGAATCTTTATCAGTACGAAATTAAAGTATAGGGAATCAAAATAAAGCTTGATTTAAAGGTCTCAGACTTTAACAGCTTGTAGTTGTGAACTTTAGTAAGATACAATAAATTTGAACAATTTTAATTGCAAAATTATGATGTTCTGAATTCAGTGTATCAGGCTTGTCTACAAATACAAAAGGTTTCGTTTCGTTTAAAAAATGGAAGGTTGGTTTTCCTTCTATTTGAAATGGAATATGCCATATGTACATAACCTTGCCTCATAGGTTGCTGGTGATTGGCCGCTGCTTATGTTCGCATTTGTCATTGTTGTTGTTGTTCACCAATGGCACTGGGGATTAATTGATCTGCATCATTTTTCCAATATAAAGTCTGTAAGTTATCACTTTTAAGACCTTTGCATTTGACAAGATGTTGTTTGTTCAGGATGACATCTTCTTCACAGAGTGTGCACTTGGGTGTAGGTAGGCATCCTATCTTGTTGAGGTGTTCTGCGAGGCAATCGTGGCCAGTTGCCATCTTAAATAAGGTCACTGCATGCTTCCTTGGTATTTTTTGATCTAATTCTATCCCTAGATAGGTTGTTGTAGTTTTTTGTTGTTGATTTGCAGGCATATATTTTCTGTTTTATGCTGCATTATGAATAGTTGATATTGAGTTTTTCCTGTATTTATTTCCATATTATTATTATTATTAGTCCACTGTTCTAGGGTTATGATGGTATTCTCCATTGTTGTTTGTAGTTTTTTGTAATGTTTCCCAGATCTTATGTTCTTTTCTGAAGTTCATATTACCATGTTGTCAGCAAACATTCCTACTTGTATGTTAGCTATTTTCTTAAGTACATCTAGGTCAGTTTGATTATTTGGAAGTGAGAATAAGTAGTAATGGGAGATGGAATGATCACAAGATAAGTGCTTTAGCTAAGGAAAGATTAGCAATGACTGCTATAAGAATATGCTTAAAGAAAATACCATATATGCAAATTAAATGGTTGGAAAGGGTTTACAAAGCTGTAGTTGAAGAAAATGGTCTATGGATGAGAGATATGGGGAAGTGACAAAGGATGGGAGATGATTGATAAAGTAAATGTATGTTATGTTTATCTATTTCATCACCTAATGGAGCAGCAATGTTGGAGTTGGGAAGAGTAGGTAGCAAGGGCATGATAGTAGAAAGGATACTTAAATATTGGCATAGATTGGAACCATTGGATGAGCATAATATCTTGAGGCAATGTTTAATAATACAAGAAAAATCCAGTGATGGGATGAACTGGGCTCAAGGAATAAGGAGAATTTTACAGGAAATAGGGATGGATAACTTATGGGAGGAGAGAGAAGGGTTAGTTAAAGGTTTCTGGAAAGAAGTGAGAAATTGAGTAGAAGATATAGAGAAACAAGAATTATTTCAAAGTCTGCAAGGAAAAAAAGGTTTGGAACTATATAGACAATTAAAGGTGGACTGGGGAAGGGATGTAGGTAATAGGTTAGTGAGAGAAGGGTGCGCCTGGTCGAGATTAAGTGCACATAGGCTAAGGGGAGATAGGAAGGGAGTGAATTTGAATAGGTGTCCTTTTTGTGGAGAGGCAGATAATTGAAAGATGAAGAAACTAAGTTGTGGGGAGATCAGTTGTTACCTAAAGAATGGGAGAATGTTAACAAAGAAGTATTAAAAGTTAGGATAATGAAAATACAAAACCATGACCCACCATGCATAAATAATTACGGTGTTAAAATGCATGATGGACCAAAGAAAGAAAAAATAGCAACTCAAAGTAAGGTTGTTTATATATATTGAACAGAATAGCACTTGTAACAGACCCTTGAGGTAGTCCAACTCTCATTTGTTTCCATTTAGATGTGGCTGTTTTGATTGTACTGCAAACCATCTTTGGGATAGGAAGGTTTAGCATGTGGCCTGATATGCCATATGTCTTCATCTTGTATAGTAGCATTTCTTGCCGTACTGTGTTAAATGCATTTTTGAAGTCGACAAACAATGCTAGTGTAGTCTTATTATTATTGAAATTTTCTTTAATGTCCTGTGTGAGTCTTACAACCTGGTGTATTGCTGAGCTGTCCTTCCTAAATCCAGCTTGTTCAGGGACTAATAGATTTTGTGTTTCTAGTGAATGACTACATGTTGTATTTACTTAATGTCTAAGTTTTATGCTCTTATGTTAATTTTTATTGTGAAAGACCCCTAATGAATTTTGAAATGTTGCCGTAGTGAAGCTCTGCACTAGGCAGTTAGATGGAGTAAGCATCCCCTGACAATGGAGACGACTAAGTGAAACTAAAGGGTCATCAATCCACTCACAATTTCAAAAGTTTCACTGTTTATAACAACTTAGCAGATGTTCAAGTTGACCGACTCATCATCGTATAATAATTATTTCATCACTTTGTGCTTCCATCCACTGCAAGTACACATTTGAGATATTTGCGAGGGATTTTAAAGAAAATTTGGTTGAGATTGATAAAAAATTAAGGGTTACTCCCACTGCAACATGAAGATCAGGCCTGCTGTATTTCTCCAAGACCTTGTTCAGATTCATAAGCTCAGTGCTTTGTCAAACAACTAGATCACTCCAGCTGTACACGGTGCACTGTTACAATGTTTCATATACGTATATCAAAGTTAAATGGACGGGGCAGAGCAGAAGTCAAACACAAAAGTGTGTGCTCATTTCCTTGCCCTATCTACAGAAGATGGGCATAAACTTTGCTATGATATTGGTGACTAGACCTCACATTTTAGGCTAAATACCTATTTTTTATGTGTAGGAATAAACTAAAGCTACGTAAACATCTTCACATTTTACATGTATATAAAATAGATACAGTAGAATCTCATTAGTACGTTTTTGCAGGGACCTAAGGATTTGGACGTCATAGGCGCAAAAACGTGTTAACGAAAATACAAAATCTACAATTTAAGAACGTAGTTATGTAATAAAATCTAATAATTACTACGTCTTCATGGGCAGTTGAAATAGATTTCAAGTACAATTTTATACTGAATACGATCTGTGTTTCCATGTTAAATTCAATATGTGTTCAAATGGATATGGATACACAAAACCTGAGAATAAATAATTCAAGCTTTTATGTTGGTCAGCTTGGATTTTTGAGGTTATGAATGTTTTTGAGAAAATAAATTGCGAATTACGGAAGCGACAATACTGGCTTTGCTGTGTGTTTTATTACACATATAAGAATTTCCGCTAAAAAAAGAAAACAAAATTAGGTGCATGCATCGTGTTACGAGTACAGTAGACGATAGTAACTTTGGCGTATTCAATACGATTTGAATACGGTAGGTGTTTCCATGCAACAAATTTCGTTCTGATCCTATTTTCCAAGAGGAAAGCTTTGTTTTAGCATTTTTCCCTTCTTTAAAAGCAGTTTCAATCAATTTAGGTTTGCTAACAATCGTGTTTAAGGTTGACGGAAGAATGTTTAACTTCCGCATTATATACACATATTTCATATTTGGATTCTGATCTACTTCAAGGATTTTCAGTTTTTCACTGTTGGTTATTTACTACACTTTATTTTTACTTTCTCTACTACGTATAGTAAGTAGGGGAAGTATTGCATTCCACCCAAAAATTCGATACCGAGATTTCACCGGAAATACACGTTTTGAGACCTCCTGAATCCAAAAAAAGCATTTTTAGAAACGTGTCCGTGTGTGTGTCTGTGTGTGTGTCTGTGTGTGTGTGTGTCTGTGTGTGTGTCTGTGTGTGTGTCTGTGAACAGCATAACTCAAAAACGAACAATCGGATAAGCACCAAACTTGGTATTTAGGTTCAGTATCTTCCAGAGATGCGACACGAAGGTTTTCAAGAAAATCCCCCCACCCCAGACTACCCTTTACATGGAACATTTTTCGAAAATTTTAATTTTCTCAAAAACGGCTCTAACGATTTTGATTAAAATATCATATGTTTAAGATATTGTCATGACAAATAAAATGTATATCTCGAATTTTCTGGGAATGTCTCCAAAAGTATTCTTCATTATGAACGACTTTTTCATAACTGGTAAACCATAAGAGATAGACAAAATTTTACTACACAAATAATGTAGATCGCGTTAAAATACACAATTTATGTCATATACATTTCTTTTGTTGAGTGAACCGTTTGCGAGATATTGCTTGTTATTCCCTTAAATTTTCCAATACTTATACTTTTTCTCAAATTCGTTATTCATTTTTTTATGTTCTGGACATGCAAAGAGAATGGAATGCCCCACATAGCAACCAGCATTAAAATATTTGACTATCGCTTAAAAGCTACCATATTCCCCTTGCATCTACAAGAAAATTAGCAATAAGATTGACATCTCGATATCTCGATTAACATGAAGCATATGGAGAATAGGCGTTTGTAAAATTAGGTTGTACAAGAGTAGAGAAAGTTATGTGAGTGTAACACATCAGATTTTTTTTATTGCAAATGAAAAGTTAAAATGCAATCTATGTATGTTTTGTCAACATTCAACAGTAGAAACTATCGGCGTTTACCACACCAAGGTAAAGCATTCTCTATCCCGCCCACACAAATATTTACATACATGCATGTGATTGGCTGCCGGTATCCACCCCGTAGCCAAGGATTGACCAAAGTAGCAAATGGAGGACGTCAAACTTTGAATGTGTTAAGCGCCTACTCCCACTGGACTGACCAAGGATTGGCCAAAACAGCGAATGAGGACGCCAAACTTCAAACGTAGTAAGCGGGATCAGGAAAATGCACTAAGCAAGCGTTATTTATTACATTTGGTGATTTTGTACCGGGACTTTTATAATTCAACGTAATAAACTGGAAAACGTGTTAGTGAGGAATGTGCTAACGAGATTCCACTGTATATGGAAGGGGTTTAGTGGTGACTAAAATGCTTATTTTGACCATTGAGATGCTTTTTAAGGCTTTAGAGTCTGAAAGTGCCTATTTTACCATTTGTGTTATTATTAAATAAAGTATTATCGTGGTCTACTGCGCTCCTTCTTCCCTGGGATAATACTTCATTTAATATTGACACCGGTTGTGAAAGCCTATGAATTTTGATTTGTGTTATTTATTTATTTTTTCATTTAGCAATGAAAGTGAAAATATTATTAGCGTGGGTTTGATTTGACTCAAAGACTTCGTAATAGTGGTTGGTTGGTTTATAATGCTCCGTATACTTTCAGTGGAGGCATCCAGACGGTGGAGTCCATTATATCCAATGAGGGGGTGATAATGAGAGCACCTACAGCTTACTCTAAACTATGTTAGACAACGTTTGAATAGGACCAGCTTAAAATTGCCACCCTAGACCCAGGAATCAAATCATGGACCCTCAACTTGAAAGCTGTGAATGAAACCACTGAGATACCCTGACTTTGTTTATTTTGTTGACTTGTCGTAGAAAGAGAAACAATACTTGTCACAATGATGTACCTGTACTGTTATCTATTCAATAAGTTTTGAGAGTGTAATTTTTTCAACTCTTTAAACTCACGTTATGCGTTAGTAACCAAAAATTTGTAGTTCACTGAGGGTCCGGAGTGCAATTCCCAGACTCTGGGCTGGTGATTTGTCCCTATCCACACCTTCACTCTGACTTGCTCATGTGAAGTATCCCCAACGTGGTTTGGAGTCCACGGTAAAAGCTGCAAATCTTCTCATTCCACTACCATCAGAGGCAATGGGTGCCTCCACCTCAGTAATTATCCTTGGTGGAATGAAGTATACCCCCCATGGGGAGCGTTAGATACAATGTACGACAAATCCATAATTTAAAATGTTTCTAGCCATAGTAATGTAGTAAATTTCCTGTTTTTATTGCTGCGTAATTTTTAATGTTCATTAATTACATTTTTAAAGTTATTCTAATTTCTGGAAGGTGGAAATACATTTTAGATACATGAGATCAAGTGTTGAGCATGTGAAAACTGTACTTTAAGGTGCCTAAAACTGTACCTTTAGTGCCTACTTTTACGATTTTAGGGCCTGCTTTAGTCACCTAAAATTTGTTTTTAAGGACCTAGAAATCTGATAATGTACGGATGGCTTTTTAAACTTTGAATGATTAATTTAGTTTACTTTTCCCTACATTCTTTATGAAGTTTTTGTACTATGTTCCTGAAGATCGTAATGATGGTGTAATCTAGAACTAGTAACAGATGAAAAATCTCCTATATTCACACATGTGGTTAAGGAAGACTGGAGCATGTTGTGTAGTCTTCAAGTATTTTTCTGTGCTGAAAGAATTATTGAAGTGGCTATCACCTTTACTACTGAAGGAACAAACTTGGCCTTCTTTGGAGTGCTTTCACCCTCTTGCATCCATTGTTGAGACTGGTGCTCCATCTTTGGCAAGTCGTGTTTCATCAACAGCAATTGGAACACATCCAAACACTCCTGTGAGATGTTCATGAGTGTGCTTCTGATCAGCACCCATCACATTGCAAGCTTGTGATGTATTGAGCTCTTGGCAATGTCAGCCAGCTCACATACCTTGAGTCATCTGTAATCTTGTGCAGCGTTGTGAATTTTCATGAGTTAACCATAAAGAGAGAGATGGTGAAGATTCTTCATCTTCTTTTTGGGGTGTGGGAGTGGATTATCGTTAAATCTTTTATAATACAAAATATTTAATCATTGCATGGCATTAGATTATATCCATTTTCAGAAGAAACCTCACTCGTTTATTTTGTAGCTCCATTGCAAACCAAACAAATGAAAGTACATGTATGGTTCATCTAAAGGATCATACTTGACAGTGTCAGGCCAACTGTACTACACGACCATTAAGTAGCACAGACAACACTCAGGTGTATGTACCTCCAAACACCAAGGGCCAGTTTCACAGTTTAAGCCACGGATGATGATGCTGTTGAAGCTTGTGTTACAACTCCAACGTAGCGGAACTAAAAGCACCAGCTAGAGGCAAGAGGGTGGTTGAGTTTGTGTACTAAACCATTGTTTTCTGCAGAATGGTAGGATGAGGCTTTTTAGTTGTTCAGAAGGAGAGAATGCTCAAAAACATTACATGCATACTTAGAGGCAACATCCAAAGACACTACGTTAGATATCATGCTTCATATGGTGAAATTAACAGGGGAGGTTATTGTAGTTAATAATAATAATTTTATTTGTTTTAGGAATTGAATGTGTGAAACTATTGCAGGAGTTAACTACAAAGAACATTTTACAGAAATCCTGAAAATTGATGACTGTAAATACAAAACTAAATATGCTAGTTACATACTTATCTGGGAGATCCCTCGGTCCCTAAAACCTTTTCAAGCTGATGAATTTCTGAAAGTACTTCCCATTTTAATAATGTTAATTTATCTTGAACCATTACTTGGAAAGTGCAAAAGCTTTCAAAAAATATAGGAAGTGAGCTTAAACACCATAACTCCCCCCCTTCCGCTGCAGCAATGCCTTGCTTGCACATTTCTTGTTAGGGTTGTGTTGTGAAACTGACTTCTGCAGAAGGGGAACCACCTGAACTGAACAACTCCATGGCATTTAAAAGCTGGTAATGCTTGCACATGTGCAAGTGAAATTGTTTTATTTACTGTGACGCTATTTCTAAAATAAGCTTTTGTAGCTTATCCAAGAACATAAAGTTAAAACATACATACTGTCAACTTTACTTCTCAATGAGTCCACAGTCTCCTAGAAATTGTAAAGGAGCATAAGCATGTAGGGTTGTCAACTATCCCATATTTTCCAGGAAATCCCGTATTTGAACATTTATTTTGACCCAAATCCTGAGTGCCATATTTTGTAGCATTTATCTGTATTTCTCATTTGAACTATCAGTTATGACATTTTTGTAGAGGAAGGAACATACAGGGTTTAAGTAAGTTAAAATGTTCCACTACCATGGGTCTAATTGAAGAAAACTTGTCAAGAGTCATGGATGCCCCTCACAACAACTTTACAACTTTTTCAAGTGTATTCACTGTCAGACATTATGTCTCAGGAAGGGAATGCATTAGAAAAATGGGTCAAGGTTTTCAGAAAAGATGTGTATGTCTAAATAATTTAAGGTAGTTGAATTTGTAGTTAGCATGCGTGCCAAGATCAAATGCATAAACAGAAATAAGTTTTCTCTAATGAACAATAAGTAGACTCGGACACATAACAGAAGTGTTGCAAATCTCATAAAAGCAGAGTTTCGGATGACTGCAAATTTTATTTATATACGTAAAAAAGTTTTTACTTTGTAAAAACAGTTGAAGCAATTGAAAAGGAGCCATGTTGTTAAGTATAGTGATATAGTTATGTTAACATGGCGGGTATCTAATAAATGCTTGGTAAAAATGTGTATTCACAGAACGCATTAGAGCACTTGCTTACTCCTGTCCTCCATGGTATCCTCTAGTTCATGGACTCAAACCCGAGGAGGGCAATGGATTTTTTCGGGCATAAAAATCCTTAGCATGGCTTTCTTCAGAAGGGAAGTAAAGCCAGTGGTCCCATGTCGTAGATTTACAGCACGTAAAGAAACTCAAGCCTCATAAAGAGGCCTCTAAGCAAAATTTCTGGTCTTTCACACCCAGTATAGATGGGATGCTATGACCATAGTAGTTAAAGAGCGTCCATAAATAAAACTCAGTTTAATTTTTTTACTTGCCCATATTTTCATTTCTGAAAGTTGGCAACCCTATAAGCATGCAATAGAGTGCAAGCAATGAGCAAATTATTATGGAGTAAGGAAAAGCAAATGCAAAGAATGGATGAGAATGGTGTGAAACAGTTTTGACTGCCCCACATACTGTAAATCTGGAGCTGCAGTTAGCTGCATATAACCTCATTGTTTCCGGTAAGAAGGCTTTGTTGCTGAAATATGAAGCAATATGCTGTAGATGCGTGAACTTGCTTACTGTTTAATTGCATCATTTCTAGCATTGTCATTGCCGACTTAAATCAAATCCTCGGTCATTCCAATGGGAAAATGATTTGGGTGCATTCTAAACCCTCTTCATGGGTTAAAATAATTTGCATTTCTTCAGTACTAATATTGTCCTCTTCAGATAACATGGTGATGGTTTAAACCATGACACATATAAGCTCAGCTTACTGTTTGCAGTGCAGAGTATAAAACTCCACCGTAGCTTAAACCGTGAAGCCAGGTCTAAGTTAATGTGTCTCATATTGTTGTCGTTTGCTTAGCTATGAATCTTGTGCAATATAACCCATCCCAGTACAGGGCAATTTAATGTGAAGGTAAGTATGTCAGCCTTCCCCACTCCCCACAACAAGTAGCTGGGGGTCTGCTAGATCTTCTCTGTATGATTGTGTGTCAGTCGCAGTAGCAGCACATCTGTGGCACGTTTCTTAGATCATGCACACCACCTCAACAATAATATCCAGTTTTAAAACAAGGATCGACCTCTGGAATAATGTTAGTGTGGAACTTCAGTGCATTGTCATCTCTCTACAGTTGTGTACTAACATGTTATTGACCGGGTGGTAATGTGATCCTAAAACACCAACCAGACCATAATTTTGTTGCTGATGTATGTATGTATGTGTGTTTATAAACAAGAGGTTTTGTTGTAGTTATTACTGCATATTATGGATGTGCTAAACAGTTATTTCTGAGTAATGGTTATAACTGTCGCAGTTACAGTAACATTGTCCATTCAGACTTACTTTGTTTCTCCAGCTGTGTCAACACATTTGTTACTGTGGTGGTTTATAATTGCATTTGCACTTCCACACCAAGAGATATTCCTCCATGTTGGCTAAGCTATTTCTGCCGTAAGTGTGCCTCTCTTAGCATGTGCAGATGGGTATAACCACAAATAAATATAAAAATCATTATATTCATGCAAATTGTATGTCGGAAGCATGCAGTTAGTTGTACAACATTAATAAATGATATTGAACTTACAATTATGGTGTGTCTGTAATGAGGTTTGATTCGGGAAATACTGATTTAACCCTATTGTATATCTGTCTTTCATTGTTCTTTGCCATGCAAGTTTAAAGGGTAAATATCTGTGATAACAAATCCAAAAGAGCCGAAACACATAATACCATCACACGTGGTTTTCGAATTCGAAAGTTGGAGAAATTTCACGCTTCTTTAAGCAATCTTTGAGAGTAACTTGCTGAAATGATGCAATTCTGGATCTTGATTCACCACTGTTAAAATATACCCATCTACCCGTGATGTATAAAACCTTGTGCACCTTTAATCATATGTGAATAACCATGTTAATGCAATGCAGTGCTGACTGACCAATAAGCAATGTGCTGTAATAAACATATATGTACTTACAACTCTGTGCGAGTATGACTCAAGTTGTAAATGGGTTAGGGTAACCCATGCTGCGCACATGCAGTGAATGATGTCACCAGGCTCGGTAACAGTTTTTTTACTTTAGTAACTGTTAATTCAATAACTAGATTTCTTTGTTAGTTTGGCATGCATTATTAGATAACTAGCTATTTTGTATTTGCCACTTTTGTAACTGTTATCAGATAACTAGTTACTTTGTATTTGCTACTTTGGTAACTAGTTACTTTGTATTTGCTACTTTGGTAACTGTTATCAGATAACTAGTTACTTTGTATTTGCTACTTTGGTAACTGTTATCAGATAACTAGTTACTTTGTATTTGCTACTTTGGTAACTGTTATCAGATAACTAGTTACTTTGTATTCGCTACTTTGGTAACTCATATCAGGTAACTAGTTACTTTGTACTTGCTACTTTGGTAACTGTTATAGGTAACTAGTTACTTTGTATTTATTACTTTGGTAACTGTTATCAGATAACTAGCTACTTTGTATTTGCTACTTTGGTAACTTATCAGGTAACTAGTTACTTTGTATTCGTTACTTTGGTACCGTTACATTATTCTCTGCCTAACCCTACTGCACCATAGGTGTGGACACTGACACTCTCAAAGTAGATAACATTACAAATAACACAATTATCATTGATCTCTATAAACATGTATTAATTGTTTAAGAGAATATCAGCTTTGTCTTGTATTTTCAAACTTTTTCTCGATTACAATAAACCACTTACCACTGTATATCGCACCACATTTCGGATTTGTTTGAAATACCACAAAATTGAGAACCATTCGATTGAAAAGCATCATAAAAATCCATGAATTTTTGGGTTCTGCAGACAAGATAAAAAATGCCTGATATATAATGCTATGTGTACATTTGCTGTGATGGTAATTCCAACACATCTGAGGCTTCAACATGCTAAGTCAGTATTTTCTAATCTAACAGTAGCAATTATTAGGAGCAACTTTAGAGAAATGCACTGGGGTTTCACATTCCATCAGTAGCCTGGACGTTTACTTCTGTCATCTGTAAGTAACATGTGATAATACTCATAGGTGCGCACTGATTTTGTTTTTAATTTATCAGTTGGGTAATATTCGTGATTTCTTGTTGTGTTTAAATTTACTTACTCATTTATGATTTCTAGTTTGTTAGGGATGTTTTTATCAGGTGGTTGTGGCTATAATATTGGTTTTTAAATACAAGCAGTAACAAAAATATATCAGAAATTTAAGGACAAACTCCTCTCATGTAAAGGATGAAGAAATGCTTTGTTCTACAACTCACATGAAAATCTGTGTTGAAAGTGCTCAATGGCTATGGTTGCACTAGAGAATGTGTACCCTGTTTTTTTCTAAGTTTACTCTCCTTCTCTTTTATTGGCTGAAACCTATTTGTATTGCAACATACAATCACTTCCATACCAGAGGAGTTCGCTGATTTAACTCTAAAGCTAGTTCAGAACGGAAACGAGAATGACAAAGTTAAGGTTGTTTAACAACAGTGCGAGAAGGTAACCAAAATGAAAATGAGTAGCATATAAGATTTTGGTTCACAATAGCCTTGTAATGGGAATGCATATTGATAATCACATCAATCAGAAAGCATAAAGTCAGTTTTTTGCAGTGGGATTTCATTTGTTTTTAACTGATCAATGATATTTTTTCAGCTGCTTCCAATTCAGCCAACATAATGTGTGTTAGCCAATGTCAAAATTTGATAGAGTAAACATTATCTATATCACGTCTTGTGCTTTAAAGACAGTGCAGATTAAATGGAGCACACTGTTACCAAATGTACTACAGTATGTTCGCAAATTTGGCATCCAACTGCAATCGGATTACTGATTTAATGTCATCTTGTGAATGGTAATCACCAAATAATGAAATATGTGCATTGCTATTTAATGCAATTGTAAGACATTTAATTTTCATCTTCACTTTGTCTTCTCTTTGTTTTTTTAGTATTTCAAAATACAATTTTATAGGCATAGAAATATATATTATAAAGTGATAAAAGCTATAATTTGATAGGGTATCATCACTGTTTACTCTTAACAAAATTACATTCAATGTGGGTGGAATGTTTTCAAACAGCAAAGAATGAACGATGTGCCACACTCCGCTTTGCACTATTCCATTATTTTGCATTAACCTAGCATACTTTTGTTTCCATCTTCTTTTGCATTTTTTTTTTTGTTGATGACTTCTTAGAAGTCCTATCATCCATTCCTGTTTTTGTCATGTCCACACTACTGTTTCTGAACACCCGGGTAGCCTTAGCTGTTTCTTTTACTTCCTTACTAACACTCATTTTACATGAAAAGTAATCTAACACATTCATTATTACTCTTCTTAGTTTACCAACATTTCGTCTCTTACTAGGTTCTCCTTCCATAACCATAAATATTTACGTAAAATATTAAATAAATAACCTACATAACACTTTACACTAGTAAGAAAGTTTGTTTATTTTATCACCTCCAAATTATAAATATCATACATTAATTGTTCTCTCTCCTAAGATTGCTTGAGTTTCAGATCATATACATTTAATACCCTGGTTGTTTGTGTATATGTATCCATTTTACTGTACAATTTCCAACTTAAATTAATTTCCTCTTCTATAAATTGGCTACATGGTCATTTCTGTTATTAAGATCCTCTTTTACGTTTTCTGTATATTTGCCTAGTTGTTTCAGAAATTCTTTCCTGTTGTTTCCAAAAAGTTTTAAAGGACAGTATTCTCCGTCTGTAATTTATCCCACTTCCTACTCCATGTTTCCTTTCTCCAGACTTTGGTTACACGGTGCAAATTTTTATCTGCATTGCCACATTGTGGATACAAATCTTTGTGAACTTTTAACCCCTTAAGAAAATTGTTCTGTTTTTGCCCATGCCAAGCCCTCCCTTTCCATTTTATCACAAACATCAGTGTATTTTTCCCTTCCCCAATGTTTCTTAAAACTCGTACAGTATAAGAGTACTTTCATCCTTTAAGTTGTTGTTGTTCACCAATGGCACTGGGGATTAATTGATCTGCAAGTTCTGTTTCTCTATGTTGTCAACCCTGGATTTCACTTTATTCCATCTTTGTCCGTTTATTGTTGCAAATTAGCTAACTTGCCCATTCCATTTCCTTGAATTGCAATAACCAGCTTCTTTTTCTTGTGGTCTTAGACAATATTTTCCTGCTCCAGTGCTTGGATCCTACACAGTTTACATTATAAACATAACCCACTGCCTGGCCTGTTAGCTGAATGACTTTTGTTTGTCATACATACACAATAAATGCAAGAAGTTACAGGATTTCAGCTTCTTTTAAAACACTCTTCTCAAAATTTTCTCTCGCTTAGTCCCCCATTATAAACCCAATAAAAAAAGAAGTTTCTCACTGGCTGACTTTTGTACAGCATAGGTATAGAATTTTCTGAAAATATTTAATTTAAAAGAAATTATAATGCTCGACGTATTAGAGGTGGAGAATTCAAATTGGGCAGTTTACTCTAGTTAAGAAACAAATATTGTTGCATTCTCCTGTTTAGATTATTATCTGCTGCATGATAAGCATAGAGACAGCAAATATCACACTTTTACTGAAAATTCTGTTTTCTTTAGAACTTTGTGCCCACAAAGATCTATGAAGGCTCTAAAAATCATATAATCTTTAGGGAAAAATATTCTGCATAGCATAGTGTGTTGAAAGCTGAAATTTATAACAAATGAATATTTACAGATGTTAGCAACTTGACGACGAGTAGAAAAGGCAGCATGTATGCGTTAGATACCCCATAGTAAAACAAGCTTTAAATACAGATCCATTACATTCCTCTATTTGTACCTTTCATTAAGGCAGTAGTGCATATAAAAAACTACACATGCGGCTGCCTAGAATAATCTACATGCTTGTTGTGAACCAGCGTTTAAAATACATGTATTATAATGCAAGCATTCACAATTAATGTGAAGATTTCCCAGGTCGTGGAAATGGTAAAGAAGACTCAAGGTGGTCGTAATGTTGGCAGAATTGGAAACGGTGAAAAAAAAATACCATTGGTCAGTTACTAAAAATGACGTGTTCCAATTGACTTTTGCTCTGATTGGATATACATTGCCATACCAGCCTTAATTTTACCAAGGTTAAAAATGTAAACGCCCAAGGTGTACAACTTTACCTACTTAAGTTTCTTTCGATCTGCTGAAAGGTGATTTTGGCAATTCATTTTTAAAGAAACATTCATTCACTCTCGTTGAGTATGTTGTGATGCAGCGGCTGTGGTCAGATAACAGCAGCTATCGGGAGACAACTAGAAGCTTTATCTCCCCTCCTCCAAAAAGTGTGTCAACATAGTTCTAGAACGTTTGAGAGCCTTCCACTGCCTGTGTTGGTGACAGTGAAGGTTATGTGTTCAACTCCCAAGTGAAGTGAACTACGAAACAGTGGCAGTAAAAACTGGACAAATATGCTTTTCCATTGCAGAAGTGATGCTTGAGCTCAGAGGTGGTGATGTGTGCCTTCTCATACAAATTATGGAGAATGAAATTATTTATACAGTGCTCTGGTATAGCTAGTGAGTCTTAATCTCTGTGGAATTCAATTTCAGAATTTATTTAACTTTTGCTAAAGAAATCAGTATGTGGATAATAAAGCTAATTACATTAGGTTTTAGTGAAGTGCGCTAGCCTTCTGTACAACATTTAAGAGAAGTGATGAACATTTTTGTATCTCTAATTTTATATTTATGCAGTTCCTAAAATATGATGCTAGCACAAAAGTGACTCACGGTACACTCAATTAATAATAATAATAATAATAATAATAATGATATGCATTAATAAATATCAATGAGGAACAATATAATAATCGTACCCATTCATAATTAGATATGAGTGGCCAATCACAGCTTTAGCTCCAAATTAAATACTTTAATTGTTGAAAGCAGAAACTATTTATCAAGAATGATGATATACTTAATTGCAGATAAGTTAAAACACAATATTGTGAGTGCAATAGTGTTGTGGCCTAATGGACTTGCATGAAGAATCACTGCCTTGGACATCCTCTTAAACAATCACAATGCAACACTTTTGTGGTTGTGGCACTGTCTTCTTTTTAGCGGATAAACATTTGGTGGCATGGTTACCAGCCTGTTAATATTTTTGCAACACTGTAAAGACTGAGCAGCTCTCTTAATTCAGGCTTTTAGATTAAAAAATAAAACATGTAAATCAATATAACAAAATGATCAGAACAGAATAATTTAGTTTTAAGCTTGTGCCACCACCTTGTTTTTAGCGGATAAGCATTTGCTGACATGGTTACCAATGCTGTGATCAACGTATTTTTTTTTGCAAAAAATGTTGTATCCAAATTTTAGACTATCATAGAGTTGAAAGTTCAAAAAATAGTAGAAATACAGTATTTGTGGAGAGGGACTGAAGAGGATACAAAACCTATAATAAGTAGCAACAACGTAATGATACAACTTAGTTCCAAAAATGAAAAGACAGTAAACTACACTGTACCTAACATACATAACCACAAAACATCAATAGCGAATACACTATTATTCCACTTCAGTACTTTGAAAAAATAACACATGTAGGAATTTAATTTCCGAGTTTTGTGCAATCACCATATCCTGGCCTACATAAGGTAATCAGTTATCTTTGTTTGCTTTTTGCATTTAAGATGCGCGTATGCATTGGTTTTAATGCCTTGTTATTATTTGCATTAAGCTCTTCTTTGAAAATAAGAAAAGTTTTTACTGCGCTGAGAGCTTCGTTAAGTGATGGCACAACAAACTGTTCTTGTTGTTCATTTTCATGTTTGTCAATCACATGTTGACTTTCTTCTTCACTCGCTGAGATGTACATGGTAAGATTGCTGGGTGAAGTCCTCTTTTCACAAATTCCACCAGGGGAATGTCATCCTCTTCTTCATCAGCTGTTGCCCTCGCTGTGGGATGGTGAAGAAAGATCTCTGATTTCTGCATGTTTAAAACCATTAGCAATTGTCTTTTGAGTGACATTTTCCCACAATTCCGGTTTCGTTAAAATTGCATCAAGAATGTTGAAAACTGTTTCTTTGCCTTCTTCAATTTTTTGTAACACGTTGATCACTTGAAGTTTGCTGTACTGCATTTTCAGAGGGTTTATAACTCCCTGTTCCATAGGTTGCAGAAGTGAAGCAACATTTGGCAGTAAAAACACGAGCATTTTGCACTGCAGATTGTCGTCTACTAGATGAGCAGGGCAGTTATCGACCAGGAGAAGAATTTTTGTTTCTTGATTTCAGCTGAGAGTCCCAGTTATGCAACCACTTTTAAAAAATGTGAGATGTCATCCTAGATTTTGCATAGTTTTTATAAACTACTGGTAAGGAGTGAATGATTTTAAAACATCTATGTTTTCTCAATTTTCTGATCACCAAAAGCTTTTCTTTACATGTTCCTGTCATATTTACAGCAACCATAACTGTGATTCCTGTCTTAGACATTTTCCACCTGAAGCTGTTCACCTTTAAATTTCAATCTTATCTGGGATCGTGTTGTAAAACAAGCCAGTTTCATCCACATTGAATATATCAACGCTTGTAACCTTCACACAAAACAAGCCACTCCTCTATTATGCCATCAGGTACACCGGCATTTTCCCGTCAACAATGTCATGGCAAGCTCAGAAACATAGTATTCAAAATGAACAACAATTGAAGTTAAGATTTCCCAACAGATGCGCAAATTGATTGGTTTTCGCTTGAATACGTCCACTGATTAGTTCCTTATTTGATCTTTGCTGCGTAAACAATGTAAATAAAGCCCATTCATTATCTTTGTGATCAGATGATCTCGCCCGCTTGATTTTCAAAGAATTGTGTTCGAAAAGAGACTGTATTTTCTTTCTGTCCTTCCAAATTGTTGAGTGCGAGACACCCAATCCCTTGCCATATTGTGTGTGACTTTCCTCTTTTTTTGTGACATCTTTAAATCGATGCTTGCACTGACTGTTTAACACACATACTGATTTGAAATCCAAAGAAAACAACAGTTTGAAAATACGCGTACATAACAAACAAACAAACATTAACATTGGACATTATAGCTGATATATTTGTCCCAAAATGTAATAAAAATAATAAGTTTTATACGATAACTTGCAATAAGCGATGTCACACTAAGCCATTTTTTAAATATATACACACTACACTGTACACTACATAATCTGCTACAACCTTTAACTGTCTGTGAATAGCGTAGCTTAATGTGCTCTTAGTGTAATGAGTCAATCTTAAACATGATAGGTAACCTCCCACCTATTTCAAACATCATGGAGTCAATACACTGCATCTGCCAAGCTCTTTTGTTTCATGACAGTATGCTCCATACACTGATCAAACTAGGTCTTAGAGCATCCTGCATACAGTCCCATCAGAGTTCTATCGTTTTGGTCCTCTTAAAAAGGGCTATAGAATCACCTCAGACAAACAGGTGAAGGAAGTGGTGTACAGCTCAGCTGAAAACTTTTTCTAAGGGCATTATGAAGATTAAGCAGCAGGGGTATATGTCAAAAAATGAGATACAGTATAACCCTGTTAAAAATCCTTAGTATGGCTTTCTTTGGGAGGGAAATAAAGACGGTGGTCCCATGTTCTAGATTTACGGCATGTAAAACAACCTCAAGCCTGATAAAGAGTCCTCTGAGCAAAATTTCCGGTCTTTCACACCCAATACAGAATGGGACGCTAAGGACCATAGTAGTTAAATAAATTAAAAAAAGTCATTGTTAATGTCTTCCTCCAATCATGTCTGTACCTGTCGGTAGCTCATTTCCTGCAGAAACTGGTCAAAAACAAATGAAAAAAGCCTAAATCAAGATGAAACAGAACAAGAAAAAAAAAGCTATGAAAATAGAGACTTGGTCACACCAGCAATTTTAAACAATATGCAGGCTTTCCATCCTGATGTTCAGCCTAACGATATTAATAAGTGATGGCAGAATTGTTGCTGCTGTCACCCAGACTACAGGCATTCGACACACCAGTGGATATATGGCGGCTATGAAAATGGAGGAACATCTCAGCAAAATCAAGTTAGTCATCTGCTGACAAACGAACATTACAGACTTTGTTTTGTCCTTTGGAAGACTCTACATGCTTGAGATATTGAGTTTTCTTCATAATATGTAATACTGTAAAACATTGCCTTTGTATCATGTTTTTATGTAAATAAAAGTGTTCGTTTAATAATCTAACATGCTCCTGGTTCCGTTGGTGTTAGACTTGTGGGGTTGTAATAAACGATAAAAGAGAAGATGTGTAGATACTTATTGACTTGGGCTCATACTTGTTTCTTGCATGTGCTTGCTAAAAATATGTTTTTGAGTTGCTTTGAATGTACAAAGACAAGTAACTTTTTTAAATAGAGTACTTATTTGTACTGCAATTAGTGGTTGTGTGTTCAGGAGCCAATAAGAGACCACTGATAGGGTATTGTGTCATAATGAAACGCTGTTGGAGCAAGAGGCTAGGAATATCACACTATCTGTATTTTAATTATGTTGTAAGCAAGAGTGATATGGGGTGGTTGTTGCACAAAAACAGATAGCTTGCACCTCATACAGTGGATGCTGAATTGCGGTGAGGAAAGTAAGCATTTCTCGACTCCCTTGTTTTCATCTCTTTACAAGGGGATTGTGCCCCTAAAGTTTTGATGTATTTTTTGTTATGGATAAGTAAGCAACTTGAAATAAAAAGCTGGGTTGTTGTGGTGAACAGTTTTGATTTCATTCTGTCGAATACCTTTCTGTTGGAAGGAAGGTTGCCACTGTTTGTAGCATGGGTGGGGCAAACTGAAGACCACCTCGCCACATGGACGAGTGTGGTTTGTGCGTGCAGTTGGTGATAATGTGGTTTTGTTTGCTTGTCCAGGTGCCGGTCATCACAGCCTTGGAGCAGAGGGTGCTGAGCCTCTTGAAGAAGCGAGCAGACGAACTGATAGAACGGCGCAGGCAGGATGTTCGAGATCAAGCAGATGAACTAGCACCCTCCATGGCAGCCAGTCAGTATTGGGATTGTAGGGGTTACAGGAGCAGTGGCCCAGCAAGGCTTGCTATGGAGATGTGGTCATTATCAGTCTCTCTGTATGTGACATTGTAATGCCCAAGCAAAGCAGTAAAATACCTCTTGAATATTCAGATAGCTCTCAAATTGTGAGCTTTCAGACAGTTTGCGTGACCAAGATAGAAAACAAGTTTAATTACTTTCCCTACATAGTAGGTAGAGAAAGTATTGATGTCCGATATCGAGATTTCACCGGAAATATGTGTTTTGAGGCTCCCTGGATCCAAACACATTTTTAAAAAAAAAGTCTGTGTTCCAGTCTGTGAACAGCATAACTCAAAAATGAAAAGTCAGGTAAATACCAAACTTGGTATTTAGATTCACTAGCTTCCAGGGATGCAACACAAAGATTTCAAAAAAATCTCCTACCCCCAACTACCCTTTACATTTTTATTTTTTAAAAAATGGCTCTAAAATACCATATATTAAAGCTATTTACATGACAAATGAAATGAATGTATTGAATTTTCTGGGAATAGTGTGTGAAGTCCTCTTCATTCTGGAGGAATTTTGTATAATCTTTTATAACTGGCAAACATTACGCAGTAGACGAAAACATACTGCATATAAGAAATGTAGATCTCTTTAAAGCACACAATTTATTTCAAATACATTTTTTTTTGTGAAGTGTAGGGCCATTTCTGAGATATCCATTATTAACGGTTCAAATTGTTCGATACTGGTTGTTCTCTCAAAGTCCTGCCAAAATTCAGTTGTTTCTCACGATGTCATGGAAACAGTATAGAATTTTAAGGTAGTGTATAGCTTTTCCAGTTCTTAAATATTTGATTATCGCTGTTCACTTTGTATCCTAACGAAACGTGTAATGTAGCTATTTCTGCAAAAGTATTTCTCAATTAAAATATAGCAGACAGAAAAATAGGTTTTAGTAAGAATAATTTTGTATACCTACTAATAAACGATGGAGAGTAGAGAAAGCCATGTGAATGTATCACATCAGATTTTTTATAATTGCAATATGAGTTGCAATGTTGAAAGAATTCTCAAAATTGATTGAGTGGTTTCTGACATTGCTCCCCCCCCACATACTCTCCCTCCATACGTTTATGCAATAAAAATGATTTTCTAGCAAAATGTTTCAAATTAGGCTGTACAGATTTAATTACATTTATTTCTCCATGGTTACAAGGGAAGATGTGGAAACCACAGGTGTTTTTAGTAATTGTTGGGTCGTTTGTAACACTACATCACTTACTTGTTTTTATCAGGAGCTAATTGCTCCCATTCTCAGTTCCCTGTTGACTGCCCACAATTAGCTCCTGATAAAAACAAGTAAGTGATGTAGTGTTACAAACGACTCAACAATTACTAATTTTAGACACATCACTGTCACAAAGTCCACCAAAGCAATTTTATTGTGAATTATACACAGGTGTTTTTGTTTGTAATTGGCCCATTCACATAACCTTCTCTGCTCAGTATTATTATTTTTTTCTCACTCTTCTGCAAACTATTTTTACAGAAGTTTCTTTTACTATCTGCTTCATGTTAATCGAGATAAGCATTTCCAAAAATGGTTTCATATTAGGTAAAGAGGCTGAACTCAGTCAAATGTTTAAAATGTCAGTTCCTATATGCTAGCTTTGCACGACTTCATGAGAAACTAAGAATGGTGACTTAAAATATTGGCAAATTCAAACCAATACCATAGAATATCTCAGAAATCATTAATACCACAAAAAATTATTATTTTCTATAATTTGTGTGTGTTAACAAGATCTACACTTTTCATATCTATCTCTTACGGTTTACCACTTATACAAAAGTCATTCAGAATGAAGAGGACTTCACAGGCTGTTCTCAGAAAATTAAGATATACATTTTATTTGTCATGTAAATATCTAAACTGTTGCAGCTGTTTTAAAAAAAAAATGTATTTTTAGATTGGATTACATTAAATTAAATTACAGATTTTGATAACCGTCTGGGAACTGTATTGTACTTAATCACCATTTCTTGAATTAATTAGTTTTGTAACACTTTTACTGTCTCTACTACTTACCTATAGTAAATATTCATTGTACCCAAAAATTTGATGCAGAGGTTTTACCGAAAATACATGTTTTGAGATACCCTGAATAATAACGAAAAAAAAAAATAGAAAAATGTGAATGTGTGTTAGATACCAAACTTGATATTTAGGTTCAGCATCTTCAAAGGATGTGACATTACCCTTTACATGGAACATTTTTTGTTGTCTCAAAACTGGCTCTAGCGGTTTTGTTAAAATGTCATATATTTAAAATATTTGCATTAAAAATAAAATGTCGTCCTCCATGGTCTAGGGATACCAAGCTAGCATTTAGTTCCTGAGGTCGCAGGTTCAAACCTGCAGAGGGTGATAAATTTTTCCGGGCTCCTTAGCATGGCTTCCTTTGGAAGGGAAGTAAAGCTGGTTGTCCATTTTTGTAGATTTGTGACATGTAAAAGAATCTGAAGCCTGATAAAGAGGCCTTTGAGCGAAATTTTTGGTCTTTCACGCCCAATATAGAATGGGACGTTAAAAACCACAGTAGTTAAAGTGTGTTCATAAAAAAAAAAAATTAATTTTTTTAAAGATAAAATGCTTATCTTGAATGTTGTGGGAATAACCTGTAAAGTTGTTTTCATTCTGAATAACTTTTGTATCATTTGTAAACTGTAAGAGATACACAAAACATGTACATCTCATTAAAGCAAACAATTTATGCCAAATACACATTTTTGTAGCATTAACCAGTGTTTCAATTAGTTTGAATTTTCAAATATTTGTACTTTGAACTGTTTTCGTCTCCTGGTCTTGCAAAGAGTATGAAATTTCAAAGCCATCACTTATCCCTTTTGTACCTGCAAAAGTTTATCTTGACTAACATGAAGTTTGTAGATGAGGGAGTGGAGAAAGTCGTGTGAATGCAGGTTTATTTCTAAAAAGCTATGAATGGTTTTACCCAGGGCTTTGGGTTCATTTCCCTTCCCTAAGAGACTAAATTTGATGAGTATTATTGGAATTAACACTTTAAGCAAAGTGCCAGTCTGGATGGTGTTGTATTAGAGCAGAAACTGACTGGTGCATGTTGAACTAACACGAGGTTCAAGCATGATGCATAGTTCTCTTCACCACATCTCCATAGCAGCCAGACATTTGTGTTTGTTGTTTTGTATGACCATTTGAAAGTGAATTTTTAGCATAACTTGTAACTGCATGCGAGGTAGTGAATATTTCACTTCCCCTTTTTTTCTAACACAGGGAATGTGACATTTACAAGGACTCGTTGCTTCTGAACTTGACCAGGGGAAGTATTGTATTCCACCCAAAAATTCAATGTCAAGATTTCACGGGAAATACATGTCTTGAGGCCCCTGTGTGTGTGCGTGCGCACGCATAACTCAAAACCGAAAAGTCTTGGTATTTAGGTCCAATATCTTTCAAAGATGCAATACAAAGATTTTCAAGAAAATTCCCACACCTAGACTATCCTTTACATGGAAGATTTTTCAAAATTTTTTATTTTTCTAAAAAATGGCTGTAACTGTTTTGGTCAAAATGCCATATATTAAAGATATTTACATTACAAATAAAATGTACATATTGGATTTTTTGGGAATAGCATGTGAAGTCCACTTCATTTGGAAGAAATCTTATATAACTGTAAATGTTAAGTGATAAACGAAAATAAATGTAGATCTGTTTAAAGCACACACTTTATTTCAAATAATTTTTCTGAGTAATCTGTTATTAAAGGTTCAAATTGTTCATTTCTTGGTCATTCTGTTAAGTCCTGTCAACATTCACTTGTTTCATGCAACGTCATGAAAACAATATGGAATTTTAAGACCAGCATATAGCATCCACTTCTTAAACATTTGACTGTCGTCCTCTTTATATCTGTAATGTAATGTAGCTGTTTATTTGGGTTAAATGTAGTAGATGGAAAAATAAACTTCAATTAGAATAGATTATATACCCACTAATAAACAATATATGTTCGAGAAAGTCATGTGAATATATCACATCAGTTTTTTTTTTTATTTATTTTTTTTTTTTTTATAGTGGTGTTTAAGGCAATGCATCAGTAAAATTTGATAAAAAAAATGTGAAGTTTTTCAATATTTTAGTTTTTGCATTTTTATTTTATTATAACTAGTGTACTTTTATGCTACACAGTTTTTTAATATCAACAATTTTTAGGGTACAAATGGATACCAAAAAAATACAGTGAAGTAGTATAAGTGCGAGAATAATTTTCAATGTGGCACACATACACTAATAACTTCAGTAATTTTGAGATTTACCTTGAACGCGTTTTGGAGACATCTTGTGCCGGTTTCACCAACCGATGCTAAATTATAACACAATGTTAAACTGAATTAACACTGCAGTTAACACAAATTGTGTTTCACCAAGCAATATCAACTTTAAAAAATTGTTAAAGTGTGTTAAGTTAACAATGCCATACCCCTATGTTAAGTTATTTAACAAATGTTAGAAGTTGGAATATGGCTGCCGCAAACCAAGCTGTTGTTAGGAATTTGCTACATTTGACATTTTTGAATGCATTCCTAATGGAAGAGCAGTCTTGCATCATAATAAATTTGAAACCCTGCAAAAGGAGGAATTTTTAAAGCAGTACAGACTGTCCAAATGGGTAGTGAGCATGGTTTTATGGGAAATACAAGAAGTTAGAATACTACCAACAGAAACATGCCTCTTTCTGCTATGTGCTGGCTGTTGGCATTTTTCATTTAATTGGTAGGTGATAATGTTGGTATTTCCGTTTGTGGGTTTATCCAGAGGTTTGTGAAGCAAACAGTGATAACACATTTTTGTCTACTTTAGTTTGAATGCAGGTCCACCACCAGTTTTGAAGCATTCTAAATGCTCTTCGCACCTGCCTGCCGTGCGAGGGGTCCTATGTTTTGATTCCTGGCTGGGGGGCGGATGGGAATTTTTGTGTAGCCAAGATTATTCCCTATCCTCCCCAGAGTCTGGAAGTATGGTAGAGTAATGAATAAACCCCAAGTTTACCAGAAATGTAACAGAGTTTCCAAAGGAAAGGAAGCTGATAAAACCATTGCAGGCTGCGCATGGGAGAAACACGTTCATTACTTGGCTGCAATGTAAGACTGTCAGCTTTTTTGCACTTAATAACCAGTTTCAAACAGTGAAACATTTATTTCAGTTGAATCGCAATCAAGAACATCACATGACAATTGCCATGAATGTGTCTGCTACTGACACAGAGAGCACTGCAATACATAGCACATTGAGAAGCAGTGTAGTTAGGTCACCGCCTTCTCGAAAGTTGTCTTTGACGTTAACAAGAGGTTAGCTAACAATTTGCTTTAAAAACTATGAACATATTCTTAACAAACAAGATATTAGAGTATTTTTAACATTGGTTGTTGAAATCAGCACCTTGTATCCATCGTCACCTAACAGAAACTGATGAATTTTCTGGCTTCCCTGCAGGTGTCGCTTGTGGCTTGACATATTTAGTGACGAGTTCCTTGTCTGTTGGAAAACAAAATTCATTTCATGATCCTTATCCTTTTGTATACAAACTTTTCCCTTATGGTAAGTCTATTGTCTTTTGAACTGCCTTTATTAATATCACCTCTTTTTGGTTATTATGATTTTTTGTCCAGAAATGGACATTTTATGTTCTACTGTTTGAAAATTATTTGAAATTTGTCGAATGCCCAAGGATGGTATGTAAACTTTTTAAGGGGAGGCATCTGTGAAAATTGCTAAAATCCATAGTTTTGGTCATAATGATGTGAAATTTTGTATGTATTTGTGCCAAAGGGTATCTAGTAGATATACTAAATTTCACATTTCTGTCTAAGATAGTTTCGCAAAAAAAAAAAATAAATATATTTATTGGTTTTTTTGCCACAGTTTTAGTGTAGTAT
Organism: Deroplatys truncata; assembly: GCA_030765065.1. Lineage (NCBI taxonomy): Eukaryota > Metazoa > Arthropoda > Insecta > Mantodea > Mantidae > Deroplatys > Deroplatys truncata. Next base: position 10,290,567 of record CM060983.1, read on the forward strand.
AACAAATGCTCCATGCATAACATTATTAGTTGTAAATAAACTAAACTCTATGTTTCTTTTGCTTATGTCTATAAAACCTGGTATTCTTTTTCAGATATGTCAAATAGTTTTGGAGAAAAAAATTATTGAATACATATATTACCTTTTCTTTGTAAATTATTAATAATTTTCAAATTAAAAATGCAATAACAATTAAACTGCTCCATATAGATCATTTAAAATACCAAGTTTTATGTAGCAGTTATCTAAGAACATGTGTGCAAAATTTCAAAGAAATCTATTAAAAACTGCATTGCAAGGAGCATTTTGAACATTAAAAAACGTAGAAAAACAAAAAGCGAAAGAAAATGACTTTAAAGCTATAATAACACATATTTACTGCTTTAGAATTCCCCTGAACCATATGATGGTCCTTGAGATAACTATTTAGCTTCCTCTTCTTTAAGTTTTAATACTTTTAACTGCTTCTTTGCTGATTTAGCTGTCACAAATTATTTGAGCTGCTTCTTTGGCCCTGAGAGTCGGCGTCTATCATTTTTTAAAAATGCTGTCTTCATATTTTGACCAGTTTTGATACCCATTTTTTGCATAACTTTAAGCCTACCACTACATCGTTCAAGGATACCCAATGAGGTGAGGTATATTCTTCTCGGAGTAAGAATAAAAGTAAAATAAAAAGTTTTGTTTCTTTGGGGCGCGAACTTCTGATTATGCAATGTAACCATATCATGTCACAATGCCTTAACATGCTTGGCCATCTGAGCACATGATATTTGCAGCATTATCTGACCTCATTAATATTGTCTGCCTAATATTGTGCCTAATTTTTTTTTCTTAAAATTTAAAAGTGTAAAATGCATATGTGCATCCAATTGAAACCCGTCAGCATCCAACCATGCCATCACACCGCTTACATCAGTTGGGCCCTCCCCATCCTTTACCACAGTTTCAATTGTATGCAGAATATGCATTTTACCGGGTTTCGATCCTATGATCCTTGGTTTGATAGGTTAGCTACTCCTATCGTGCCTTAGACCGCATGGCCATAAATCCCGATGTCGACTAACATTATAAAGAGTTTATTTTTGCAGAAATAAAAAAACTGAAAATGTTGGCCATTTTGACTAAAAAATCTGACCTAGGTCCCCTTAAACTTCAAAATTGTACGCGATTTTGCTGCAATGGAGCCACACCCACCCCACATGGACATTTAAATCATGACGTAACGGCCTTTTAAATGGCAATGCGGTGTAAAGTACAATAGATTGTGAAAGTACAAAGTATAAACATAATTTTAAGGCAAAAAACATAAAATCGGATTTTTCATCATTTTTTCCCGAATTTCATCGATGCCTCCCCTTGAAGGTTTTATTTTCTGTGATGTTTTTGCAGTGTTATAGAAGTTGTTTTCTTTAGGTTTTTTAATTTTTGCTCTATATTAAATCCCTTGAAAAACTTGTGCTATTTTCATGTATTCCAGCTCTTCTTGTATTCCTTGCCCTTCAATGTTATGTAGACCAAACTGTTGAATATAGAATGTTTATGTTCTCTTGGATGGTATCACCAATTGTTGGTATGCATGGTTATTTGTTTAGGATTCCTAATGCTTCTTAAGTCCAAAAACGTAAGTTCCATTGTTAGATTCGATCTCCATTGTGAATTTCACTGAACTGTCAGATAAATTTAAAAGTTTTAGGGCATCCTCTGCAAATGTTTTTTTTTTATTATGGCAGCTATATTGTCCACGTATCTATAGTACATGAAATGCTTCAGTTATTGGATTTCCAACCATAAACTACAATCCAAGGAAATGTAAACATTCTATGTGTGTATGCTACAGTTTGGAAAACATACCCTTGAAGGACAAGGAATACAGGAACACATCATGGAAATGGTGGAGAAGAATAGTTTTTCAAGCTATTTAATACAGGACAAAATTAAAGAAATTAAAAAGCCTAAAGAAAATAGAGCTTCTATGACATTGGAAAAGATCCCAGAAACTAAAACCTTTAAAAAGTTCACTTGGGCATTCAACAGATTTTCAAACATTGGAATATAAAATCAGCACCGACCTATAAAACACATTGAAAACCAATACCAAAGAATAAGATGCCAGGTATCTACCAAATTAATAGTGAGGATTGGCAAAAAGGAATGTTGGTTTGTGGCTTAAAGAACCCTTAAACATGTCAAATAGAAGAAAACAGAAAAATGTGCAATTGCCAAACATTTCTGGACCAAAAAAATCACAATATCCAAAAAAAAGTAAATTAATAAAGGGAGTTCAAAAGCCAATAGACTTACACATGGGCAAACTTTGGATACAAAAGAACAAGGATCATGTAATGAATTTTAGTTTTCCAACAGACGAGGATCTGATCAAGTCACAAGCTACACCTCCATTACTGGCTGTTTGCTAACAATGGAGACAAGACGCATATCTAAAAAATTAGTGAAGTTATTAGAGTGTATGTTCTGTCAACTTTAAACTCTGGAACTGTGCACTAGTTAACACACATTAAATAGCTCAGCTAAAATTAATTATTTTTCCATAACTCCAAATGAAAAAGTTGAACAATTCAATAACATGTGAACCAAATTTGTTTTCTTAAACTGACCAAGAAATGCCTGCACAACTTGTTTATATTGGCTTACTGAGCTTGTGTATGTTCTGTTGTGGTGAAGAAGCCAAAGCTGCGAGTTTTGGATTTTCACAGATGCATGGCCTGTTCTTACTACATACAGCGCGTGAAAGGAACGTTAAGTTTAGGATACCTTAGTCAGGTAGGATTTGAAGCACAGATCTGCTGCTCACAAGTCCTTGCCTTAATGACCTTGGCAGTGAGCACTCACAACTAATGGGAGTCCAGGAACAGATGTATTTGGAAGAATGCATGAAAAAGTGTGTATCAGTACCTTATTTCAAAAAAAGTTCATAAAACAGAGAATACAATACACCATTTTATATTCTCTATGAGGAAATAGAGTAAATTAGTACATATGTATAATTGGTGGTAATGATTTTAAGCATTAAAAGGAATAATTGTATTCCAAATGCATGTAATAATGTTCAATAAAACATACTAATGTATACAGTATTAAAATAGGCATTGGAGAATTAATGAAGACTATTTCATAAATAAAATCAGTAATTTTTTTCTGAATTTTCTTCTTGCAATGCTTAAGAATAGCTACATTACGCTATACAATGTCCTTTAACTGGGTAGGTCATAATGAATGAAATTATACTCAAATGAGCCCATGGTCCATAGAGCTTACAGTTACCCAACTTTTATCTTTTCAGGATAAGGAAAAACTTGCAAAAAAGCTTATCTGGGTAAAGCGCCCTAACCAAGATTCAAACTCGGGGCCTCTTGAATGTCACCCCCCCACACCAGGGAGGAGGGTGTTGATTCACTGCTTTATTACACAAAACGAAAAGTTCTCTGTTATTGATAGTACTGTAATTCGATATTTCCAGTTAAGTTTTGAATACACCATCACTGCGACTTTGTTCAATGTTTATTACAACATGTTGAACCAAATAAACTACACTGACCAACACCAACAGCAAAATAACATTGAATGTATGTTAACTTTTGTTATAACAAAACAATATTTTTTAGAATGTGGAGTAGGGGGTAAGGATTAACTGCAGAAAAATAACAAGTACCTGTATTAGAATTGAGGGTTGTCACAGCGAGAGTGAGCAACTCATATTTTTTCCTTCAATCTTTTTGCTATTTTTGTTTTTCTCCTCTGCCATTTTGGATTTTATTGTACCATGAAACTGTGCTAAAACCCTGAAAAGTGGTTAAAAAAGATAGTTTTCATTTTCATAGTTTTTTGACAGATGGCAACACCGAGATAGCTCATCAAAGAGAGAAGAAGGGATATAAAATGTTAAAGAATGTATGATATTTGGTCTCGTAAATGCATCAACATGTTAAAATAGCTGCAGTGAAGAAACTGAAACGTGAGAATGTTTATACTGGTCTCCCTCAAGTATGCCAATTGAAATCTACTGTGTAACATGTATGCTACCTTTCTCTGAGTTGTTAATTTTAAATATGTGTCTACGGAAAGAAAGAAAATATGAAACATGTTCCCCATGTTGCATTTTTATGCTATATTTCTTAAGTCAATCATGACAAAAGAATTGAAAATTGCATTGTGAAGAGGATTTTTGCGAAATCGTTGAAATTGTGTTAAAGTTTGAATTTTACTCGAGAACACATTTTATATCAGCTCCGTGTAAATGTACATAGTTTAAGGCAAAATGATTCAGAGCAATAAATAACTTGAAAAAGAACTTTATACACTGAAACTGCCAGCAGCAATGGAAAAAAACAGAGTTGAACTCAACCAAACACTTACCATACACAGCTACATTGTTCCTCTGGTGGAACAAATTCACATCAAAGTTCTTCACACTCTTGTGGGTGCATGGAGCAATGAAGAGTCTCGCAACAGAGCAGAAGTTGCTAAGTGAGCATTTAAGAAATAGCCTCTTGTCTGTGACAGAACGGCAGCCATAAAGATGTATTTTACATTTACTGACATACATGGATTTGAAGCAACAATTAATACAACATTTCTTTTTTCAGATAAAGAAGGTATTGAAGGTAACAGTAGTGTTAAAATGGGGGGAAGGGTACAGTTAAACTTAATGCTTTTGTAAAGTATTGATGAAAGGGAAGCTGCTCAGTATGGGGAAGACATCCCTATAATTACAGAAAAATGAGTAGAAACACATAACATCTAGTGGTGAAGTTACAAATTTGGTGGCAACAATTCAGTATACAGTGTTTATGATTTGTGATTAAAATCTTTTCCCAAGTTATCCAAGTCTATTGTGTACTTTGTAGGTTTTAGGAGTGATACGTTTGGTGTGATGTGATTGGTCGTTTAGAAATGGTGTGCAACTGCAGATTTATCTGTCTGTATTTAATATGCTGTTTTAATCTGGTTTCTGAATTTCTTTTGGTTTTACCTATGTAAATTTGGTTAACTGATTTGATAGATTCCCTGCTTTTTTGTTGTGTGTTATCTGGTCATTTGATTTGTTGCAGAATAAATTCCCTAAATTAAATTTGTTTTGTGGAGCTAGGCACATGTTGTGTTTTTTGTTGCCTGAGCTTTGTGGTATCCTCAAACAGCACTTCTGTGACCAACATAACAGTCCTAAAACCTACTAAATATACAACAGAGTTGCAACAAATATTTTAATCACAAAACATAAACACTGTGTAATGAATTTTTAATTGTGCCACCAAATCCACTATGGAAATTCATCAAGTCACTGGCCACTTCTGATGTAGCTCTTGAAACCGGTCAAGACAGAGAAACATGTGAGTCATGTTAAGTGTTTTAACTCGGACTCATTTTTCTATAATTTTAAATTCAGTCCAAATATTGTATAAATGAAAGACTTGTGTTTATTGGAAACCCTTCATTGAGGCAAACCACATCATCTATGAAATTGAAATTTTATTTAATATAAGAGTTTAAAAGTCTTTAGGATTATTTCTAAAACATGTAAATAGTAAATTTTATCAATGTTTAGCTGACAATGTTGTTACTTCACAAGCACTGTGTACATTTCAATGATGCTAACCAGCAACTTGGTGAGCAATATAAAGAAATGTACTGTTGACATCTGCAGATTTTGTTTTAATTCTTCCTCATCTTTCAAGTTTCTGCACAAATAAAAGTCACATAATGTCTAATAACTACAGATCCGGAAAATGTATTACAGAGAAGTGTATAGAAAGCATTTGTGTGGCAGTAGTAGGTGTGTGAAATGAGTCACAGATTTTCAAAATTTTGTTTCCATTCACAAGTGTTTATCTTTATTTGTGATAAAGAGGTAGAAATATTTATGTAGTTCTGGTTGGAGTCCACGATAACAGTATTCCTTTACTTTGATTAATTTCATACGGGTAAATATCTGTCAATTACATTTTTCTTCCATTTTCAATACTTTCTACTGGAAATCTAAAAATGTACATTCATACACACCCTTAATAGAATTTAATGAGTATACAAACACAAACAAACAAAACATCGGAACCTTTTCTTTTTTTATACAATTTCAAGAACTAAGTGTTTGGGCTGAAGTATAATAATTTCTTTTTGTAATTTGTCCCATTTCATTTTCTGTATACCCTCCGTCCATCACATTCTAATAAACAAGCTTTCAAGCTCCCCACGCAAAAAGCATCTTCCCCATTTTCTGCTCTCAACAATGTTTCTGATTGCATCCACTCAAGTCGGTCCCAAATTTATCACAACAATCCACATATTTCTCCTTCCCCAATTCTGTATAAGAGTCATACTGAAAGTTGTAACAACTTTTAAAAATCTTAATCTTTATTTTTTAAACAAACCAAGTAGATTATTTTAGTCTCCAGGCTTTTCTGTCAGTTTTCAAATAGTCACCATTTCCCATTGTTCTCCAAGTTTGAAAATACCCTTACGATAGCTGCCCGAAGACACTGATTCAATGCTTTCCGTAGCATTGGCCTCGCATCTGTTCCTTACAGAACTGAAAAGATGGTAGTCGGAGGGTTGGGACTGTAGGGACCAATCCAAAGTCCTGATCTTCTTCTGTGATGTTTGTGGTCTTCGGACAAACTTATCAATCATTTGTTGTACTCATATGTCCTAGGTAACGTCATCCACAGTGACATGCTCATTATTGCATTCCATGGAGGCAGATGTTCCCATCTCCTAACATGGCTCCATAGGCAAGTTGAAGTAGATTTTTCTGCTTTAACAAGGAATTCAATGATAGCATGCTGTTGAAACAAAACATTGATGCCTGTTGTCAAAGTCTGTAGATTATGTTACATGTTTGAATTTTAATTTTAACAATGTGTTGCTCTTGACTTTCAGTGTGACCCTCGTAGTACAAAAGATGGCTTTAACTGTTTATAAGATTAACACAATCTACATAATGATTTCTGTTTTCATTAACCCAGTGATGTAAAATATACAGCATTAACAATTAACTCTTAAATTACACCACGGGTAACATGTTTTTTCTTTTTTCCTTTCTTTTCTTTTCGTATCAATAGCCTATAGGTGGTTTTTTTTTTCTTTTTGGTAAAATAGAATAAACTATGGCTTTTACTTCAGAATTTTTCAATATTACTCAATTTTTTTTCTGTTTTACTCATAAAATTTAATCAGTTATTCAAAAATTTCAAGGCAATACACACATTTTACAGAACTTTAGTAATAACTCTGTCATGAAAAACTTTAAAGGAAACTGCATTATTTTCCTGAGCTATTTGTTTAAGACGAATTTTGCTGAATCATTGATTTTATCTGCAGATGTCAGCCGTTAATATAAGCCAAGAGAAGTACTTCTAGCACTTTGTGTAACAGGTACATGTATCATACATTTTACAATATGCTTTCTTTCATGTTGGTCATGCTGGGTATACCAGGCTTTCCTGTGGCTACTGAAATATTTAGGCAATTTAGCAAAATTGATCCTATATTAAAAGGATAACCCTTTAAATATTTTGTTACTAATTTTGGAAACTAATTCAATTTCTGTAGAAAGCTATACATGACATACTTACTCATTTCAAATGTTTGCACCTGAAAAATAAAAAGTAATGTATATGAAGATAAGTGCTGGCATCTGGTGAATCACAGTATTTAAACCTGTGTTATTGTCGCTGAACGTAATTTGTATTTGTTTGTGTGTTTGCACATGTCTAAATGCAGATTGCTCATAGCTGTAAATTTCTTTGCAGGATCTGGTACCGCTCCGCCAGCACCCAAAAGAAATAGGGAGGAAGAGGAAGCAAGGGCAAGGAGAGCAGCAGAACGTGAGGGACGGCGTACCAGGCGGCGGAGAGCACGCGAGATGAAGGCAACAAGGCATGTTGACGGAATGTCAAGTGATGACGAAATGACGGAACTGGAGGCAACTGCATTTAGAAATCAGAGAGGTAGAGAGCACTTTTAATTTTCACAGGGTCTTAGCCACTAAATTTCCCCACATCTTCAAACATTTCATGGCAGTTTTTAAATCAGACCATAGTTGAAATTTTTATTCAATTTTTTAAAATTTTCATAACTCAACTCAATTTTTCTGAAACCTGTAATAAACACAAAATATTGTCATTAATTATTTGATTCCTTAAAATATTTTGTAAATTATATATATAATTATGGAATTTTAAGACCAGCATATAGCGTCCAGTTGTTAAACATCTGACTATCGCTGTTCTCTTTGTATCTATAACGAAATGTGTAATGTAGCTGTTTCTGTAAAGGTTTATCCCGATTAAAATTAGTAGATAGAAAAATGAGCTTGAATAAGAATAATTTGTATAGGCACTAATAAATGATACAGGGTAGAGAAAGTCATCACATCAGATTTTTAAATCAACTATTGCTGTTGAGTTCTCCAGTTTTTGTCATAACCAAAGAAAGATAAAATAGCTGTGAGACTGCAAGCACACATATCACAAGAATACGGTGATAAATTATTACGGTTTTTCAGTTTATTCAATGATGTTAGTTATGAGAAAGGTTTTACATGCTAGTAAATTGATTGGCTGGAGGAGGCTCTTGCATTTTGCCATTATCTTTGGCTGCCGTTGAACCTTGACCAAACTATGTCAGAGAGGCAAATTTGCTGCTGTCTTCTTCATAGTGTTCAGCTGGTGAAGAATGTTACCTTTTCTGCGAGACTTGCCTGAGAAGACATTCAAGGAGGGATATGCTGCTCTGAAGAACATAGTGTGTGAGAAATTAGATGATGCTGCTGAAGTGAACATACTGGACTTCAATGTGACCACTTGTGTTTCAGTGAGAAGTGTATGAAACTATTGTGGGTACCCATGTCCAATGTGGACAGTGAAAGAATTTTCTCTGCATATGGGAACATCATGACAAACTTAAGAACAAATCTTAAGACAGAGAACACCGAACTTATGGTGGCTTTGTCTCTAACAAAGTAAATCAGTCAAAATGTATACTATGTAAATATTTTCATGCTCCTCTTTTTTAAGTTACATGTAAGGTGCCCTTTGTTCCACAGTAAAGTAGTTTAAACTGTGTTTTTGTTTTTTCCCTTTTTTTTTGCACGAGATAACACCGTTAAGCAGTTTTATTTACCGCCAAAAACACCGCTCACTATAATATTTTTACACCGATATTACATTATTTTATTTACTGACAATCTGGGGTCCCTAGATATAATCACTATTTCTTACTCCTCACACACTGATTCAAGCTGCTCTGTTGTTTTTATATCACTAGATATCCATTTATGGTGCACATGTGCATGAAGATGAAGGCAGTAGCATGTAAGAAGCTGAACAAAAAAAATCTCTAAAAGTAGATCTCATGAAGATGACAAGAAAACAAGGTTTTTTTGAAAGGCTGCAATTTTGACAGAAGAAGCGAAATGTGAATCAGTCTAAAAGTGAGCAAAACATCATAGTTTGGGTAAACTTCTGTTTATAGCAGAGCATTTTGTATTCCCAGAAAAATGTTGGTTTTGCTGTCATGTTTTTGGCAACCCCAATCTTTTAACTGACTGGAATGTTTGTTTTGGCAGATACAATAGAATCGGATGCTCGACAAGTATTCTCTGATGTTGTGGATGAGTTCTGCTCAATAAGAGGGGTGGCCTCTAGGTTTGAGACCTGGAGAAACACAGATCCAACAGCGTACAGAGAAGCCTACGTCAGCCTCTGCCTGCCTAAGGTGTTGGGACCTCTCGTACGTCTCAAAATGCTCATGTGGAATCCCTTACAGGTAAATAAGTGTTTTAGTAGATTTACCCTGCATGTATATATAGAAAACTCCTAGAGCATGGAAGAGACCAATTGGCCTTGTTGTTCTGTGCAGTACTCACCAAACTTAAATGTCCCTCCACAATGTTATTCTTTGCTTCTTTAACAAACACTCCAGCAGGTGGTAAAATACTTGTAACAATTGCAAAATTTATTTTGAGGCTAGTAACAGTAAAATTGAAGAATCAAATAAACTGGCTTGTGATATGATCAGTTTCCAGAATGAGCCATAAACATAACAAAACACTTTGATTGTTTATTCCGCACTGTCACCCTCAAAGTAAATCTCCTTGGGAATTGATACACTTGTTTCAGCGCTGTTGCCACTGCTGGGAGCACCTTTGGAAGTCGTTTTCTTTAAACGACCAAAACCTTCTGCATTTCACGATAACAGCAATGTCCTCAAAACAGTGTCCTCGGAGCCACATTTTATGTTGCATGAAAAGAAAACAGTTCTCTGGAGCCAAATTTGCAGAATAGGCAGGATGGGTAACAATATTTTTCCTATTTTTAATAAAAAAAATGGTGGAAAAAGCTTATTTTTGCGCGCATTGTTATGATGCAGGAAGCAGTCACCCGTACTCCATTTCTCTGGCCATTTGCATTGCATACTCTCCGTTAATCTTTGCAACACTTGTTGGTAAGATCACTTTCATTTCTTCATTCATCCCGACTGATCATGTTACATGATTTGGGCAACGTCACAAGTATATGAATACATCTTAATGTTTAAACTTAACATAATAACAATATATACAGTCATATTGAACCAAATAAATAATAACATCTATTCATGCAAAAATTCATCTAGAGTATGAAAACAACGCTCAGTACAAAATTTCTTAAGTTCTCTTTTGAACTTGTTTGTCTCCTTGTTTGACTCGTTGATCTTGTTTTTACTAACATTATTGTTTCAAATATGTATAGCAAAAATAATGTTAAGATTTTTAATTTCTTGAAAGCTTCTCTACACAACTTGATTGCTTTAAACCCAGAATTATTGTAATTGCCCTTTTTTGTAAAATAAATGTTCTTGTGTATTTTGCTGCACTTTGTCCCCAAATTGTTATTCCATATGAGAAGTATGGATAATTAATCCGATAGACATCTTTAACATGTTTAGGTTCCCTAGATTGGATGGTCGTTTAGTACATGTAAACCGGAGCAGATTTTATTTGAGATTTTTTCTATATGTTTATCCCAAGTTAAGTTTTTACCTAGTATTATTGCTAAAACTTGCCTCTTTTATTGGTTCTCCTTCCACAGTAACTCTGAAGTCTATAATGTGTCTGAATTACCATTTGATCCTGTGGTACAGTCCCTGTATTGTCAAAAAAACAATCACTGATTTCAGTTGGATTGAACTTTATAGCTGAAGGACTCTTCATTGTGAAGATTATTGCTTTGATTCAGGATCATACTCGGATCCATAAACCATGGGTCATTCTTCAGAAGAGGCAGGAGGCAGGACACAAGCTTGTCATGTCCAAATCATCTTTCAAAATACTTTGAACACCCCCAAAGGAGAGTCTTAATGCATCAGACATTTTTCTTATTGTAATACATCTAAGATTTAATACTTTTCCCCTCATCCAATGAATATCTTCCTTAGTTTTGTTGGAAGAGTGATGTTTTGAACAATCGGCATCCTTAAGCGATGTCACACCACTTTTGAATTGTGAAGCCCATAAAATACTTCAGATTTGCCCATTGCTTCCTCTCCAAAGCTGTTATTAACATTTGATAGGTTTCTGTTGCAGTTTTACCAAGTTTGAAACAAAATTTGTTTTTTGCAGTCTCTCATTTTCACTAGACAGGCACAAAACACATGTTCACTTGAGAGCTTGTAACCCTACATTTTTATCTAAGGGAGTGCTGCATATAGTCTGGGTAAGACAGTGGTAAAATTGTTGTGAAGCCATTCCGGAAACGTTTTGATCGCACCTTGTGTTAACTGAAACAGTTTAATGACAATATGAACAACACTGTATTTTTAATAGCTATCTTCATAGTGATTATAAGTGTTTTCAGGATGGCTGTGCTGATCTGGAACGGTCCAAGTGGTACGACACGTTGATGCTCTATGGTCTGAAGGAAGGCGAGACAGAACAAAGTTTGAGAGAAGATCCCGACCTGCAGCTTATGCCTCTCATCGTCGAGAAGGTTATGCTTCCCAAACTTACAAGTAAGGTTTGCTTCACTATCAGAGTCTTTTCTGAATAACTAGGAACGGATACAATTAATTGTTTAGAAGCTTTGTAACAGTGAAGGCAAGATTCATTACTTACTTATGGTAATGGTATTGCTCATTTCCTTGGAAGACAAGAAGAAATTAAGAAACTTACATTCCACCCACTTTTATGTAACAGGTTTCAAAACACAACATGATCCTAGCCCCTCAAAATAAATTCAACTTGAAAAACCTGTTGAGCACCTCCCAAAGATTAGGTACCAAGAATTTCCAAACTTGGGATTTAAGAGATTAAAGGCTGGTTCACAACCACCCGGTAACGGTAACCAGAACGGAAACGAGAACTGGATGCAAGAAATTTTGATTCACAACAGCCCGGTAACGAGAACGGGAATGCATATCGATCACAAAGTGAAAATCGATTTTGCACATTGGGATTTCATTTGTTTTTAACTGACCAATGACATTTTTTCACCTACTTCCAATTTAGCCAAGCCAACGTCAAAATTCGATAGAGTAAACATTATCTAAATGCATATTCATTACATTTCCGATCCCTCTACTTATGCCAAACTTTCATTCCTTTATTTAATGGCATACATTAAAATTGTTTATTCTTTTTTCATTTCCACCGTATTTAGCTGTTCTTTGTAGCTTTTGCCATTGTTTTTTAGGTAATAGCCAGTTTTGAGTTGCATATAAACAAACTACAAATGATCCCTTCACCAGAGGAACCAACGTTGATTAGATTTGCGGGTATCGGGATGAGGTTAGGAAGCACATTTGCTACTAATTCCTTCCAGTTTCATGTTTCCAGCTTGCGACTATAGAGAGCACTAGTGGCTGTTTCATGTCACGGCCGCTTAGAATAACCTCTAGAGTGAAGAGTCTAATATGCACAATAGGGATCTAATATGCCGTGCCCGGGAACGAGAACGAGAAAGTTAAAAGTTGGGCAACTCTTCTTCCCGTTCCCGGGGCCCGGGAAGGCTTCCCGTCGGTTGTGGACACTCCCATTTGAATACATGTATTTCAACTTTCCCGTTCTCGTTCTGGTTACCGTTCTCGTTGGTTGTGAACCAGCCTTAACTGCCAAGATTGCAATAAAGTATACATTGGAGAAACCAAGCACAACATAAACATCTGCACATATCCAGAACATAAAATATAAACAGACAGACAAATGAGCTGTTGCAGCACACTTTTGGAAAACCAGCCACAAACTTTGAATTACTAAAAAAGCAAAACCATCCTCAAGAACTCGCTGTATGAGAGATTTTAATCCAAAAACACAAACACAGACTTATGAACCTTGAAAACTCGCCTCTGGACATCTATACCAAATTCACGTCATTTAACAGAGACCAGAATGAAGAGGACACCAGTGCTACTGTTGTGCCCCGTGATGTAGTGGTACCATACTAGCCTCTAGTTCCCGAAGTTGTGGGTTCAAAGCTGGTGGAGGGCAATAAACTTTTTTGGGCATAAAATTCCTTAGCATGGCTTCCTTTGGAAGGGAAGTAAAGCCGGTGGTCCTCTGTCCTAAATTTATGGCATGTAAAAGTACTAAGCCTGATAAAGAGGCCTCTGAATAAAATTTCCAGTGTTTCATGCCCAATATAGAAAGGGACGCTTAGAGCCAAAGCAGTTAAAGTATTCATAAGTAAAACTCAGTTTCAATTACCAGCATCACCAGTCGACCTACAACTGATGGAAGCGAAAGCTTCAGAAACATGTCCTGTATAAATTACAGAGCAAGTGAAGTAAACATGTCCCCCAATTTGACTCTTAATGCTTAAGCACTATACCCCTGCCACTGTATCTTTGCACTTGGCAGTTTGTGTGACTTCGCGTAAGGTTGGCTATAGTGTGGTTGCGTTGCCAGAGTGGTTAGTAAACAACAGCTGATAGTTCTTTCTATCGTGTGTAAGTCACATACAAAAAGTGTACGTAAGTAGTGAACGTTAATGAATAATTACTATTTCGTATTATTATTGTTAATTGAAAATAACTCTGCATAAATATTGCAGCGTATGTAGAATAAATTACGCACTTTTGACAATATAGAAACAGAATAATACAAACTTCCTGCTACAATGAGGAGAAATAAAACAAATTATAAGTATGCCATAACAAAGTTATTTTCACTCACCATTTAAAACTGCAATGCCTCAATTCCATCCAAATCCCCGTTGTCATCATCATCTTCACCAAGGCATATCATCAATGGTTCACACTCACTAATAATTCCGTCTAATTGATGTGCTTTTCGTATTAGTTTATTCACATGACCTACTTTCTTCTTCAACGAAGCCGCGTCCACCGTAGCCACACATTCCCGCAAAAGCCTTTCCGCCTCGGTAATGGTAAATGACTTATTGTTCTCCCTCACAAAAGCCTTAATGTCACTCCACACTAATTCGATAGGGTTGAAGTGACAGTGATAAGGCGGTAACCTAATCACTTCATGACCTAGTTTCCTGGCTAATTCATCTGTGACGTAAGTTGGTGTTACAGGCTTTCACCTGGGAATACAGAAGCAGCTTGGTCATGCGCAACACCCACTCTACCATAACTTCTTTTCTGTCGTTGGAGGTAGAGGCAGATATGGTGCGATGTCCATCACTATAACTGTTGCTGCAGAAGCTTTCTGAACCACTCCAGGAAGCGAGAATGGTCCATGTCTCCAGTTTTCTTTGATTTGAAGACCAGTAGACCGTCTTCAATAAACCAGTGTGAGCCACAATTAGCCGGGCCACAGCTGTTAGGAGTGTCATCTGTCCAGCATTGACCCACGTTTTGTCCAGCCACACTATTTTATGGAGGTCTTTACCCAAAATTTTATACAAAAACACGCTTCGCACCACTACAATGTGTGTCTTTTCCAGCAACACTTTACTGCCATTCAGTTTTTTGTACTGAAAGCCAATATCTTTCAGCACCGTTTTCAGTGACGTTTTGCCCCCAGTGAACAGCTCTGCTTCTCTACGCGATATAAGCAGCTTTGGTATGGTCGGATACTCCTTTCTATGATAATAGGCATAAATGTGCCTACGTATGGCATCTAATTGGAAAGCATAAAAATTTGTGACTGGACGAGGCTGCTTTCTTTTCTTCCCTGGAGTTGATAGAAATTGTTGCATTCCAGATGGTTCAGGAATTTTGTCCACTTTCTCTTGGAATTTCACTCCCTTGTGAATAACAGTTCTCGTGCTTAGTCCAAGAACTGCTGCAGTTCGTTGTACGGCTTTATCAGCAGGAATAGAGGGATTGCCATGAAGCTTCACGTACTCCTTTTCCTGTTCAAAGAATTCCCGGGTTCTCCTTAATAGTTCCAATGCCTGACGATTAAGTGGCACACCTCGGCGCAAAGGATTTTCACTTCGTGAATCATCACTCGACGATCAGCGTTGTTTTTCAGACATTGTCACTTTTAAGTTTTATATAAATAAATAATAAATATTATTATAAATTATATAAATAAATAATATGAATGAAATATATATAAAATAGATATATATATATAAACGAAAAATAACAAAACTATCAAACAATAACCACAAATATAAATAACAATGAACAATATGTAGCTTGCAAAGAACAACTTGACGCTCGTGCTAGACATTCACAAACTGAAGCACGTGGTTGGGAATAGTTACATCTGGCAACAGAGCCGCTTCTAGTTCTGGTTCCACTTTGTCATCGACATCCGGAAAGCTGCCTTGTGATTGGCTTAGGAAGTCAAACGGTTAAAAGCTTTTCATCTGTTTTTTTGCGAGTGTACCAACTTAAACACTAGCTGTCAAGTGCAATGTTACAGCGGCAGGGGTATAACTAGGAATCATCTTATTTCTTCAGTAAACTGTTGTAAGTTTCTTGCATGAAATATCTATCACCATATTGTTATGACTTTCTCTACCCATTACAATTTCACACAATCCTTTATAGTGCTTTATAATCCATGTTATGTTACAATAAATGGTTTCCTTGAAATAATCACATTTTCTTTAACTTCTTGGTCATATTGCAATGATTACTTGAGTCAGTATATGCCAGACAGATGGCCTCAGTTGTGTAGTTGCCTTCCTATATCATCTATTTTGTTGCTGTTTAGTTTGTGTGGAGTCATCTAACTGTTGGCCAGTAGTTAATTGTGATGCTGGTCAGATGACTTTACTTGTATAGTCTCCTTCTGGTGGCATCTATTTTTATTTCTTTTTTTTTTGTGTAGGTTGGATGTTGAATATCCTATCCAGTATTTATCTTGGCAACTGAGAGAATTCCCTCCAATTAAATTAGCCAGTACACAGAATATTAACTTACAACTGTAAGCCACAAATGCCATTCCTGAACATTTTTGGCAAAATGAAAAAGAAAAAAAGCAATTTCCGTATAACAATTATTTGGGATGGAGTGTTTTTTCTTTTCTTTTTATTTAGGTTACAAATTTGATGTTTGTATCAGTAAGTGTTTTGGGATGGAATTGAAAGTGTCTGGTGTAGTACCTTTGGCATAGACTGTATAGAGAATTGTGTTACGTTGCAGAGCTCGTGGAAGACGTATGGGATCCTCTATCAACATCTCAAACCCTGCGACTTGTGGGCCTTCTGAACAGGTTGATACAGGAGTACCCCACCATGCTGCCGTCCAGCCGACATTTGGACCAACTCATCAGTGCCATTGTGGCGAAGATGAAGTCAGCAGTAGAAAATGACATCTTCATTCCCATCTATCCTAAACAGTAAGATTGATTACTATACATTTACCTTCCATTTGAGAGAGAATTAAGGAAACATGATCAGATTTTAAATTTTCAGTTGCTGTTCCCAGGAATGGCATATTGGAAAATAATGGCAAATATTTAATATAATAACATGTAAATCACTGTCTGCTACTGAAACTGAGAGGGCTGTGATGCACAGAAACCAAGTAGTTCAGTCACTGTTTTCGAAAGTTGTCTTTTATGTTAACAAGGTTTGAGCTGTAAAGCTTGATGAAACACAGCAATTTTAATACTATGCTAAATGTTTAATGCAAACAAGAAGTTGGATTGTTTTTAACATTGGTCAAACACCTGAATGTGGCACCAATTAGTGTTTCACTTTAAAATGTATGGATAAAAGATGTAGTAATTTACCAGCTTTAAGGCAGTGTGCACCATGTTGGAGTAAATTACTTTTAAAGTAACGTTTACTAAAGAAGTCCATACTCATTACTTACGAAGTGTTGTTTTGTTTGTGTGATTTACTTAAACAATCACGGTTAAGGTTATATGCGATAGGAAAAGTTGGGATAACGTCAGCGAAAGAGATAAATGTTTCTTGGTAGAGATAACCAAAATGCACTTAAACAATATGAGTGCTAAACCATGATGTAAAGATTCTGGAAGAGAAAAGCGTGGAAAGTTATGACAGACGAGTTTAATGCTTCAAGTGATGGGAAACTAACTGTAGAGCAGTTTAAAATTCTTTGGAAACAATGTTCTTAATCTTTATATTTGCATCGCAGATCACTTGCATGTTGATGGAGAAATACCCTTTCCGAGTTTGGAAAGTTTCACCAAATGGGCACAAAACAGGAACATGCATGCAGTCAATTGCCTGTTCTTTTCTGAACACTCATGTATATTTATTTATGTAACTTGCTCTAATAGTGTCATGAAGGATACAACCAGCACTGAAATGTTTAGGGCACATAACAATTGCAGTTTGGATGATGCAGCAGCTGAATTCCTGTCTGAGTTTTGTTGTAAATGCTCTTGAAGCAGGTTCAAAAGGAATGTAAAAAATTCTTTTCTAACACCGAAATGTTCCTTGAACTCTCTCTCGGTATATAAGTATTAATATGGATCTCACATACCATTCTTTCTTTGTCAAGATCATCAATATAATCTAAATAATCGCAGTTTTCTTCGTATCATCAGTGTAATCTAAGTAATTCATGAACACGTTCAAATATCTTCCTCCAAATACGATACAATATTGTGGTTCAATTGGCAAGTTAGTTACTCCAGAGTAAATTCTAATGTATATTTGTGATTTAATCCAGTAGAAACATACTACATGACAGTGTTCTCTAACGTTTACTTCTGGATTAATTTACTCTGGGATTATCTGAAAGGGGTAAAATACTTTGGAAATAGTTCACTCTCATATGAAAGTCGCTGACGATTGACTTGAATAGTAGTTTACTACAAAAGTAGAGCTTACTCTAGGTTGGTGCATACCACCCTGTAATAATTTGACCAAGTCTGTATGTATAGGGCCTTTCAACAAGAGTGTCATATCTTTGAACTTAAATAAAACACGTTCTATAAATGATAGAGGTTTATTTCTTTTTTTATTTTGGAGCATAATTAATGTCATTATGTGTGGAAGAGAACATCAGTTAAGCAACCGCCGCAACTTCATTGGGTTGCACGTATATGGTTGACCCAATTTTCAATGACAGAAGAACATAATTAGGTCCAACTTGACGAATAACACACGTGATGTTATTCATAAGATCATTTACTGTTTCTGGCTTGTTGACATAAACTCGACATTTAACATAACCCCACAAGAAGTAATCCAACGGCGTTAAATCACATGACCTCGGGGGCTAGTTAACATCACCACCACAGGAAATGATGAAACTTCTGAACTTCTTCAAAAGATCGATTGTTTCGAGAGCAGTATGACGTGGCATCATCTTGCTGGAACCAGATGTTTCTGAGATCCATACCATCCAATTGAGGCCAAAAATAGTCTCTTATAATAGCCCAGTATCTTTCTCCATTGACAGCTAGAGCTTCTCCATCTTCATCTTGAAAAAAATATGGACCAATGATTCCACCATACCAAACTCCACACCACACAGTAACCTTTTGGGGATGAAGTGGTCGTTCTTGAATCTGCATTGCTCCAATACCGGCAATTTTGTTTGTTAACACAACCATCCGTCCATCCAAAAGTGGGCTTCGTTGCTGAAGATAATTTTTCGACAAAGATCCGGGTCAGCTTCCAATTGCTCCATAGCCGTCAGCGAATACACGGCGCAACCTATGGTCATTGGGCTTTAGTTCTTGAGTTAACACCATTTTGTAAGCGTGAAACTTCAAGTCCAGATGCAGAATTCGCCAAATTGTGGTCGGCAAAAGCCCCAATTCTTGCACTCGAGGAGCAATTGATTTGTTTCCGTTCTGGTGAACATCCTCACGAATGGCGTATGTTTTCGTTGGAGCGCTTACGTCGATTACGTACAGGCGTTCTTTGATCGCTGACAGAACCACTTCTTTCAAATTTATCGATCAAACACCGAATCGTTCTCTCGCAGGGATGATTATGCACACCGTAAACTTCACGCAATACATGGAAGGTTTGGCGAACAGATGATCCATTTTGATAATAAATTTTCACAATTTCTACGCGTTGCTGAATGCTGTAACGTTCCATGGCTATTTGTCAATAACAATTGTAACCGCATGAAAAAAATGGCTGCTGTAACTCAATAACAACGGCAGCTATCACATGTTAAAGATAGGACACTCTTGTTGTAAGATCCTATATAAAAACATACAGAGCCATTGTATACTCATAAGTAGCGCTCAGCATTTGCCTATTTTCATAGTGTGTGTGCCTTTCCATAGCTTAAGGGCCTATTATGACTTATTTTTTTGTAATGAAAACTTTTATCAAGGTTTTTGCCTGTCACAGTTTCATTCTTTTAGTTATTGGTGGTTATCTATTAATATTATTTATTATTGTACCTTAATATTCCAATTAATGTCGTGCTACAATGCACGCGCGCGTAAGTGTGTGTGTGTGCACGCGCGTGCGTGTCAAACATGGAAAGTCAGATAAATACCAAACTTGGTATTTAGGTTTCATATGTTCCAAAGATGCGACACAAAGATTTTCACCCCAAACTACCCTTTACATGGAACATTATTTTAAATTTTTCATTTAGTAAAAACTGGCTGTAACAGTTTTGATTAAATTACCATATGTGAAAGATATTTACATGACAATTAAAATGTATATCTTGAATCTTGTGGAAATAGTCTGTGAAGTCCTCTTCATTCGGAGGGAATTTTGTATAGTCTTGTATAACTGTTAAGCGTTAAACAGTAGATGAAAACATACCACACAAAAATGTAGACCTCTTTAAAACATATAAGCTTTTTGTGGCATAAGCCATCTCTGAGATGTGTGTTATAAATGGTTCAAATTATTCATTTTTTCATCATTCTCTTCAAGTCCTGTCAACATTCAGTTGTTTCTCGATGTCATGGAAACAGTATGAAATTTTAAGGTCAGCATATAGCGTCCAGTTGTTAAACATATGACTATCATTGTTCTATTCGTATCTCAAAATTGTAATGTACCTATTTCTGTAAATGTTTATCTCAATTAAAATAAGTAGATATAAAAATAGGCTTGAGTAAGAATAATTTGTATAGCCACTAATAAATGACAGAGGGTAGAGAAGGTCATGTGAATGTGTCACATCAGATTTTTTGTAGAAGCTTTTTAGTACTCTTGTACTTAGCTTTAGTGAGTTCCTTAGAACACTCACTAAACTATAGTTAGATTAACATATATAGGAACAGATTGCATTAGACGTGGAGCATGTCACACAATAGGCAAGAATAATGTTACAGATTTCTTGGTGGAAGTGGAGGAGCATTCTTCCAGCGACAGTTTGGAGTAGCCGTGAAACTGCTACGTAACCTTCTCGCGTGGCAAGGAGTGGTGGCAGATCATGTGCTGCGTGAAGTAGCACTAGCGTCCCTTCTGAACCGCTACTTGCTGGCTGCCTTGCGTACCTGTGATCCTGTTGATGCAGCAGACAAGTGTAACATGGTAGGTAACACTGCCTTTTATATTCTCAAAGATTTAAATGAAACTATTGTAACTTTGTCCAGTTTTCACTGTTACTTCAGCCACTGCAGTATCCAACACAAGACTTCTCTAATCTCTTGCAGTAGCATGTCATTACAAACTCACTCGAATGTTCACGGAAGCTTTCAGAACAATCTGATGCTTATGCTGGGCAAAAGCACTATTTATCTCTTAAATTTACCAGTTGCATTCTTGCTGATAAAATCAGGCCATAGCGGCTATGTCACAATTTCATACTACTTATGTTGTCTGTATCCTCAGCTATATTTGACTCTGCTGGAAACATTGTTGGTGTGCCAAGTTCCTCTGCTGGATATCCTGGTTACCTCTACAAGGGATTGTCTTTAGTTGAAATTTCAAATTTCATAATGGTTGCAAAGTTGCCAGCTTATATGGTTTGCCCGTAAAATTTACAAGAAGCAGTGGATGCCTTTTTTACTTTTTTGGTTGGGGGAGCTGATACAAAGCATTGCAGATTTTCATCATGGACATGAGAAAACATTAATTTCTGTTGCATTATATTGTAATTTTTTTTAAGTAGTAATGTAAGACTTCTTGCTAACTTAAAATTACAGACTGAATGTACCGTGCTAATTTATATACATGCTATAATAGACCAGAGCTTATCTGTGTGTCCATCCTTCATACATGATCATGGTCCCTCTTCACTGGGCTTTAACAAAATGTATAGCACCACTAGTGACTTCTAGTAAATGGTATACAGTGCTATGATAGACCAGAGCTTATCTATGTGTCTACCCTTGATTATGATCATGGTCCCCCTTCACTGGGCTACAACAAAATGTATAGCACCACTAGTGACCTCTAGTAAATGGTATACAGTGCTATGATAGACCAGAGCTTATCTGTGTGACTATCCTTCATCATGATCATGGTCCCTCTTCACTGAGCTGCAACAAAATGTATAGCACCACTAGTGACCTCTAGTAAATGGTATACAATACTATGATAGACCAGAGTTTGTCTGTGTGTATATCCTTCATCATGAATATGGTTCTCCTTCACTGGGATGCAACAAAATGTATAGCACCACTAGTAACCTCTAGTAAATGGTATACAGTGTTGTGATAGACCAGAGCTTATCTGTGTGTCTATCCATCATGATCAAGGTCCCCCTTCACTGCGCTGCAACAAAATGTATAGCACTACTAGTGATTTCTAGTAAATGGTATACAGTGCTATGATAGACCAGAGCTTATCTGTGTGTCTATCCATCATGATCATGGCCCCCCTTCACTGAGCTGCAACAAAATGTATAGCACTACTAGTGATTTCTAGTAAATGGTATACAGTGTTGTGATAGACCAGAGCTTATCTGTGTGTCTATCCGTCATGATCAAGGCCCCCCTTCACTGAGCTGCAACAAAATGTATAGCACTACTAGTGATTTCTAGTAAATGGTATACAGTGCTATGATAGACCAGAGCTTATCTGTGTGTCTATCCATCATGATCAAGGCCCCCCTTCACTGAGCTGCAACAAAATGTATAGCACTACTAGTAACCTCTAGTAAATGGTATACAGTGCTATGATAGACCAGAGCTTATCTGTGTGTCTATCCATCATGATCAAGGCCCCCCTTCACTGAGCTGCAACAAAATGTATAGCACCACTTGTGACTTCTAGTAAATGGTATACAGTGCTATGATAGACCAGAGCTTATCTGCGTGTCTATCCATCATGATCATGGTCCCCCTTCACTGAGCTGCAACAAAATGTATAGCACCACTAGTGATTTCTAGTAAATGGTATACAGTACTATGATAGACCAGAGCTTATCTGTGTATCTATCCTTCATTATGATCATGGTCCACCTTCACTGGGCTGTAACAAAATGTATAGCACCAATAGTGACCTCTAGAAAATGGTATACAGTACTATGATAGACCAGAGCTTATCTGTGTATCTATCCTTCATTATGATCATGGTCCACCTTCACTGGGCTGTAACAAAATGTATAGCACCAATAGTGACCTCTAGTAAATGGTATACAGTGATATGATAGACCAGAGCTTATCTGTGTGTCTATCCTTCATCATGATCATGGTCCCTCTTCACTGGGCTGTAACAAAATGTATAGCACCACTAGTGACCTCTAGTAAATGGTATATATGCTATGATAGACCAGAGCTTATCTGTGTGTCTATCCTTCATCATGATCATGGTCCCTCTTCACTGGGCTGTAACAAAATGTATAGCACCACTAGTGACCTCTAGTAAATGGTATACAGTGATATGATAGACCAGAGCTTATCTGTGTGTCTATCCTTCATCATGATCATGGTTCCTCTGCACTGGGCTGCAACAAAATGTATAGCACCACTAGTGATCTCTAGTAAATGGTATACAGTGATATGATAGACCAGAGCTTATCTGTGTGTCTATCCTTCATCATGATCATGGTCCCTCTTCACTGGGCTGTAACAAAATGTATAGCACCACTAGTGACCTCTAGTAAATGGTATATATGCTATGATAGACCAGAGCTTATCTGTGTGTCTATCCTTCATAATGATCATCGTCCACCTTCACTGGGCTACAATACAAATGTATAGCACCACTAGTGACCTCTAGTAAATGGTATACAATAGTATGATAGACCAGAGCTTATCTGTGTGTCTATCCTTCATCATGATCATGGTCCCTCTTCACTGGGCTGTAACAAAATGTATAGCACCACTAGTGACCTCTAGTAAATGGTATACAGTGCTATGATAGACCAGAGCTTATCTGTGTGTCTATCCTTCATAATGATCATGGTCCACCTTCACTGGGCTACAACAAAATGTATAGCACCACTAGTGACCTCTAGTAAATGGTATACAGTAGTATGATAGACCAGAGCTTATCTGTGTGTCTATCCTTCATCATGATCATGGTCCCTCTTCACTGAGCTGCAACAAAATGTATAGCACTACTAGTGACCTGTAGTAAATGGTATACAGTGTTATGATAGACCAGATCTTATCTGTGTGTCTATCCTTTATCATGATCATGGGCCACCTTCACTGGGCTGAAACAAAATTTATAGCACCACTAGTGACCTGTAGTAAATGGTATACAGTGCTATGATAGACCAGAGCTTATCTGTGTGTCTATCCTTCATCATGATCATGGTCCACCTTCACTGAGCTGCAACAAAATGTATAGCAGTACTAGTGACCTGTAGTAAATGGTATACAGTGTTATGATAGACCAGATCTTATCTGTGTGTCTATCCTTCATCATGATCATGGGCCACCTTCACTGGGCTGAAACAAAATGTATAGCACCACTAGTGACTTCTAGTAAATGGTATACAGTGCTATGATAGACCAGAGCTTATCTGTGTGTCTATCCTTGATTATGATCATGGTCCCCCTTCACTGGGCTACAACAAAATGTATAGCACCACTAGTGACCTCTAGTAAATGGTATACAGTGCTATGATAGACCAGAGCTTATCTGTGTGACTATCCTTCATCATGATCATGTTCCCTCTTCACTGAGCTGCAACAAAATGTATAGCAGTACTAGTGACTTGTAGTAAATGGTATACAGTGTTGTGATAGACCAGATCTTATCTGTGTGTCTATCCTTTATCATGATCATGGGCCACCTTCACTTGGCTGAAACAAAATGTATAGCACTACTAGTGACTTGTAGTAAATGGTATACAGTACTATGATAGACCAGATCTTATCTGTGTGTCTATCCTTTATCATGATCATGGGCCACCTTCTCTTGGCTGAAACAAAATGTATAGCACTACTAGTGACTTGTAGTAAATGGTATACAGTGTTATGATAGACCAGATCTTATCTGTGTGTCTATCCTTCATAATGATCATGGTCCCTCTTCACTGAGCTGCAACAAAATGTATAGCACTACTAGTGACCTCTAGTAAATGGTATACAGTGTTATGATAGACCAGATCTTATTTGTGTGTCTATCCTTTATCATGATCATGGGCCACCTTCACTTAGCTGAAACAAAATGTATAGCACCACTAGTGACCTCTAGTAAATGGTATACAGTGTTATGATAGACCAGAGCTTATCTGTGTGTCTATCCTTCATCATGATCATGGGCCACCTTCACTGGGCTGAAACAAAATGTATAGCACCACTAGTGACCTCTAGTAAATGGTATACAGTGTTATGATAGACCAGAGCTTATCTGTGTGTCTATCCTTCATCATGATCATGGGCCACCTTCACTGGGCTGAAACAAAATGTATAGCACCACTAGTGACCTCTAGTAAATGGTATACAGTGTTATGATAGACCAGAGCTTATCTGTGTGTCTATCCTTTATCATGATCATGGTCCCTCTTCACTGAGCTGCAACAAAATGTATAGCACCACTAGTGACCTCTAGTAAATGGTATACAGTGTTATGATAGACCAGAGCTTATCTGTGTGACTATCCTTCATCATGATCATGTTCCCTCTTCACTGAGCTGCAACAAAATGTATAGCAGTACTAGTGACTTGTAGTAAATGGTATACAGTGTTGTGATAGACCAGATCTTATCTGTGTGTCTATCCTTTATCATGATCATGGGCCACCTTCACTTGGCTGAAACAAAATGTATAGCACTACTAGTGACTTGTAGTAAATGGTATACAGTGTTATGATAGACCAGATCTTATCTGTGTGTCTATCCTTCATAATGATCATGGTCCCTCTTCACTGAGCTGCAACAAAATGTATAGCACTACTAGTGACCTCTAGTAAATGGTATACAGTGTTATGATAGACCAGATCTTATCTGTGTGTCTATCCTTTATCATGATCATGGTCCCTCTTCACTGAGCTGCAACAAAATGTATAGCACTACTAGTGACCTGTAGTAAATGGTATACAGTGCTATGATAGACCAGAGCTTATCCGTGTGTCTATCCTTCATCATGATCATGGTCCCTCTTCACTGGGCTGTAACAAAATGTATAGCACCAGTAGTGACCTCTAGTAAATGGTATACAGTGCTATGATAGACCAGAGCTTATCTGTGTGTGTATCCTTTATCATGATCATGGTCCCTCTTCACTGGGCTACAACAAAATGTATAGCACCAGTAGTGACCTCTAGTAAATGGTATACAGTACTATGATAGACCAGAGCTTATCTGTGTGTGTATCCTTCATCATGTTCATGGTCCACCTTCACTGGGCTACAACAAAATGTATGGCACCAGTAGTGACCTCTAGTAAATGGTATACAGTACTATGATAGACCAGAGCTTATCTGTGTGTGTATCCTTCATCATGTTCATGGTCCACCTTCACTGTAATGCAACAGAAAGTATGGCACCACTAGTGACCTCTGGTAAATTCTCGTGAACAGTGAACATTCATTAATGGATGATGTGAACTGTAAAGTCATCTCCTTCGTGTAAACTATCTTATTTGCATTCTATGGCTGTTGGATATATTTTGCATTTTTGTGACGGTTTTTGTTTATAGCTGATGTTATGAAGTGGAAAATGCGGACTAGAAATTGTTTATATCCTAGGAAGTGTTAATTCTTTGCTTTAATACATGTTTGTTGCATACCTAGAAGAATTTTAGGATGAAGCAGACTAGCAGATGTTTAAGGATTCTTGTAAAATAGAATTGCATTTTTTTACATGGACATTTTATGTCATTGCAAAATTGTTACACTTTACGGGGAGAGCTTTAAAGACCCTCTGCCCTGTATCCAATTGTGGAAGTTTAATGTGAAATGTTCACAGGGGTGTTTAAAAAGTTAATGAGTTTGCTTGACTGTCTACTTGTATAGTTTTAATACGCATATTCCTCACGTTTATAAGAAAGCTGAATAAAAGCTGTTGTTGCTTTTCAGATTGTGTCGACATTCCCGAGATGGTGGTTCCAGTCACAGGAATCAGGATGTTTGTCACAGCTTCAAATGTTTATAACACAGGTGAAATCAATAGCACAGTGCCTGGACGTATCCACTCCTGGCGGAAGGTAAACATTTCTGCTTTTTATACAATAATGAAGTTACAGGTTTCACAACCGTTGTCAAGACATTTGAAGATCATCAAGCTGTTGACGAATGTATGTAGACTGTAGAAGTTCTCATCGAGGCACAGTTTTCCTTCCTTCAAATCATTTGATGGTCCTTCAGTTCTATTTTAAAGTTACTCCAGCTCTTCAGGAATGCCATCGTGTTTATTGTTCAGTACCAAAATGTTGTTCATAGAGTGTATTGAAAATATGACATAGAGCTTGTTACCCATTACGGATTATCAAGACAGATAGTGTTGAAAATATTGGAAGAAATTGAACTGAGACTGGAATACCCTAAGAGATAAATTGGCCACTTTTACCAATTCAACAGTTGTTGGTAACTAGGGATGTGATAAAGATTTATTTTCGAGTAATGATTATAATTGTAGCAGTTACAGGGCATAACGGTTACCAGTAATGGTTAAGTTATTGTTTTTCATTGTTATAACGTTCGTAGTTACATAACATTAATGATTAGCTGTAACTATGTTTGAATATTGTTTTGTTATTTTGATACAATCTAATGTCTAGCCCTGTCAACACTTTGATTACTTTGGTGGTTTATAATCGCAAAATGCACTCACAATTACTTCTACATTCCTACTGCGCACACATACACACCAGTGTTGGCTTCTCCGTATTGACTAAGCTATTTGCGCGTAAGTGTACCTCTGTTAGCACATGCAGATGGGAACAGTAGTGAGTAAATGAAAAATAATTACATTCATGCAAATCGAAGTTGGAAGCATGGAGTTGTGCAATATTAATAAATAATATTCAACCTACAATTATGGTGTTTATGAGTCATTCCACTGAACACACACCTTCTCTGAATTTTGGTTTACGTGTTCCACACATAAATGGACATGTATTTTATATTTTGCAGAAAATCAAATTATTTTAGGATTTCCAGCGTATGTAACATATTTTCTTATACATGCACAACATTACATAAAAGGAATTTATTTACGGAATACAGAATGCTCAGGGATAAGAAAAATATGTTGTTTTGTAGATAAAACCATTGTGTATTCGTAATACTATTTATTCATAATAAAAGACAATCACTTTTTTAAGTATGAATATTTTAAACATATATATTTAACCCCCTAATATTAAAATCTGGAAAGAATACAGAAGGAATCTGTAAAGTACACTATTAAACAGTTTATTTGTGTAGGGTTTTAGAACATAGACTGCTGGCTGAGTTTGACACCACAGCAGTCCTGCTCGCACTCTGTGTAACTTAGCAACTGGAATCTGATATTCTGTGAAGCCTCTCTCCGCTGTTTCATTTTAAATGCTACTTTGTGTTAGAAGTTCATTTTTAGCTCTGTGGTTTCTGAAATGTATAATGTATGAACTGAAGAAATGGAGCTATGACTATTGCTTCCAAGGCAGAAATGATTAAGCAATATGCTTACATTGAGTTTGTCACCAGACCTAAAACTATGTGATGTACGTCAAAAATAAATTCCAAATACCACTTACTGCTAACAGTGATTGTGTGCTAGAACATTTTAAGGCAAGAGTCAGTGGTCCTTGGAGCTAAATTCATTTATTTCATCAACCAATAATGGTATTCACTTGAGCCTGAAGGGGAAAAAGTGTACATTAGTTGCGTTCCATAGGATAAGATTCAAATGTTTCTCAACTGTATATCAAATTTAAGAGTTACATGTGGACCAACTAAAGTGCTGTGAACAGTTGACACACTGCTGCTGCTCTCCAGCCATGCCGCGCTGGAATCCCACTTTGCACCACCTTCTAATTATTTTATTTAAAATTAACTATACAGCATCCCATCTTTGTTTCTTGGAAATGTATACATAAAACTTCAAGGAATTTATTTATAATTTTTATAGAGATTTAAACCTGTGGGTTGATAGGGATATATAGATTTTAAAAATTTATGTAAATAATTAATTATATATTTGTAAGAAATATTATGTAAAAGATTACATATTAAGATTTGCATTGCACTTTATCACGTATCACCTGTGGGATGTTCTAAGGTGATAAAGGTAGGGAGATGTGCCACTTTTCACAAGTTGGATTGCACAATATTTGTTAAGATATTGCGATTTAAAACATAATTCACTTTGATTTTGTAATCCATGGACAAAATTTGAAGTGAATTGGAGACATGATGGTGAAATTTTGTGTGACTCTGCGTGGAATGACTCATATGGTAGCCCCTTCAACCTTAAGGTTTGATTTAACTGTTGTTTGTTTGCCATGCAAGGTTAACAACACACTTTGAAAGTCGGAGAAACTTCAAGCTTAGAGAGTAGACTTGATGAAATTGTGTTAATTGTTTGAGTTTAGTCATTGTTTATTGTACCTATAACCATCTTAATATGATGCAGTACTGACCTATAAGCAACATGGTTGAGGTAACGGTCTTGTGATGATGGTTGTCTTCGTTACTTTGGTAACTCTTAAGGCTGGCTCACAACCACCCGACAATGCATATTGATCACAAAGTGAAAGTTGATTTTGCGCATTGGGATTTCATTTGTTTTTAACTGACCAATGATATTTTTTCACCTACCAACATAACACGGGTTAGCCAACATCAAAATTCGATAGAGTAAACAGTATCTAAATGCATATTTATTACATTTCCGATCCCTCTAGTTGGGCCAAGCTTTCATTCCTTTATATAATGGCATACATTAAAGTTTTTTCTTTTTCTTTTTTAATTTCCACCAGTTTTTGCATTCTTTGTGGCTTTTGCCATTGTTTTTTAGGTAATAGCCAGTTTTGAGTTGCATATAAACAAACTGCAAATGATCTCTTCACCAGAGGAACCAACGCTGATTAGATTTGCGGGTGTCGGGATGAGGTTAGCAAGCGCATTTGCTACTAATTTCTTTCAGTTTCATGTTTCCAGCTTGTGACTATAGAGAGCACTAGCGACTGTTTCATGTCACGGCTGTCTAGAGTGAAAAGTCTAATATGCCGTGCCCGGGAAGGCTTCTGAAGATTGTGAACACTCCCATTTCAACTTTCTCGTTGGTTGTGAACCAGCCTTTAGTGTGTAATTGTTACATTAAGGTAAGCATTGTTATTGGTAACTCTGAGATATGTTTCCACGGGATTGTTAATGGTGACTGCAACAAGGTTTAATCCATGGTGTGCAGAGAAAGTATCGGAAGCAATCGCGTTCTTAAGGCCGTGGTATGTTAAGTTTCTAGAAAGTGAAGAGTACTTGGTGTGCAGGAAGTCATATTTTTTGCTTAATATTCAGATGGTTTGAATGCAAGTTTGCTAATTACCAATAGCCAGTGAGAGACTTGGTGATAATGGTTATCAAGTGGCTTGGCATGGATTTAAACACATGCATTGCATTTTATGTTTTGTTTTTGAAGCCACAATCTCAGCCGATGAAAAGAGATGTAGTTGCCAAGCTTCATGTGAGGCTCAAAAAATAGGACAATATAATGAGAAAAGTATAGAAATGATAGTGATATAGTGAAGATAGCAATCGTCTTCATACAGAAGCCAAGAAAAATGATAAGACTAACAAAAGGCTGAAGATGAAATGATTGCGATGCTATGTATGTTAAATAAGGACCTTTAAAAAGCTACCGAAGAAATAAAGATATTGAAAAGCAGGAACATACGGATATTAGGTAAAGAAAAATCATGGACGTCAAACATGCAGCATGTTGGCACAAAAATATTATTACCACAAATTGCTTTGAGGTCTTAAGTAACCAAGAAGACGAAATCAGAACTGAAGTACCAAAACACAAAGACTGGTAAAATCGCAATACAAGATGATAAATAAAAAACTGAACTAAACGGAAGAGTTCATGCAAAAACAAAATAAGGCTCCTCCTAAACCAAACAGCACTGCCCTCCCAACCCTAATGGTGCTAGAAGTGTAGTTCCTGCAGAAGTTAAAAATATGTTAGTGCTTGGTGATTCGATGATCGCAAATGTAACTGAAAAATGCTGCTCAACTGTCCTCAAAAACCAGTGCAATTGTAAAAACTTTCCAGTAGACCCGGAAGCGTTAGGAACCAATGACTTAAGAGGGGCAAAGTGCCCAGAAGATGATGCGCTATAAGATCCATAAGAGAAAGGTTTCCAAAAGCAGTAATTAAAAGTTGTGATGTATGTCAGGACTTTATCCAATGTGTTAATGAAAACCAGTGTTGCATGTAGATGTGGACAAGTATCTGGCTGCACCAGTCATAAACAAGGTACAGTACACCCTCGTTTAACTGAATTCCAAGGGACCGAAAAATATCCTATTCGGTTTAACTAGGTTTTGTAAAAATAGTCCTGTATTATCTGAAATGATAAAATATGACTGTTGTGTTCACTTTCTGTCTTGTTATGCCTACCAACGAATGAGGGTGTTCCACTTTCATCACCTCTAAGAAAATTACTCTATATCTGACATTTGTTTAAGTGAAAAAGAATACTGTAAATGCTTATTGTAATTTTTTTTTAAACAGAACTTTTGGAACAATATTGTGCTCATTGAATTAGTGAGTCATGTAACACAACCAACAATAACCTTAAGAAACACTTTAAATATACCGTTCTTTTAATCAGAACACATGTTTTGGTTACAATCTTATCCATTGCACATTTTACTTCTATAATTTGAAAAAATCATTAATTGTTGTTTGGCGTAATATTATGGCACTCTCTGAAGATACCTCATCCAGGGCAGCAAATCTGTCGAGAAGAGAAATTGTAGCTGCAACTTGAGCGCAGTTACTCCTCAGAAAATTCTCTTGTGCATCATCAGCAACACAGATGTTGTCTCCATTCTTCCATAATGACGGCACCAACCGGGTGTAAGCATGTAGAGGAGCATTATCAGAATCCCAATTTTATCCACATTATAAGTTCAGATGTGGATCAGTTTCCTGTTCAGGCTTCTTAAAACTTCTAGTTCTGGTGTCTATTCTAACTTCATCCCAAGCAGCAGATATGTTGCAGTACATTCCAATGTGAAACTGTTTCTTGCACTGATGGCAGCCTTAACCATTCGGCGTCTGTAATTATGCTTCATTGAGGCGATTATTCCTTTGTCCAATGGTTGTAGACGGCTCGAGGTGTTAGCTAGTAAGAAGACAACTGGACTACTTTTGAAGATTTAGAAGCTAGTAACAGTGATGTGTCATAATTTAAAATAAAGAGAGTTGAAGGTTGTTACACTACATCACTAAAATATTCTTACTTGAACGCGTTTTGGGAGACGGCTTGTTCCCAGCGTCAGCATGTTCACAACTGATTTTTCCGGTCATTGTCTGGGGGATGCTTGTGGCTAGTGGTGTTCTCTGGTGCTGGGCTGATGAACCTCCAAAGGCTGTTGGGTGGCGGCAGTTCGAAATTCATTAGGTGATTCCTGTGTTTGACAATATGTATTTTTTCCCAGATGTCCAATTCATTGCTGCTGTTGATCGGTTTTAAGAGTTTTATGTTTGGAGTGATATCATGGTTTGAAGACCAGAAATGATGTGCTACTGCTGATTTATCTTGCTGCTTTTGGTAAATGCATCTCATATGCTCTTTAAGTCTTATTTCAAGATTTCTTTTGGTTCTTCCTATATATACCAGGTTACATTCATTACAATCAATTTGATATATACCAGCTGATTTATTGTTGGGGATAGGATCTTTTGTTCTGTTGCATAGTAGTTTCTGTATATTGTGGTTATTCTGTGGAGATGTATTTCTTGAAAATCCTTTGAAATTTATGATGTGTCCAAGGGTGATAAGTGAATTTTCTATATACTTGTGGTTTTAGTTGTCTGAGTAAAGTAGTCATTTGTTGGATGTATTTCTGTCTTTCAAACCTTTTTATCTTCTTATCTATTGTTTTTTCTGGTATCCATTCATAGTGGCTATGTTGATAATGTGTTGGTATTCTTTCTGGTATTCCTCTTTCTTCATTGGTATATGTACTAACCTGTTTGTAATACTATTTAAAATTGCATGTTTGTGGCTTGTAGCTATTGTTTTTAATATAATTTTCTGTGTGCGTTGGTTTTCTGTAAATACCGAACGTTAGTTTGTTGTGTGCATTATTTCTGATGATCCTGATGTCTAGGTAAGGTAATTGGCCATTTTCTTCTTTTTCTATTGTGAATTTAATAGATCTTTTTTGTAAATTCAATAATTTCAAAGCATCTTCTGAAAGTTTTTTTTGGAACAATTGCAAAAATATCATCTACATACCTATACCAGGTTTTGAATAGATGTGGGAAAGATTTAGTAATATGGCATTCAAAATGGCTCATATATAGTTCTGCTAAAAATGGTGAAAGGGGGTTTCCCATAGTTAGGCCTGTGGTTTGTTTAAAGATTTTGTGATGGAATGAAAAGAAATTCTGGTCCAGACATAATTTTGTTAGTTTTAAGTTAATCTTCTGCTTGTGCTCTAGGTGTGCCATTGTTTAATATCCAATTTTCTAGGAGTGGTAATAATTCTTCTTTTGGTATGCTTGGGAAGAGTGCAGTGACATCAAATGATACCATCATGTCTGTGGGTGATATATTTATATTTGAAAGGTGACTGGTTAATTCTAATGAATTTTTTATACTTAGACTTTTGAACATAGGCATGGAGTTGAAGGTATTTGAAAGCCATTTTGCTAGTTTATATGTGGGAGAGTTTATGTTATTCACTATGGGCCTCATTTTGTTGCCAAGTTTATGTATTTTTGGTAGTGCATATAACCTAGGTATGGTGGGAAAATCTGGTTTAATTCTGGATTTTTCGGTTTTGTTAATGTTTTGGTTTCTATCAATGTGTTCTGGAGTGACTTGGTGCATTCTTTTAATGGATTTTTGCTGATTTCTATGTACTCTGGACTATGTAGTAATTGCATAACTCTAGATCCATAATCTTCTTGGTCTAATATCACTAATGTGTTTCCTTTGTCTGCTTGGTGTATAGTACATACAGGCTTTGACTTTAGCGATTTGATAATTTTTTGATGTGGTATGTAGTAGTGTTTTTGCGCTTGTATCTGGTCCAATATTGGTTCACACCGTGATTTTATTAAGCTTTTATCATTATCTGTTAGGTGGTTGGAGGCTATTTCGATATCAGCAACAAAGTTTTCTGTATTTTTTGTGAAGTTGAAACAGGTTTTTAGGCCATTGTTCAAGACAGATAGCTCAGTCAGTGCTGGTGAATGGTTCTTTTGAGAGGTTAACTACATATTGGCCTGTTGTAGGTTCATTGTTTAGGTTATGTTTATATGTTGCTTTCCATTTTTGGTTATGTCTAGGGGATTTTTCCCAGTATTCCAGAGAGTTTTTTTTGTTTGAATATGAGGCTGTTTAGTTTCTTTTTCAGTTTCATTGTTTTGGCGCTCATTTTCTTGCTAAGTAGCGTAAGGAAATTTGACCGTAAATTTTCCCATAAGGGTATTCCTAAAACTTTCGGTAACCATAAGTATAATTCATAGATTCTAAGGTCCAAGTCCTGTAAATTTGCATAATGTTTGTTCTTTTCTATTTCGATTACTTTCTTTTCTGCTACTGTTTGATGTTTTACATTGTGATTAAATTTTACGTATTTTCTAACGAAGTTTGGCGTAACTTTGTGTTTTAAGCAAAGATTTAGGAATCTTATGTTTGTAGCCATGTTTTTCTTTTTGATTTCTAGTTTTAAGTATAATTTTATGTTCTGTTTTATTCCAAAGTTTTTGTTGAAACTGTGTAAATCTGTGCTTACCTTCATATTCTTTGGTTATTTCGTGCGGCAATATCGGTGATTATTCTTTGCATTTTATAGACTTGTAAGTCCAAATTATTGACTAATTTTGAAGATTTAGAAGCTAGTAACAGTGATGTGTCATAATTTAAAATAAAGAGAGTTGAGGGTTGTTACACTACATCACTATAATATTCTTACTTGAACGCGTTTCGGGAGACGGCTTGTTCCCATCGTCAGCGCGTTCAAGTAAGAATATTTTAGTGATGTAGTGTAACAACCCTCAACTCTCTTTATTTTAAAAAATCTGATGTGTTACACTCACATAACTTTCTCTACTCTTGTACAATCTAATTTTACAAACGCCTATTCTCCATATGCTTCATGTTAATCGAGATATCGAGATGTCAATCTTATTGGTAATTTTCTTGTAGATGCAAGGGGAATATGGTAGCTTTTAAGCGATAGTCAAATATTTTAACGCTGGTTGCTATGTGGCGAATTCCATTCTCTTTGCATGTTCAGGACATAAAAAAATGAATAACGAATTTGAGAAAAAGTATAAGTATTGGAAAATTTAAGGAAATAACAAGCAATATCTCGAAAACGGTTCACTCAACAAAAGAAACGTATATGACATAAGTTGTGTATTTTAACGCGATCTACATTTTTTGTGTAGTAAAATTTTGTCTATCTCTTATGGTTTACCAGTTATGCAAAAGTCGTTCACAATGAAGAATATTTTTGGAGACATTCCCAGAAAATTCGAGATATACATTTTATTTGTCATGACAATATCTTAAACATATGATATTTTAATCAAAATCGTTAGAGCCGTTTTTGAGAAAATTAAAATTTTCGAAAAATGTTCCATGTAAAGGGTAGTCTGGGGTGGGGGGATTTTCTTGAAAACCTTCGTGTCGCATCTCTGGAAGATACTGAACCTAAATACCAAGTTTGGTGTTTATCCGACTGTTCGTTTTTGAGTTATGCTGTTCACAGACAGACACACAGACAGACACACAGACACACAGACAGACACACACACGGACATGTTTCCAAAAATGCTTTTTTTGGATTCAGTGATTCTCAAAACATGTATTTCCGGTGAAATCTCGGTATCGAATTTTTGGGTGGAATGCAATACTTCCCCTACTTACTATACGTAGTAGAGAAAGTAAAAATACAGTAGCCTTTAAGAATTGACATATCTCTTAATAGCTGGTTGCTATGTAGAGCACAATTCTCTTTGCCACAGATTAATACTCTTTGCATATCCAAGACAAAAAAAATGAATAACGAATTCCCACTTCAGAAAAAGTATATTGGAAAATTTAAGGAAATAACAAGCAATATCTCGAAAATGGTTCACCCAGCGAAAAAATGTATATGGCATAAATTGTATATTTTAACGCGAGCTACATTTTTTGTGTTGTAAACTTTTGTCTATCTCTTATGGTTTACCAGTTATGCAAAAGTCGTTCACAATGAAGAATACTTTTGGAGACATTTCCAGAAAATTCAAGATATACATTTTATTTGTCATGAAAGTATCTTAAATATATGATATTTTAATTAAAATCGTTAGAGCCATTTTTGAGAAAATTAAAATTTTCGAAAAATGTTCCATGTAAAGGGTAGTCTGGAGTAGGGGTATTTTCTTGAAAACCTTTGTGTCGCATCTCTGGAAGATATTGAACCTAAATACCAAGTTTGGTGTTTATCCGACTGTTCGTTTTTGAGTTATGCTGTTCACAGACACACGCACGGACATGTTTCCAAAAATGCTTTTTTTGGATTCAGGGAGTCTCAAAACATGTATTTCCGGTGAAATCTCAGTATCGAATTTTTGGGTGGAATACCCCCTACTTACTATACGTAGTAGAGAAAGTAAAATGAATAACGCATTTGAGGAAAAGTATAAGTATTGGAAAATTTAAGGAAATAACAAGCAATATCTCGAAAACGGTTCACTCAACAAAAGAAATGTATATGACATAAGTTGTGTATTTTAACGCGATCTACATTTTTTGTGTAGTAAAATTTTGCCTATCTCTTATGGTTTACCAGTTATGCAAAAGTCGTTCACAATGAAGAATACTTTTGGAGACATTCCCAGAAAATTCGAGATATACATTTCATTTCTCATGACATTACCCTAAACATATGATATTTTCATCAAAATCGTTAGAGCCATTTTTGAGAAAATTAAAAGTTTCGAAAAATCTTCCATGTGAAGGGTAGTCTGGGGTGGGGGGATTTTCTTGAAAACCTTCGTGTCGCATCTCTGGAAGATACTGAACCTAAATACCAAGTTTGGTGCTTATCCGAGTGTTCGTTTTTGAGTTATGCTGTTCACAGACACACACACACACAGACACACACACAGACACACACACGGACATGTTTCCAAAAATGCTTTTTTTGGATTCAGGAGGTCTCAAAACGTGTATTTCCGGTGGAATCTCGGTATCGAATTTTTGGGTGGAATGCAATACTTCCCCTACTTACTATACGTAGTAGAGAAAGTAAAAAAGACAACTTCTATGTTCGGAAGTTGCAGGTCATCGAACTGATGTGCCGAGCAGTTGTCCAAAGTTAGCAAAATGTTCCTCTTTCTTGCAGCCATCTGTTGTTGAATCTTCAAGAGATTTGGTCATTTAAGCTTTATTGTTATTCTCGTACAGAGTTGGCAGATTGAATAGGTTGACATTTTTGTATTTTCCAATAACTAATGGTTTGAGCTTCTCAGAACCATGTGAATTACAACACAAGACCACCGCGCGTGGCATTTTCTGCCCTTGGCATGTATTGTTTTATCAAGTTATAGAAAACGCCTGCTTCACCCATATTAAACACATTTCTTGGGTGATGATGAGAGAGCTTAGATTGAAACTCCCGCACCCACTCATTGGCATCCTCCTCGTTTACTCTATTGCTCCCCACAGACAGTCTCTTCTGAAAACGCCATAGCCATCCCTCAGAAATCACAAACCGAGAAATTCCTTCTTTCTTGGGGATTTCCTGAACCTTTTTTTGAAGCATGGTGCCAGACAGTGGAATTTGCTGTGAACACATTCTAACAGCGAATCCTCCAACTCTTCATGTTTCACTGGTGTCATGCGCTTGCGTTGCCACTAAATGAAGAGCTTTTCTCTTTTGAACTTATTATCCATGAGAGAATCTGCAACCTGTGTTTTGGTCTTCTCTCACTATCGACCATATGTAAAGTTTGCCGTTTTTGTTTCAGTGTGAGAGCATTATGAGCACGTTTCTCTTTCAGCGGCATAGTGAGTGATGGAGCAAAAGGGGGGAAAAAAGAAAACAAAACAAAACTATTCGCTGTTCACAAACAGAGACAAGCAGCTCTTTCGATTGTTGCGAGTCACACGCTGTGTGTGGTCTGCTGATCAACCCCCTCTTTCCCCGCCCTTGCATCATATGCTGTGGAAGTGATACACAAGCAGCAAGTCAGCAATCGGACCATTGTTGAGAAATTACTGTACGGTATTGAGAAAAATTATGTGAAATGCGTAACGGAAAATAACCATAGTGACAGCACAACACACATATTTGGCTTAATTGAAGAATAACAATGGAATATGCAATGAGGGGACCAAATTTTATTTTGTAGTATGAATTATCTGAAATTGGGTTTAAGATTTTTCCATGTAATTCAGAAGGAACGGAGCAGCTACTACGGGTTAACCAAGTTTTTTGTCTATCTAATTTTGAATTAGCGAGGGTCTACTGTACAGGGAAACTAACTTTGGCAGTAGTAGGTGACTTGGAAAGCAAAACTGAAATAATTTTGACAAATGTAAACTTGAGAAAACAGAGCCCTGATACACTTACACATACAAGGTGCGTAAATGAGCATTGGCTAAGACGTCATGAAATAGTACTAGTAGTATTAAAAGGATTTTCTTTAGCAAAGCACTACACTAGGAGTGAATCAGCGCGAGGCAGGTGTGGGACCACACACTAAAGCTACAGATGATCTAAAAGCTTGGTGATCTCCAGAATGTTTATTGAACAATCAGAAAAAAAATGATAACTGCAATATTGATCTGTATAAACTTAAAGATTAATACCTGGGTGAATAATATTGTGCAGGGGTCACAAAGTGCTCTACATATGAACAGGGGGAATATTGAGTACTAGAAACAGGACTACTCACTGATCATAAAGCTGCCAGTAAAACCCAAAATAAAAAAAAAAATCTAAAAGCAAAACATCCAGGCGTATTTATAACTTTGGAAATAATTCAAAATTTAAAGAAAACTTGCAGAATACACTTGGTCATTTGACCCAATAGATTCTGTTGAAACAAACTACAACTTTCTTAGAAAACTACTAAACTGCTACAATGAATGTTTTCCAAAAATCCTAATTACTTGCCTAACTAAAAATACTCACTAGATTGGTGCACAAATGGTACGAGGGTGGTCTGAAAAGTTTCCGACCTCAACATGAAGATGGCAGCACTCGTAAATAAAAGCTAGTGAATTTCGTTGTTCATCTGTTGATAGTTACTCACCAAAGTTTCAGCCATTTTGGATGCTCAGTTGTCATGTAACAGTCGTTTGAGTGAGGTGATGTGAGTGTTCTTATGAAAATGGACAAAATCGAGTATCGAGCTGTCATTAAATATTTGTTTTTGAAAGGCAATACGCCTATGCAAATCAAAGATGAGTTGGATTCTGTGTATGGGGACTCTGCACCATCATTTACCACAGTAAAATTTTGGGCAGCTGAAATTAAACGTGGCCGTAAGAGCTTGGGAGACGATGAACGTTCGGGACGTCCAAAAACTGCAACTACCGACGAAAACGTCGCCAAAGTTCAACAAATGGTGCTAGACAACCCCCGAATTAAAGTGAGAGAGATAGCAGAGGCTATGAACATGTCAAAAGAACGTGTTTGTCACATATTAAATCAACATTTAGACATGAGAAAGCTGTCTGTGTGTTGGGTACTGCATATGCTCACCTTTGACCAAAAACGTGTTCGAATGAACATTTCCAATGCTCTGTTGGCGCAGTTTAGGAGCAATAAATCCGAGTTTTGGTGCTGATTAATTACTGTAGATGAAACTTGGATACACCATTATATGCCCGAAACAAAAATACAGTCCAAACAGTGGACTGCAAAGGGGGAACTGGCTCCAAAAAAAGCAAAAACAGTTTTTTCGGCTGGGAAAGTGATCGTGACTGTTTTTTGAAATAGTCATGGAGTTATTTTAATCGATTATCTTCAAAAAGAAAAAACCATTACAGGAGCATACTAGGCATCATTACTTGACAAACTGAAGGCAGAACTTGCGGAAAAACGGCCACATTTGCAGAAAATGAAAATCCTGTTTCACCAAGACAAAGCACCATCTCACACTTCAGTGGTTGCAATGGTGAAAATCCACGAATTACGGTTTGAACTGCTTGACCATCCGCCTTACTCACCAGATCTAGCCCCAGGTGACTTCTTTTTGTTCCCTCATCTGAAAATGGCGCTCAGAGGACAGATTTTTGTCAAATGAAGAGGCAATCACTTTCATGAACAATTATTTTGCAGAGAAAAATGCAGAGTACTATTTGGACAGGTTACAGAGATGGGGGGAGCATCGCTGGGAGAAGTGTGTAGAATTACAAGGAGACTATATTGAAAAATAAAATAAAATAAAAAAAAAAAAAATCTGAAAAAATGTATCTTTATTAGGGCGGAAACTTTTCAGACCATCCTCGTAGCACACATAGAAGGTTTTTATATAGACTTTATAAAACTGCAACTAATTTGGATTTTATTCAGTATTATAAAACATATTGTAAAATTTATAAACGTGTAATCAAGAAAGCAAAACAACGGGCTATTGACAATTTTATTAAAAATGCAGAAGACAAAAGCAAGGCAACATGGGGAACTGGGACTAAGTAACACTAGTAGTGAGAAGATGGATACAGTATGAATTGAATTTGAATTTAATTTATTGTACAATTTGTTCTACAATTTGGTTAAGAATATATACAATGTGTATTAATATATCACTGTACCCTGGTGCTTGTTTTCTTATTGAGCCACTCAGGTTGCTTGGCTCCCAGGCCTTATTGCTCACTGAGCGGCCCTTACCTCTCTTAACTTTTCTACACCATTTTTCCTTTACCTTCCTTAATAATTCTCCCATGCCCTTGATTTTCTTTTCTTCTTTCACTGTCAACATCTTTATAGCTTTTAATATAGAGTCAACTGAAAAATTCAACGCCACAGCCGGGATTTGATTTTGATATTAAAAACTTGCCTAAGACCGGGCTAAGGTCTATTAAAAGTATAATTAATTTATATAATAACAAAAAAAAAAAAAAATTAAAATCTTTATAGCTACTATTTTTCTATCCACTTTTTCCTTCCATCTCCTTATTTCCTTACATTCTGCTATATAGTGTTCTGTACTTTCTCTTCCTCCACACAACTCGCATATCCCTCTTCCGTTGCCTCTCATCCCTCTTAAACACATTGATCCCATTCTCATCCATGCTAAACCCTTTCTTGTCTATTAGAACAATCAACGTACCTCTCCCTTCCCCACTTCTTTATCAATTTATAAAAGCTTAATGATTTTTTTATCTTCAAGGCTTCCCCATACCTCTTGTCATTCTATATCTTCCACTCC
Source organism: Deroplatys truncata (assembly GCA_030765065.1). Classification (NCBI taxonomy): domain Eukaryota; kingdom Metazoa; phylum Arthropoda; class Insecta; order Mantodea; family Mantidae; genus Deroplatys; species Deroplatys truncata. The sequence goes on from CM060983.1 coordinate 10,331,838, forward strand.
GTTTCCTACTACTTTCCAAAAGCTGTTTGTATTTCTTTCCTCCAACCCCCATATATCCCCCATTCCTATTGACACCATTATTTTTACTTTCTCTACTACGTGTAGTAAGTAGGGGAAGTATTTTTTTAAAATAAAGAGAGTTGAGGGTTGTTACACTACATCACTAAAATATTCTTACTTGAACGCGTTTCGGGAGACGGTTTGTTCCCATCGTCAGCATTTTCTCAACTGATTTTGCCGGTCATCGTCTGGGGGATGTGTGTGGCTAGTGACATGACTAGCCAGACGATGACCGTCAAAATCAGTTGAGAAAATGCTGACGATGGGAACAAACCGTCTCCCGAAACGCGTTCAAGTAAGAATATTTTAGTGATGTAGTGTAACAACCCTCAACTCTCTTTATTTTAAATTATGACACATCACTGTTACTAGCTTCTAAATCTTCAAAAAAGGGGAAGTATTGTATTCCACCCAAAAATTTGATACCGAGATTTCAATGGAAATACATGTTTTGAGACTCCCTGAATCCAAAAAAAGCATTTTTGGAAACATGTTTGTCTGTGTGTCTGTGAACAGCATAACTCAGAAACGAACAGTTGGATAAACACCAAACTTGGTATTTAGGTTCAGTATCTTCCAGAGATGCGACACGAACGTTTTCAAGAAAATCCCCCCACCCCAGACTACCCTTTACATGGAACATTTTTTGAAAATTTTAATTTTCTCAAAAATGGCTCTAACGATTTTGATTAAAATATCATATGTTTAAGATATTGTCATGACAAATGAAATGTATATCTCGAATTTTCTGGGAATGTCTCCAAAACTATTCTTCATTGTGAACGACTTTTGCATAACTGGTAAACCATAAGAGATAGAAAAATTTTACTACACAAAAAATGTAGATTGCGTTAAAATACACAATTTATTTCATATACATTTCTTTTGTTGAGTGAACTGTTTTCGAGATATTGCTTGTTATTCCTTTAAATTTTCCAATACTTTATACTTTTTCTCAAATTCGTTGTTCATTTTTTTTATGTCCTGGACATGCAAAGAAAATGGAATGCGCCACATAGCAACCAGCGTTAAAATATTTGACTATAGCTTAAAACCTACCATATTCCCCTTGCATCTACAAGAAAATTAGCAATAAGATTCACATCTCGATATCTCAATTACCCTGAATCATATGGAGAATAAGCGTTTGTAAAAATACTTTGTACAAGAGTAGAGAAAGTCATGTGAGTGTCATGGTAATTGAGATATCGAGATGTTAATCTTATTGCTAATTTTCTTGTAGATGCAAGGGGAATTGGTAGGCTTTAAGCTATAGTCAAATATTTTAAGAGGTGGTTGCTATGTCGAGTATTCCATTCTCTTTGCATTATCAGGACAAAAAAAAAAAGAATAATGAATTCCCATTTGAGAAAAAGTATAAGTATTGGAAAATTTAAGGGAATAACAAGCAATATCTCGAATATGGTTCACTCAAAAAAAAAAAAAAAATGTATATGACATAAATTGTGTATTTTAACGCGATCTACATTTTTTGTGTAGTAACATTTTGTCTATCTCTTGTAGTTTATCAGTTATGCAAAAGTCGTTCACAATGAAGAATACTTTTGGAGACATTCCCAGAAAATTCGAGATATACATTTCATTTGTCATGAAAATATCTTAAAGATATGATATTTTAATTGAAATCGTTAGCCATTTTTGAGAAAATTAAAATTTTTGAAAAATGTTCCATGTAAAGGGTAATCTGGGGTGGGGGGATTTTCTTGAAAAGCTTTGTGTCGCATCTCTGGAAGGTACTGAACCTAAATAACAAGTTTGGTATTTATCCGACTGTTCGTTTCTGAGTTATGCTGTACACACATACACGCACGCACGTACGTTTCCAAAAATGCTTTTTTTGGATTCAGGAGGTCTCAAAATGCATATTTCCGGTGAAATCTCGGTATCGAATTTTTGGGTGGAATACAATACTTGCCCTACTTACTATACATAGTAGAGAAAGTAAAAAAAAAAAAAAAAACAGTGCTTGCTTTAATATGTGCTACATAGCTCAAATTACGAACTTGGAAACTAGAAAGATAGTTACTTTTACTCTGTAATGACATGCAGGAGTGGGATACTGTCTTCAAGTGCCAGAAAAAAATTATATGCATAATCTCACAGTTGGACCAAAAGAATTGTGCAGGAATCTATTAAAAGTCATAAAATACTAACATTACCATACAATACCTATATGAATTAAATAAATACATTCATTTTGACAAATTGCAAATTCACAAGTCAGGAAACCAGAACAAAACGTAGTTTAAACCACCCATGCATACATTAACAAACTGCCAATCCACTGGCCTACTACTCAGTAGCTGAATGATAATAATATATAACCTACCTTAGTCAAATGTTTGTTTACACCTGTTTACACAGCTTTTGCTTAAACTTAGTGTATGCATCTTATGTAACGAGTTTATTTTGATGTGAGTGCCACTGACAATACTGCAAATATTGATAAAGTGTTAATTTGATGTCCCTCAAACTAAACTTAACATCTGACTGTTCAATTCATTAACTTGTTTTATTTTTGTGTTGCAGAGAGGCAACGGAAAACGTCACCAACATTCTGCAGTCTCTTCAAGCTACGTGAACTTTTAGTGCGCAATTCTTCCACAAGAGACTTCGTATCCGATTACATCACTTAAAACATTCTCATCTCACTGTAATTTTTAGAACAGTTTTTTGACTGCAAACCAAATTGTTTAATTTATAGTTTTGTAATTTATTGTTTATAGACATGTTTCACTCCTCTGTTTCTGTCTTGGTTGTGTCTTAAAAAGTGGGCAGAGGTACCTGCAAGAAACTAGTTGGAACAACCCTAGTGATTTGTGTTTTTTCCAATAGACTCGTGTGAAAACCTTGTCTTGTATGTATGATAATTGCTGTATTGTTCTACTGAGGAGCTAAATGTGCAGTTTTTAATGAAAGTGGTGTATTTCTGCCCTTGCATTTACCTCCTCCTGTGTGAGACGAGATGCAGTGCTGCTCGGAAATCGCATTACCTGCAGTGGAGGTAATGGGTAATATGAATAAAAATGAGTTTTACTAGGGAGTATAAATTCTGAGACTAAGCATTTTATTTAAGTTTAAACTCAATAACATGTGAATAAAAGCTACTCGGATTGTTGGCTAGAAAGTACAGTGCTGTGCATCCTTGTTGTCACTGCGGCTGTAGTACTTGTTTACCAATGTTGCATTAGATTTATATGTAAATGAACAATGGTGTTGAGTATTCAGGACATCAGTGAACTTAAATTAACACATGAAGTTTTCATGAGTGTGCTTAAAAAATATCACATGGTATTTTCCAAATCGCAAACCCTAGCCACAAAGGAAGAAGAGAAAACTGCAGTAAGCAACTTTCAACATGAACAATATTGATGGTAGAGTATGCAAAAGATATTCAAATAATAAGTTGAAAACACGTCAGCGTTCCTGTGGAGTAGCGTCATTAGCCAAGAAGAAGAGCACGAGTTGCACTCTGAACCCTTGTCATTTCCATCGCAAAACACTGAATACGTTTTTCTAGTTTGTAAGTTATTCATAAATTCAGCCGTTATGTGTAGCACTTGTGAGCAACGCAAAGTTGAGTCTGCCTAAGAGAAGTCTACATGCAATTTTCTGAGTTTATACTCCAAACTTTTAATCAAAAGGTATAATTCCTTTTTCATAATTTTTCAATACAGATGCAAGTATTGAACTTAAGCCTTGATTTGTACCTGACATTTCTAGCATTAGCTAAGTGCTTTAACCTAAAAATGAGTAAGAGATGAGCTCAGGCTTTAGGACCTAGTGACCCACAGTGAAAGCACTGGGAACTGAAATTTGTACATTTCACCCTGGATTGGGTTTAAATTAGTGTGGCTGTGTGCACCATCCTCGTTAAATAAACACTTCAGGGGCCTAGCTTACCAGAGTAAACATCACAGATTAGGTGACCATCTTGCTTGAGCAGGTAAACTCTACTGGATGTATATCATGTCGTCTGTTTTTCACTTGTTCTACCTCTTCGCTGAAGCACATGCAGACCCAAGTTTCTCTATCACATTATTAAATTTAACATAAATTTTTAAGAAAAGATAGAAGCAATAACTTTAAAGATGGACACATGGAAAAAGCTGCCTTACAATTGATTACAAAATATGCTGAACTATTATAGACGTTTTTTCTTTCTTTCCACACTGACTAGCTTAGCCGATATTCACTGAAAGACAGGCAGAAAGAAAAGAAGACATTCCCAAACAAGTTTTGAACCTGGTACCTCTTAAATAGGAGGCGCACATGCTACCCCGACACCATGATGATGACTTCGGTTAGCGGATTCGTATATCTGTGCAATATTCCTGAAAATATAGTAATTGATTAATCTCTTGGAACTATGCTTCAACTTATATGTACTGCCATGATTGTGTGCACTTTTGTTACGTTTTGGATCAGGATATTGAAGGCACCTGTTGCACAAAAAGGCCTTAAAGCATTAAAAATGACAAAGTTCATTAAAGTAAGTTTATCAGGATGTGTTCATTGGCAAAAATGGAGAGTATCTAATCTATACTGTTAACATTTGAGCACACGTAAAGTTGGAAATAATCAACAAAAACCGGCTTGTCACATTTACCAGCATTGATGCACCACAAAACCTTGATCAAGAATATTGTGCTTCAGCATGTTCCATCCCCATAATTCTTCTGGTTTTAAGGGGGATAATTGAAAATAAAGGGCAACTAGGTCTATAAATATTAATTCACTTTGCCTTTCAGGTAATTATGTACTTTAGTACCGACAACTCCGCCTACAACCTAACAATGGGTTCATTCACACACTAACCTAAACCTCTTCTTGCATTAACTGTTGAAATGAGAAAACTCTATGGTTTACTATGGTTTTAATGTTGTATGCTTACCTAAATACACACAGGCAATCGTGGGCACGTTGTGAAAACGATTTGTGCAGAAGGGAAAATAGTTCAAATGTTTAGGAGTACAGAGATTGGCATTAAGTCATTACATTGATAAAAGTGGAAATTCCCATGATACTGAAGCACATTTATTATTTGTTCCATGGATTAGAAGCATGCTGCCTTCCATTTGAAGAGGCTACTTCAGAAAATAAGTGTTAAAAAGAAACTGCATTGTCTTAAGGCGAAGGTGTGTGTGGAAAATTTAAACATCACAATTACTCAGCTAATTTTACAGTGTATGCTGTCTAAGTTTAGCTGAGGCAGATACTTTGTATATACTTGAATTAACGTAACTTCTCAATCCTGACAGCTAGCTCAGCGTGTATGTGTGTGTGGGTCTGTTGTCATGACAACCAGGGTTGACCTTGAAGTAGCCAATCGCCGTTAAGCCCCCTCCACACCGTTCACCAGAGCTCAGAGGTAGTGTTGCCACAAAGTGCAAAGCGTTGTTTTGTTTGATTTATCAATTACTTGCGTAATTTGTGCATTATTGTAGTGTGGCGCAATATTTTAAAGTTTAAGCGTACAATTATCTTAAATCAGTGAACGTGCAATTGCATACTGACGTTATTTTTCAAGTGCTCAACGTGCAGCTGTAGTGTAGTGAATAACCAGTACTGTGATTATAATATATTTTAAAATATATATCCTGTGCTGAAATTTGCGTGTGATTGACAATGTCTGATCCCGGGAAGACCACAAACTTGTTCCCCAAAGAAAAAATACGCTAAGCTTGGACAAGGTACTGCAATTCGCGGCCAAGCTCATGAGATAGTATGTGCTTTAAGGGCGTATTTCAAACTGGAAAGAGAAAACGGTGGACCAATGATTGATGTAAATAAAGTCATAGATAGGACAGCTGCTGCACTTAAAATAAGTAAACGGACTGTTGTCAATATAGGAAAAGAACAAAAAGCTGAGAAATCACAGTCTGGATCTTCAAAATCTATATTAGAAACCCCAGGTAAAAACCCGACATTGTCATAAAACTGTTACAGATCTAGATGGCTTCCAAGTAGATGCTATTCGTCGCCATATATACAGCTATTATACGTTGTACAAGCTACATCTAGTCTTCAAGAGGCAGATCTTTTCCTCTCTCCGCATTTGTCTCCATGAATTTGACTTTAATTTTGAACAATATTCCAACAGAAGTGTGCTAATGGAAAGAACGGATATTGTAGCTTGGAGATGTCGGTATTTGCGACAAGTAAGGAAGTTAGATTTCAGCTCCATTGTTTGGCTGGACGAGACGTGGGTAAATGCAGGTCATACTGTAACCAAAGGGTGGACCGATGGCACCAAACAAAGCACAATGAATGCCCCGTTAGGTAAGGGAGGTAGGGTTATTGTTGTTCACGCAAGCTTTTGTCCCAAACTGTTTCCTCATGTTTAGGTCAAGGACAACTGGAGATTATCATGAGGAAATGAATGCAAAATCTTTTACAGATTGGTTTGTTAACAGCCTAATGCCGTATATTCCTCCAAATTCCACCATTGTAATGGATAATGCCAAATACCATTCTGTACTATTAAACAAGGCCCCGACAATGCGATGGAAGAAGGCAGACATATTATTGTGGGTGCTCAACAATGTCGCAGCAAAACATGGAATCACGATTGATTCAGAGCTCAAAAAAGCGAAACTAATGGATTTCGTGAATACTTACAAACTAAGAGTTGCACTTTATGAGATAGATGAACTAGAAAAAGAACATGGGCATAAGATTATTCGCCTTCCCCCCTACCATGCTCATTTGAACCCAATTGAAAAAATATGGGCGCAAGTGAAAGGCTATGTGGCAATAAATAACAAGAAATTTACAGTATCAGAAGTAGAGCGACTCACAGAATTGGGCAAAAGTGGTGGAAAATATTCGAGGAATCACCGAAGAAGCATGGAGAAAAGAAGTAATTCTGGAAGATTGGTTCAGCAAATAATAATCTCTCCTCACAGTGATTCGTCACTAGGAGTAAGCCCCATGGCACCATAATGTGAGTACCAGAAATTATATGATTATGCTTTTATCTGTAATATATTCACGTCAGAAATTTAGGCCAACTTTCATTTACTTTGTAGTGCAGGAATCCACTAACATGAAGTCATATTCTCTATATATTAAAACTGAATTTGTTTACTACAGTATGTACATATATGTAAACATAATGGAATGACTATAGTTCTCATCATTTAATCATTTACAGAAAATACGTAAAAATAATAAGAGTCCATTTACATTTAAGTAAAATAGGAGTAAATTAAACACAATTACTTCATACTTTTAAATGCAAAGTTTGTCTTATCTAACTGAGAGTTAAACATAACAGTAAAAATAAGAACTTGAGAGTAAATATGTACTAACTTAAATAACCTGCTATCTGAAAGTTGCGCAATAGTATTAAAAAAATTTGGCATGTGGCACATTTTGAAACTGAAGAAATATAATGAAAGTGAAAGGCGGAAAGATAAATTTTTAAGCTTTGGTCTATAGAGGTAACATAATATTACGTGCAGAATTTAAAGCATCACGCAAGGGTATTTAAAGGATACAAAATGGAAGACAAGCACTGGAATAAAATAATGTAGGGTGAAAAAACATGAAAACTATTAAAATGGAATATGCACATATTCTCACATAGCACGAATATGAATATAATGCAATAGTTGACAGGCATGTTTTACACTGTATGCTTAGAAGTATAATTTTTACTGTGTAATATATTATTATTTCAAAATTATGTCATTTGTCAAAGCACAGTTTTAAACACACTATGCGTTGTTAGGCACAGTGGAGAACTTTTATCTTCCACTCGACATGAACGACTGGCGGACGGACGAGCCGCCAACACTGCATGTTTTGCGCGTGGTGTAGCTGAAAAGCACGTGGCAGGACAGCAACTGTCAGGATTGAGAAGTTACGTTAATTCAAGCATAATTCCTGACATGTACTTTAAATACCTGTGCCATGTGCTGTAAGACACATAGAAACACATAAATAGACCTTCCAACTGAATTTCAGAAAATTAACATAATGTGAACTGTAGAAATAAATAAGTATATGATGTGGATGTTAGGCTGCTTGAAAAATAAAATCTGATGTGTTACATTCACATGACTTTCTCTACTCTTGTACAAACTATTTTTACAAACTCTTATTCTCCATCTACTTCATGTTAATCGAGATAAACATTTACAGACTCTATCTTATTGCTAATTTTCTTGTAGATGTAAGGGGAATATATATTTACAAGGGCAATATAGAAATACAGTAGCCTTTAAGCACATACATATCCCTTAATAGCTGGTTGCTAGGTGCAGCACCATTCCCTTTCCCACAGATTAATACTGTTTGCATATCCAAGACAAAAAAATGAATAACGAATTCCCATTTGAGAAAATAAGTATTGAAAAATTTAAGGGAATAACAAGCAATACATATCTCGAAAATGGTTCACTCAACAAAAAAAAAAAAAATGTATATGACATAAATTGTGTATTTTAAGGCGATCTACATTTTTTGTGTAGTAAAATTTTGTCTATCTCTTATGGTTTACCAGTTTACCAAAAGTCGTTCACAATGAAGAATACTTTTGGAGACATTCCCAGAAAATTCAAGATATACATTTTATTTGTCATAAAAATATCTTAAACACATGATATTTTATTCAAAATCGTTAGAGCCATTTTTGAGAAAATTAAAATTTTCAAAAAATCTTTGATGTAAAGGGTAATTTGGGGTGGGAGGATTTTCTTGAAAACTTTGTGTCGCATCTTTGGAAGATACTGAACCTAAATACCAAGTTTGGTGTTTATCCGACTGTTCGTTTCTGAGTTATGCTGTTCACAGACGGACACACGGACATGTTTCCAAAAATGCTTTTTTTGTATTCAGGGGGTCTCAAAACATGTATTTCCGGTGAAATCTCGGTATCAAATTTTTGGGTGGAATACAATACTTCCCCTACTTACTATACGTAGTAGAGAAAGTAAAAATTAATGAACACATTGCTACTGGTACATAGTTTTATACTGATAATGTTTCCTGAGAAAAGTTTGATTGTCAATACTGGATCCATCGTAAGAAGGAAGCAAGTGTATGTGAGAAATACAGTGTCACCCCAGATTACATTCAAAACACTTGCATGCACAAGAGTGAGTAGTATGCCAACTTTTCCTATTAAAAGAATGCCTTGTATGTTTCTGAGGTTATTTACGTGCAATATCATCCCTGTCTGCAAGGACATTAACATTATTTTGTTTCACAAATGAAAACCTCATTTCTAATAACAATGTATGGATGGTTGTTCGCTTAAAATTTGGCAAATCAGGGTCACTGTTGACAGCACTTAACACTTTTTTATTGTCGGTGGCTCATTGGCAAAAACCTTATGCACTTTAGAATGAATGGTGCACTTAAGGAAGTCGTTCTGCTGTAGAAAATCTCCTTTAGATCTCTTCCTCTTTTTGCAGGTATTTTAACACCACCAGTTCTTTGCACAGATGACAACACTAAACCTAAAGGCTGAGCTTGGATTAAATGTAGAAAACACTGGACCCCTTAGGTTCACTATTATCTAAGCTCGTCTCCTACACTTATCAGATTAGTGTTTAACTAACGAGCTTTTTCAGCAAACAAGATTGCTAGTGACATACTCAGCATAAATCAACCTACCAGTAACGCTGCAAGTCTCCAGTTTCATCATGATTACCAAAATAAAGTAAGTCAGATGAATTGAGATGAGATCCAGAGGAAATCCAAAAAGAGAAAGTGAGATATAAATAATATTCTCTCACCTTTCACTTATAATGTGGGGATTTTTAAATGTGCTTGTTGATTGTGACATTCTTTTAAAATAGTTCCATGTTGTGATGCAATCTCTCATTTCTTTCTTAGCTGTGGTGATGGGAAGCTTACTTTCGAATAAATTGGTTCATTTTTAAATTTTGCTGTTTCATTAAGTTCCAGTTATATTTTATAATTATAACTGTTGTAAATGTATCGCTATCATAAAGCAAAAATGAGAAAATACACGACTATGGTACATAGTACTTGTCATTCCTCTTTTGTTTAAAACAAATATAGTTGGTTTGTTGCTAAGAAGCAAATCAATTGTTGCAGTGAAATGAACCTGGTGTTTTAGTTTAACTAAAAATGAACATCCACGGTGCTAAGAGTATTAAGTATGAGCACTAGAATAACAGGTTACGGGAAGCGATTGTAATAGCTGGTGGTTTAGAATCAGGCTTGTCTCGGAACAATACTCCTTGTTGGAGGCACTAAAACAACAATTTACTATGATAAAATTGGAAGACAAAGCTTAAGGCCAAGAAGATAATTGTGGCACAACATACAAGATTATTCAGAAGTTTACAGTTGTATTTCAGCACCGCAACTTCCATTGCTAACACGTAAGTATAATGAAAATAACATCTGACAATCTGATCTGGGATCCTTGGAAATGAAACAGAGCGACAGTATCATCTGCTTTGCTATGACTGGGTCCTACGACAACATAGTCACAGATTGAGACATTACAGTTTGTCAAGAATTGACTTCTTGACAAAGAAATTAAACAAATAAAATGAGGAAGAAAGATTAGTCATTTGTTACCACAGAGAACAAGCCTCAAGAAAGAAAATTTATGTTATGACTGCTACTGCTGCGGAAGAGAACGGCACAAGAAGTCGGAATGTAAATTCACATTTCCAAGAAAGAAGAGCCAAGGATGGAATGTGTTCCCAGCAAATTATAGGTTAGGAGGCTAGAGAGGTAACTGTACAATTTTATGTTGATTTCAGAGCATCACATCATTTGGTGAACTCAGAAAAGTACTTTCTAAAGTGTATATAGATTTAAAGGAACCAAGAAAAATGGGTGGTGAATGGCAACGAAAATACGTTATGTTGTTACTGAAGAGGCTACTATAAAGAATGTGCTTTCTGTAAGAAGAATCGGGACTGGGGTTAAGTTCAAAAAGAATAAAATAACCAGCAGAGATTTAGGGGTTTAGGAAAAACAGCTTATATAAAATAACTTTCAGGATTGAAGAAAAGCAAGCAGAGAAAATGAAGCAATATTATTAACTGTGACTGAAAATTCTTAACACTCATTACGCGAACTGTGTCTAAAAGGCATCAGACCTGATTGCTGTTTAACAATTGATCCGTTCAGACATAAGTCTTGTTACACACAATAATAAGAGATACATGTTGATGTTTATCTGTCAGAAAATAAAGTTACAAATTCCAAGGAATATGTGGAACCCAAATTTAATTTCAAGATTTACATGTGACAATGGCAAGAAATATGCAAATAAGGGAATTACAATTGAGCAGACGATTCCATATTTGCCACAACTGAATGGACGCAGAGAGTGTTAATTGAAAAGGCCCAAATGCTACTTGCAGTTTATTTTTGAGAAAGAATATGTGGGGAGAAGCCATTTATATGTCGGCATACATAGTAAATAAGTTGCTCACTTTACAGAATAAATACCAGTTGAGATTTGGAATGAAACAGAATTTAACTGCAGCTAGCTGAAGGTATTTGGCTCAGAGACATACACATATAAATAAGGAAGAAATGAAATGAAAGCAACAAATTGTTTATGATAAGATATTGTGAAAATGGCTATGGAATACTGAAGCAGTTCGGGCAAGTGATGTGATATTTATAATATATAGAAGTGGTTGCAACTATACAATTTCACTAAAATAGGTTCAATACCTCAGAACTAGTTTCGAGGAATCACTTACTCATCGTCAGCTGATTGCAACTCGTTGGCTTTCCTCTGATGGTTACAGATGTCTCTTTGTTCCTCTAGTGGTGGTTCCACAAGTTTAATAATCAAATTTTTGTCCATAGGGATGTCGAAATTCATTAACCTTGGACGAAATTTCCAAAGAAATATTTTCTCCCAAATGTTTAATTCTATAGGTTTTTGTGCCTGCTTGACAAGTGCTACTGTGTCCTCAATTTCATGTCCTTGTATCCAAAAATGTGCTGCGACTGCTGATTTTTCTTCTTCCCTGGATTTGATGTTTCGAAAATGTTACTTAAGCCTCGTTTCTATGTTACGCTTAGTTTGACCAATATAGATTTGTTCACAATTCTTGCAATTTATTCTATAAATCCCGGATTTTTTCTTTTTGGTTTGCATTTATGAGGAATTTTATGCTGAATTTATTTTCGGGGATGAGTGCCACATTGCTATCATTGAAAATTTTCTTGAATTTGTTGTGTGCCCATGGCTGAAATGTGACTTTTTTGTATGTCGGATTTTGTTTGTGTGGTTTGAGGGTTGTATTTTCTTTTATCATTTTTTGTTGCTAGCATGGTAACCATTACACACAGGATGACCCATTTACATAAGTGCCAACCAATGAGTATTAGTGAAACCGCAAAAATAACAATTTTCCTCTCCCAAGATACACTCATCAGTATATTCCTAAGCATCATTAAGAAGTCAAATAATTAGGCGACCATATTGAATTTGCTGCTACCTCATTCACTATTCTATTTCTAATATAAATATTATTTAAAATGAAATTATACACACTGAAGAAATTCACTTTATGCGCTAAGGTTACTAATTTACCCAAGTTTATATAAAAGAAAACTAAACCTACCCTAACCTCCCATGAATCAGAAACGTAAGGTTATATAAATAGTGAATCATAAAGATTGTTAAAGAACTGGCCAGGTGCTAATTAGTCTAAACAAGAGCTGCTACTACAAATAAACAGGTGCAAGGAGTATTTCTTATTTGTGGAAGGATGGCGCTGTGTGTTAGTCATATGTTGGCAGCTTTGCATTTCTGTAAACAAGATAAAGCAAACTCGCAACACGCAAGAAGTGGCACCTGTCAGGAAATTCCACAAGTACTACCAGCCAAAATTTTGACGGTTGAGTGGGGGAACAAAGTCAGCTGTTTTTATATTATAAAAATATAATTTTTTTCAATAAAACTGTCAAAGTAACCAAGCATGCCATCACATCAGTTATTTTCCTTGGGTCCTCCCCATCCTTTACCACAAGATGTTTGGCTAGTCCATTTTCTATCGCTCTAACGATCATGGTTATTCAATTTGCTTTGATTGTGGTGCCGGTGAAAGGGATTAGAGGAAGAGTGGCATATATAGCAAAATAATTGTGCCAATAAACGGTTAAAGTTGATATCAAATACAGAGATACCATATCTCAAAGGTGACTTGCAATGTTGTAGGTGCTTTATACTTATAACTGTTAGGGTTAATGAAATTAATTGTTCTTTCACACAAGCCGTGTGTTGGACAGGGTTGTAAAGGTAGAATCAGGTGACTGAAAAATTCAATGCCATAGCCGGGATTTGAACCACGGATTTTGTTAGGGTTAAGTTCACAAATTATTTGTTGCACATGGCAGGTATGGAATAATAACAAGTTAACTCTAATAGTTGTTGACATTGCAAGTTGCCTTTGAATGTTTGAGATTGCCTTGAAGATGAAGAGGTTCAAGTCCTGGGCATGGCACTGAAGTTTTCAGGTGTGATTCAACTTTTATTTGTGAGAGAACAGTGAAGGTGTGTGGCTGAGGAGTTCAAAGAAGCTGATGTCAAAATTGGATGTTTCTTGCTAATGAAATTAATAACAGCAATGCTTGTGAAATGGATACCAAAATAGAAATCAAAGAAGAGTTCAGTTTTGGCTATCACATCTAGTTTTTATGACATGTGCATATATGTCTATGGTTCATTCGCTTATACAGCGTACTGCTATGTTTATGTTGTTTTAAATCTGTGTTTGATTTTCATCCTAATCGACTCACTTCTGTCCTCCCTTATCAGCCAAATGTTTATATTCCCAGCATTTATCAGTTTTGTTCTTGTGAGGTACTTATGTTTACATTTACAGTCATCATAGATCTCAACTTCAGTTGAGCTGAAAACTTGTGTTAATATGCATGTTCGTCTTCTATATGTGTAGTGCTAAAATAAAAGTCTACATCAGGATTATGCAGGACACAATGTCTACAAAGTCCTCAGAACTTTTGTTACATTTGTGGGTGTTGCTTATTTGACAGGAAGGTGTGTAGAATAGACTCAAACGATGAAACTATATTACTCATATTTCAAAGAGAAACTTTAAATTCTTCGCACCTCATATTGCATGTAACAGTTGTGTTGAGGGATTACATTACTGGTATGAAGGAAAACGGAAGACAATGCCATTTCAAACCAACAATGTGGAGAGAGTAGCAGAATCACCATGACGATTGTTACTTTTGCATGTGCAAAGTTGCAGGCTACAACAAAAAAAATGAGGCAGGAATTAAATATTCAAATCTGAACTCAGCTACATGGCATATTCCTTATGGACCCGAACTAACCATACCTGTACCACCAGCAGACCTCAATTTTAGTGAATCTGAAAGCAGCTCCATGATTTCCAACAATGAGTTGGTTTCTGATCCAGAAGAATTTGACAATTCACCACAACAGTTTAATCAATTTGAGTTAAATGATTTAGTGAGGGATTTAGACCTCACAAAACAAAAAAGTGAATTACTGGGCTCAAGACTACAGAAGAAGAATTTACCACCTGGCGTTACATAGGAATCGTGAAATACAGTTTTCCATAAGTACTACGCAGAAGATACAGTTGGGCAGGGAAGCATATGAGCCAAGTAACTGGTATCTTTTTATTGATTCTTCCAAACGAAGTCTTAATGCAGTGTTACTTCATAATGGCAACAAGTTAGCTTGCACATTCTACGAATCTAAGAGAGTCTTTTGAAACTCTAAAGCGTGTTCTTGAGAAAATGAAGTACCGCGACCATGAGTGACAAATATGTGGTGACTTGAAGGTCATTGGTCTGTACAAAATTCCCTTGTTTTCTTTGTGAATGGGATAGCAGGGTGAGGGAAAACTGACCAATGGCCTGAGAGGCAGCAACTGGAACCTGTTACTAGTGTGCCTCTTGTTGATCGTCAAAACATTCTACTCCCTCCGTAACACACAAAACTTGGCATGATGAAACAATTCGTGGAAGCAGTTGACAAAAGTTGCCCTTGCTTCCAGTACTTATGCACAAAGTTTCCATCATTGTCACAGGCTACAATCAGAGAGGGAGTATTTGATGGACCACAGATGAGGAAATTCATGAAAGATGTTAATTTTACCAGCTCTATGAATGAAATTGAAAAAAGATGCATGGAATGGATTCAAAGAGGTTGTTAAGAAATTTCTGGGCAATGTGAAAGACCCTCAATACAAAGAAGCTCAGAAAAATGCTAAAAATTTCAGACTGCTTGGCTGTAATATGAGCTTGAAGCTTCCCATTGAATTTAGGAGCTGTCAGTGAAAAGCAAGGTGAAAGGTTTCAACAGGACTTGAAAGATGTTCAACGACATTATCAGGTACATACATATGATTACTGCTGGTGTCTTGCACGTGATGAACCTACCAGAGAACACTACAGAAAATCACACACTGAAGTTCCATGGAAAAAGAAAAAGGGGTATATAAGATAACTAACATACATTCTCAAATTCAGGTACACTTTCATGTTATTATTCTTTTTTTTTAAAGTTGTATATGAGTGTATAATACTTTTGCAAAATTTACAATTATATTTTCATTCAGCATTATCATATTGCAAAAGAAGGATGTGCTACGGAAAAATAGAATGCATTTTTGAATTCTGCGTATCAATAGTAAAAGTCACCTATTTTTAATCAAACTGCAGAAAAAAGCTTTCATTTGTAACCTAGTGTAATTGTCTTATCTTACAAGGCATGTTATGTCTTAAATATTTGTCCAATCACTGAAGTCGTCATAAATGTCTTTATTTGTATGAGCTTCCCCCCTGATGTTTCAAATTATGCACTTTAAAACTATGTAAAGAAGCAACTATCTGTTCACAAATGTTGCAGTTGTAGGACTTTATGGCGCTAGTGAATTAAAAATTGTCTTTTCAAATGTGACAACAGTAAAAGTCTTATTACGAAGTTACACTAGTGTGGCTTCTTACCCTCATGAATCAAATTATGAGACAACCAAGTAAAGCTCTTATTACAATAATTTAATTTAATCTTGAATCGGTGGATACACTAAAACTTCACTTACTTTAACACTTTCAATTACTCATATTACAAGTTTTACACTGGTGTGGCCTCTTACCCCCATGAATCAAATCATCTTTTCAAATGTGATAACCGAGTAAAGTCCCTATCACAAGTTTTACA
Organism: Deroplatys truncata; assembly: GCA_030765065.1. Lineage (NCBI taxonomy): Eukaryota > Metazoa > Arthropoda > Insecta > Mantodea > Mantidae > Deroplatys > Deroplatys truncata. The sequence goes on from CM060983.1 coordinate 10,348,096, forward strand.
TCTATGTGGCCTTCCACCATCATGAATAAGTTCATGACTCTCTAAATGTGACACATGGATAAAGCTCTTCTCATAAATGTTGCACTTGTGTGGCATTTTGCCCTTATGAATCAAATTCTTTTCTTTCAAGCATAAAGCCATACTATAAATTTTGCCATCACTAGATTTAGCAGATTGTTCCAAGTGAATGTGTTCTTATACAGTTAGTATTTCTGCAATATTATTTTCCTGACTTTCACATGTAGGATGATCCTTTCCATTATAGAGGTTTTTGGTTCTACCTGGGACTTCAGCAGAGGGCAATGGTAATTTACCACTATTATCACCAGAAACTGCTGAAATGTTGCAGGATATAGATCATTAAAACAGAATCTCTGTTTGCTAACATGTGCTACTTGCTCAGAAATAAATGACAGCTGTGGTTCTTCATGTAAAGCAAATACGTTGTTAATTACAATTGAGTGAAGTTTGTTAATCCACAATATCATTAGATAATAACTGAAAACGTTTCAAATTAAAAATGAGTTATTGGTAAAATCACTCTGATGTTTGTGGCAATACAAGCAATGTTGTTACATCAACTTCCAGGTTTGCTTTAACAGCAAATATATTCATAACAAAGTGCTTATCAACAGTTGTACTGTTTCTATAACATAATAAACAAATGTGCAGCAACCTAACACTTCTAAAAATTATAAGGTTAAGAGAAATAGTTAATGTTGGAAAAAAATGTGTCTCAGAAATTGTGTGATTTTTCAAAGATCTACATTTTATATTCAGCAACCCTTTATCTCATCTTATGGTTCACCAGTAATACAAAATTGAATTCATTCAGAATGCTCACGACATATGCAAGAAAATTTTATTATTGACCTTAAAAGTAATATTAAACTATATGTTTAATATTACTTTCAAGGTCAATAATAAAATTGTCAAGGAACATGCAAGAGCAGACTGTCTTAGAATCTTTGTGTCATTCTTTGGAAGATCAAGTGAAATACTATTTTGGAATTTATTTGAATTTTCATTTTTAAGTTATGGTGTTCTCATACACACACAAGAATGTTTGAAACATTTCCCCCTTCTTTTCAGGGGCCTCAAAACATATATGCAGTGAAATATTGATTTATAACTTTTAGGTGGAATAAAACATTTTCTCTACTTGCCTAGTAGTTAGAGGAAGAAAAATGTATCCAAATTTTGTGTTGCTATAGTAATTTTTTATCAAGCCATCTTTGAGAAGGGGATGAAGGAAAACAAATATGTACATGCACAGGGTAGTTTTAGCTGTGGAGGAGGAGGTTTTCAGGGAATTCTTTGTGATGCTGGATTAAAGGTAATAATAAGTTGATATTCAATTGACTTTTCACTTCTCACTTTGTTTCTCAGACGTGGAACAATGATTTTATACCTAACATTGCCCTTTTTTGGGTTCAGGAGATGTCAAGTGCGTATTTTTGGTAAAATCTAAATACTGAACTTTTGGATGGAATACAACAACAATTTTATCTAACACAAGATAAAGGATTCAGAAATTAGACCACCACTACAATGTTAGTAATTATCCACAGCACAACATTTCTATTTGGAGATGTTTCTATAACTGTGACATTTTACAGAATTATTAATACATTGCAACAATAACATAAAACACAAGAGACAAGATAAAAAAGGGCAACAAGTGATGAGTCAACCTAGGATCATGCTTTGCTTTGTGTACATAAACCTGCAAGCATCCAGTCCAGTATCACAACAATAAGAAAGAGTAAGTTGGTCAACTGTACAGATTTGGTTATTGTATCACAACAATGATGTCGTGTACTTCTTTCACAAAAGCAAATGGTCAACTCCCAACGTGACCTGTGTGAAGGGTCAATAATTCTCAGGTGTTCTTGCATAGATGGTATGAGAATAAAGTTTGTTATGTTTCCCTTACTGTGCAAGGTTGTCCTGCTCTTTGTTGTCCTGCTTGGCGTAGTGGTTACCATGTTAACCTCTAGTTCCCGAGGTCGCAGGTTCAAACCCAGTGGAGAGCAATGGATTTTTTCGGGTGTAAAAATCCTTAGCAGGCTTCCTTCTGAAGAGAAGTAAAACTGGTGGTTCCGTGTCGTAGATTTACGGCACATAAAAGAACCTCAAGCCTGATAAAGAGACCTCTGAGCAAAATTTCACGCCCAATATAGAATGGGACGCTAAGGACCACAGCAGTTAAAGAGCGTCCATAAATAAAAAAAACAATTTATTTAGCCATCAGCTCACCTCACAGTTTTGAAAAGCAATCATTGTAACTAATGGGAAAATATTGCAAATTGAACTTCAGTACAGCTGTAGAAAGTATTGTGTTTTGATTAAGCAGTGGACCAGAAGTAAACACAATTCTACTGTTGGATGCTTTGCTTACAAATGTAAGTTTAATCACCAACAAGTTGCTCCTCTGCTTAGAATAAAGCATGTTAGCGAATCCCATGTAACATACATAACATCATTATTTATATAACCTGCGCCAATTAGTTAAAATTATACAAATCAATGGAACCTCTTTGTGATATAGCTCCTCCTTGAGACCAGTGGTAATTTTGCCCACTGTCTTACAAACGCTGCAATACAATTGAAGTTTTATAACTGAATCCTTTATAAAATATTAATTGCAATTGCTGCAAACAAAATGGGGAATATGCCCACATCAACTGTCAATCATTCCTCATGAAATTAATAACATTTTACAAAGGCATCTTTATAAATCTCGAACACCATCACCATGTTAGTTTACTTCATTCATGCACTGTTATCGTTTACATTAGCTTACAATGGATGTAAGGAAGAAGCATTTTATCTTCTTTGTGTCTCGACAAACAAGTAAATTAAAATGTTTCAGGCACAAGAAACGAAAATATATATTTTAGAAATTTTGAGTGAACTCAGCATAATTACATTCCTTCATAGCTAATTATGCAGTACTGTGGCACAAATACCATGCTATGTAAGAATCGAAAGCAAATGAATTTAACACATTACATATCATGGGGAAGCAATTAATAGTAAAAAGACAAAATTAATGGTCACAAAATGCATTGTTCGATGCCAGTGAATAAAGTAATTAATGGTGTATTAAACAGAACACAAGGCATTTGTTACTTGAACGCGAGACAACCGTTTGCACTTAGCAGCATTGCCATTATACAATGTCCCCATTAACTTAATTTCTAGAAGTGTGTCTTTATCTTGATTCTCTATTCCAGATAAAAGAATCTAGATTACTTAAAGACATTTGTTAATTTTACATTTCAGAAAATAAACATGCGGGAGGCGAAGATGGAACCACCAACAGCTGGCACTTTTGGATTTTACGGATAACGCTGCAATGGTCTCAGCTAATAGTCAGTTGGATAATTTGCGCTCTATTCATAGGATACTAAGGTTTATTCTATTGCTAACTTAGCAACAAATTTCATTGCAAGACATAAAGTTCATAGCACCCTGAAAAATGGTTTAAATATTTTGCTTTTGTTTCTAGATATTTGTTTATATTTATAAGCGATAAAAAAGAACATTATCTAGATTAAACATTGGAGTATAAGTTTCTTTAGTTGCTTTTATTAATGACAGACAAATGAAGATGAAATGATTAAAACAATGTAATAGTTCTACACGTTCCCATTGATAGGCATTTGAAAAAAAAGTGTCCTTCAGGTTTACGTTCATATATAACAAGGGGATTGAATACTGCATATGTGGTGATTTACAAGCATCGCTGATGTTATAAACTTAAAATAAATATACTAATTACTTGAATAATGTTACTTCACAATCATACCTTCCACCTTGGTGTAGCAGTAGAGTGTCTGATTTGTAAACTGGAGGTCAAAATGGAATCTTGTTTGCAATGAATCGGTAACTTTGTCTTTTTTTTCAGGGTTTCCATTATGGCAGAATTTATTTATTTTGAGCACTTGTAATCAGTTATTCACCTTGTTAGACCAAAGTTGTTGCTAGGTATACTTAATTATCAAAACAAAGAATCATTGGTCTTATTATATTCAACAGGATAGTTGAATGAAAAAAAACAAGTCTATGCTAGACTTGAGCTTGTAGTTTGTAAAAGACAATGATAAATCATGATCATACACCAACAAGGACAGAAGTCATTTTTGTAGCTCTTAAATTTAGGCTGGCCTAAAATTTAAGGATCATCTGAAAAATACTACAGCACCTCTTTTAAGACAACTTCCTTTAACTTTCAGGAGTTTTAATGAAAATAACCTTTCAGAGTGTGATGGGTTTTATGAAGTATCACATTTGAAACGTTTTATTTTAATGAACATTTCTATCACTTAAAGGTGCTTTAATTTAAGTGCCTAATTTTCTTTGGTCTTCTGTGCAAACAAAGCGGTTATCACAGCACAAAGTTTTATTATTAACATTTTGTAAACAGGGAGCACTGATAAAGATTTTTATTTCATTTACATATTCAGAATAGTCTTCAATTTTTCAAAGATCACATTGTAAGTGTGGAATACACCAGTTCCCTCATACATAGCTATATACAGAGGAACGAACTTTGCTGTAAAGTGTTTTTAATGCTTTATTTTGAGGGTGGTTTAACAAATACGCTTTATTCCCTACCTTAAATTTATTTTAACATACAGTTGCTTACATGTTTCCGCACTTGCTGAATATCATGAGGCAACAAATCCTTAGGATCCTAAAGGTTTGCAAACGTGCAGTTAGGAGGAAAAGAAAATACCAAATTGAATGAACACTAGGCATGACTCTTGTGTCATCCACTATGGAAACCGTAACCAGTGAAAGTTGTAATCCCACTTTGTATGGTCACGTGCATTACTCTTTTACTTAATGATGGTTTAGGCACCATTAAAATGTGTTAAATCCTGGCCACAAAATGATCTAAGTTTATTTAGTAACTACCATGTCAGTTATTGGTACAGCACTTTGGGTTTCCTGTACTGATTTTAACCAGGCATAATTGCTAAGGCTCACTTATTCCCCAGTTGTGTGGTCTGTGCTGCCTTACTTCTGGTCCTTATATCTGCTTCCATCCTTTCCAAATAAACGTTTCCTGCATCTGATGACACGTCTTAAAATACCTTAAATGTACATCACACGGACCATCACGGAAATAATTGAGAACCAATAGGATCGTTAACACTACCTTTAACTTGCCAAACTGATGCTCACAACAGAGTCTTCACCCTGAAGTACATATTTCCCCATTTCTAAGTGTATTTTGAAATACAAAAGGAGCAGACAGGTTTCACATTGTTGAAAGTCAAAAATAAGTTTCTAATATTGTATCATTGCGTTCTGTATTTTGTACTTAAGTTCATTCAACTGTTATGGAACAATGTAACGCTAAATTTAATCTAGTGCAACATTAACAATACAGATGCTCTCTTTATAAAATCAAAAGGGTAGATGGAACAAAGACATTTTGAAAGTGCATATTAACCTTCCAGTTTTGACTTTATAAAATGTTGTAAAACTAGGACATTTTGATATTAGGAACGTCAAACATATAATGGAATATAAGCTTAAAACATAGTGTAAAAGTTAGCGCTTTTGCTTCTATAATTAGTATATGAGGAGCATTGAATCAACAAGCATTATGTGTATAATAAGGAAGTTTTCAGGAGACATGAAAAATGACATATGCTAAACTAGCTGACACATTTTAAGGCTCTTATCATCTTATTGTAGTGCAAATGCCACCGAACTGTTTAGCATTTAGTGCATTTTAAATTAACACTGAAAATATCATTAAGTATTAAGAAAAAATGGCAAAAAATTATATTTCGTTAATTTTTATAAATAATTTAATTTCAGTTACAAAAGAAGTTTTATACTTGTGACTCTTTATGTCAATGCTTCTTTCAGCAAACACAACTATTTTTAAACAATGCCCATTTCTTCCTTCTAACCGTCCAATTCTTTCTCAGTCTGGTTTCTACCTCTTCTGTAAGAGTGCATCAGCTGGACCTGTGTTAGAAACTCGAACGTAACTCCTTGCTTCAGTGGAGATATCAATGGTTTAAAGTAACGACTTCCTTCCACGAGTCACCAAATATGCAACTCGCACTGCATCCTCAGCAGCATGTGAAAAACAAAGGGACAGTGGCAGAGAGGGAAAATGACTCGCAAGTCACGTTTTTGCCACCTCTGGTTTAGAGGGTAACAAGAAGCTAACTAGGTTTGCATCTTATTGCTGCATGTAAATGGTAGTGCAGGAAAAAGAGAACCTAATACTTCTCATAGTAGAGTAAGTGTCCCTACTCCCTCTGCTACACACATAGTAAGTATAGAAGATAATTACATTCTACCAAAGTGTTTGGTACCGAGATTGCATCAGCAATAAAGGGCATTTCAACAAGTGTCCTATCTTTAACATGTGATAGCTACCGTTGTTATTGAGTTACAGCAGTCATGTGGTTACAGTTGTTATTGACAAATAGCCATGGAACGTTACAGAATTCAGCAATGTGTAGAAATTGTGAGCATTTATTATCAAAATGGATCATCTGTTCGCGAAACCTTCCGTGTATTGCGTTTACGGTGTGCATAATCGTCCCTGCGAGAGAACGATTCGTCGTTTGATCGATAAATTTGAAAGAAGTGGTTCTGTCAGCGATCAAAGAACGCCTGTACGTAATCGAGGTAAGCGCTCCAACGAAAACATAGGCGCCGTTCGTGAAAGTGTACACGAGAACGGAAACAAATCAATTGCTCGTCGAGCGCAAGAATTTGGGCTTTCGCGGGCCACAACTTGGCGAATTCTGCATCTCGACTTCAAGTTTCACGCTTACAAAATGGTGTTAACTGAAGAACTAAAGCCAAACGACCATAGATTGCGACGTGTATTCGCTGATTGCGCTATGGAGCAATTGGAAGCTGACCCGGATTTTTGTCGAATAATCATCTTCAGCGACGAAGCCCACTTTTGGATGGATGGTTGTGTTAACAAACAAAATTGCCGCTATTGGAGCAATCACAACCCAACGCAGATTCAAGAACGACCACTTCATCCCCAAAAGGTTACTGTGTGGTGTGGATTTTTTTCCCCAAGATGTCAATGAAGAAAGATACCGGGCTCTTATAAGGGACTATTTTTGGCCTCAATTGGATGGTATGGATCTCAGAAACATCTGGTTCCAGCAAGATGGTGCCACATGTCATACTGCTCTCGGAAAAATCTATCTTTTGAAGAAGTTCAGAGGTTTCATCATTTCCCGTGGTGGTGATATTGACTGGCCCCCCGAGGTCATGTGATTTAACGCCGTTGGATTACTTCTTGTAGGGTTATGTTAAATCTCGAGTTTATGTCAACAGGCCAGAAGCAGTAAATCATCTTATGAATAACACCACACGTGTTATTCGTGAAGTTGGACCTAATTTACGTTCTTCTGTCATTGAAAATTGGGCCAACCATATATGAGCAACCCAACGAAGTCGCGGCGGTTGCTCAACTGATGTTTTCTTTCACACGTAATGAGATTAATTAGTTCCAAAATAAAACAAAGAAATAAACCTCTATCATTTATAGAACGTGTTTTATTTAAGTTCAAAAATAGGAGACTCTCGTTGAAAGACCCTATACGTGTTGTTGAGATCCACGGAATAAAAAGCAGGAATGTTTAAAAAAGGTGAACATGATAACTCACAAACCTGGTTCTAAGTTCTCAAGAAAATCCCTTATCCTAAACTAAACTTTACATGTAAAATTTTTTGAAATGTTGGATTTTATAAAAATTGGATCTAATGATTTTGATTAAAATAGCATATATGGCAAAGAAAATGTATATTTATAATTTTCTGGCAATAGCGTGTGAAGTCCTCTTCATTCAGAAGAAATGTTGTATAATGGTAAACAATGAGTGATAAGTTGAAAATGCACTGCACAATTTCTTCCAAATAAGCCATTTCCAATATATCCATCATTAATGGTTCAAATTTCTGAATACTTGAGTTTCTTTTGAAGTCCTATCCACATTCGGTTTTTCTCACGTCATGGAAAAGGTATGGAATTGTAGGGCCCAGTTATAAAACATTTGACTGTTGCTATTCCCTTTGTATCTACAATGTAATGTGAATGCAGCTGTTTTCGGAAACATTTATCTCAATTTCCTGAAGGCAAAATAAATTTTTGAAGAGTAATTTTTACTCAGATACCCAATAATATGTGAGAGAGTAGAGAAACACATGTGAATGTCAGGAATCAGATTTGTTAAACTAGCATTAAAGACAAAACAACACAGAAGGTCCTCTCAAAAGACTCTGCAGGCATTCTACTGCATTTATTTGTATGAAAGACAATAAGCATATTTTAATGACATGGCACAAGCTATTTACCTGTGTTTCCTGCATTCAAGACGCACACCTGAATTTGTAACTGGGGATAATGAAACTGATGGCTAAGAAAAAATCATTATCCATGATTGGGAGAAGCACAATGAATAAAGAACTTATATCAAGGAAATTGTCTGACCCATCAAATTGTATTTGTCAATATTTTGCAAATTTGAATATTAAAGTATATACTACTTTCATGTTAAATTTGGAATAAACATTAATCTATACTGCTTTCAACAGATTTCTCTAATGATTTCATCTGTTGACTATTAATAAGTCCCTAAAGATATCATTAGGAAGCTATAAATATGATACTAAACACAAGCTAGTAACAGTGAAGCAAATTCTCTTAGAAGTTTACGGAGCAGTTAGGCATGCTTCAGTTGGTAGACCAAGGGAAGTAACGTAGGAACATGGAGTCATGTTACTGCATATATATACATGGCACTACTCAATCTAGTTGTTCCTATCAATCACATTATTACATCAGCTTTATTTGTTTCTGTGTAAGCACATTATTATCTCGTTGAAATGATAGCTGAAAAGTTCACATTAGTACAAAGGATTTTCATGCATGACACAATATGTAAAGGGTTCTGAATGGAGTAAGCACTGAATTACTAGAGACAGTTCTGGGATTTATTCTTATGAATTTAAGAAATTACTTTGTTAATTACTGAATTACCCTCAGGAACCAAATTGTGCCTTTTCAAATTTAACAACTCAGTAAAGCTCTTATTACAAGTTTTACAATGGTATAGCGTTTTACCCTAATGAATCAAATTATGCCTTTTCAAATTTGATAACACAGTCAGTTTCTTATCACAAGTTTTACACTGTGTGGCTTTCTTACCCTCATGAATAAAATTGTGTGTTTTCAAATGTGACAACTGAGTAAAGCTCTTACAAGTTTTACAATGGAGTAGCTTCTTACCCTCATGAATCAAATTATATATTTTCAAATGTGACAACTGAGTAAAGCTCCTATTACAAGTTTTACAATGGCATAGCTTCTTACCCTCATGAATCAAATTATATATTTTCAAATGTGACAACTGAGTAAAGCTCTTACAAGTTTTACAATGGAGTAGCTTCTTACCCTCATGAATCAAATTATATATTTTCAAATGTGACAACTGAGTAAAGCTCCTATTACAAGTTTTACAATGGCATAGCTTCTTACCCTCATGAATCAAATTATATATTTTCAAATGTGACAACTGAGTAAAGCTCTTACAAGTTTTACACTGGTGTGTCTTCTTACCCTCATGAATGAAATTATATATTTTCAAATGTGACAACTGAGTAAAGCTCCTATTACAAGTTTTACACTGGTGTGGCTTTGTACCCTCGTGAATCAAGTTATTTGTTTTTAGATGTGACAACTGAGTAAAGCTCCTATTACAAGTTTTACACTGGTGTGGCTTTGTACCCTCGTGAATCAAGTTATTTGTTTTTAAATGTGACAACTGAGTAAAGCTCCTATTACAAGTTTTACACTGGTGTGGCTTTGTACCCTCGTGAATCAAGTTATTTGTTTTCAAATGTGATACCTGAGTAAAGCTCCTATTACAAGTTTTACAATGGCATAGCTTCTTACCCTCATGAATCAAATTATATATTTTCAAATGTGACAACTGAGTAAAGCTCTTACAAGTTTTACAATGGTGTGTCTTCTTACCCTCATGAATGAAATTATATATTTTCAAATGTGACAACTGAGTAAAGCTCCTATTACAAGTTTTACACTGGTGTGGCTTTGTACCCTCGTGAATCAAGTTATTTGTTTTTAAATGTGACAACTGAGTAAAGCTTTATCACAAATTTTGCACCCGTGTGGCCTTTCACTCCCATGGATAAGTTCATGAACTTTTAAATGTGACACATGGGTAAAGCTCTTCTCACAAATGTTGCACTTGTGTAGCATTTCGCCCTTATGAATAAAATTCTTTTGTTTCAAGTATAAAGCCATACTGTAAGATTCTCCATTACTACATTTACCAGATTGTTTGGAGTGAGCATGTTCTTCAACAGTTCGTATTTCTGTGACATGACTTTCCTGAGTTTGTCGTCCTCCGTGGACTAGTGCTAGCCTCTAGTTCCGAAGGTCGCGGGTTCAAACCCGGCAGAGGGCGATGGATTTTTTCAGGCGTAAAAATCCTTAGTATGGCTTCCTTCAGAAGGGACATAAAGCCGGTGGTCCTGTGTCATAGATTTACAGCACATAAAAGAACCTCAAGCCTGATAAAGAGGCCTCTGAGCAAAATTACCGGTCTTTCACGCCCAATATAGAATGGGACGCTAAGGACCACAGCAGTTAAAGTGTGTCCATAAATAAAACTTAATTTTAATTTTATTTCCTGAGTTTTACATTCAGGAAATCCTTTCCGTTATAGAAGGTTATGTTTCTTACTCGGACTTCAGCAGAGGGCAATGATTTACCACAACAGAAACTGCTTCTGTGTATAATCTGAAATGTTGGAGGTTATAGAAAACTAAATCTGGAAATGGTATTCTCCATTTGCTAACATGTGGTACATGCTCTGAAATATGTTACAGCTATGGTTACAAAATCTTCATGTATAGCAACGATGTTGTTCATTAGAACTGAATGAAGTTTGTTAATCTATATCATCATTAGATAATTAATAAAACCTTTCAAATAAAAAACTTATTGGTAAAATCAGTGTGATGTTTGTTACATGCATTGAGAACCACATGAACTTCCAGGTTTGCTTTAACAGCAAGCATTCAAAGTAGATTTACAAGCAATTCCTATATATTCATAACAAAAAGCTTATCAACAAGTCAGCACAATTTTGATAAGAAACAACACAGCAGCAACCTAATACTTCTAAAAACTATAAAGTATGCCAAATTTCAAATCAATACAGAAATAACTAATGTTACAAAAGATTGCATTTCACAAAACGCGCGATTTACAAAAATCTACATTTTATATTTAGTAATACTTTGTCTCATGTTATGGTTCAGCAGTAAGAGGAAATTAAACTCACTGACAATGAAGAGGACTTCAGAGGGCTACTTGGAGGAAGTACAATCTAACATGTTATTATTGGCATTGAAAATAATAATAAACATAAAAAACTGTCAAATGAAAGGGGGTGGGGAATTCTCTTAAAATCTTGTGTCATTCTTTGAAAGATCAAGTTCAATACTAAGTTTGAAATTTATCTGAATTTTCATTTTTAAGTTATGCTACCCCATACACACAAGAATGTTTGAATTCTTTTCCCTCTGTTTTCAGGGACCTCAAAACATGTGTATACAGTGAAATCTTGATTCACAATTTTAGGTGGAACAAAATACTTCCCCTACTTGCAATAGGTGTGTGCAGAAAAGGTAAAAATGGACACAAGTTTTGTGTTTTAATGAGCTGTTTGTTTATTTTTGCTATAGTACATTTATCACGTCATGAGGAAAAACAACAAATGCGCATGCACAGAGTAGTTTTAGCTGCGAGGGAGGACACTTTCATAAAATTCTTTGTGACACGTTTTTAAAAGATGCTGGATAGTAATAATAAGTTGAATTTTCAGTTTTGAGTTTGTTTCTCAAACATAGAAAGGATGATTTTATATCTAAAATTGCACTTTCTTTTGGGTTTGGCAGACTTCAAATGTGTATTTGTGGTGAAATATAAATACAACACTTCTACCTAACACAGCTCAGAATGTTCATAATTGTCCACAAAGCAACACGTTTTTGGAGATGTTTTTAAATGTGTGACATTTTACAGAATTATTAATACATTGCAATAATAAGATAAACCACAGAGAGCAACAAGTGATGAGTGTTTACATAAACCTGCTCAGTACCACAATGGTAAAGAAAGAGTAAACAGCTTGCAGTATCAGTAAGGTGGCTAACTGTGCATGTATGTCATGTAGTGTATTTTTTTTACTTCCCTGCCAGTGAGCATATTCAACATTCTACAGCAAGTGTGTTTTGACTTTACCTGAACAGAGAAAACTAATTTCTCTCATTTGAGAGAGACAAAAGCATAACTGAAATAAACACCGAACTGAGTATGCAAATTCTACTTTTTTCAACAATGCAAGGTATACATTTTCTCATACCACCTTTACTTCAAAAGGATTATTTCTTTCAAAGCATCTCGCTGAATACAATATTGTTTTAGTGATTGGATACGTATATCCCCCTTCATCCTCAATAAATTCCATACAGGAATTGTAAGAAATACAAGTAGAACTTTTAAAACACCACTTTTGTGTTTAATTTTTTTTGCTCCAACATATATGCCTTTACATAAATTTGGCCAATTACAGCATGGTGTGTCCAACGTGTAAAGAAAATATGCAATTCTCATTTTTTTTACCCTGCAGTAGCTCTTTATCATAATAATTTGTGATATTAAGGACAGTGATTTTTCCACATTTGAACCATTTCCAAACAAAATATAACAATCTGAATAGAAGAATCTCTTATTTTATGAACAGGAAATTAAATAAGGACCGCATGTGAGCAGACAAAGTTGTGCGAGTGTTACAACTCTTCTCTCAAATGTTGCACTCTAGTATGTACAAAGAGTAGGCGTACTTTTGTTCTCAAATTACAACGTACCCTACAGATCACTGATTGCCTATGCTCCACTACTGGTTCAGACGGTGAGGGAACTTCAATGGGCAGAGGTAGGGAGGCATTCCTTGCTCCTAACAAACAGCAAGTAGCATTAGAGTGTGAATCAGTCCATCATTGATGATCAACTTTAGCCTTTACCTCTGCCACGTTCATCTCCTTACATGGAACCTGGAGGTCGCATTGGCTCCTTAGCAGCTACCAGGAGTTGTATGAGCATTAGCGACGTTTGCCGTGTCCAATTTGGGCAGCGAAAGTTCAATGAGTCGTTTATTAATGTAGGCACATGTTCTTTAAAATACAAATGCATGTATTATACTATGAATGTAAATGCAATGTCTCTGAATAAACATTCAGCGTTGTGTTTAACCACATCACAGACATCTTTCATAATTGTCAAGCACTGTTTAACATGTAGTAGTGTGCCAGTAGTAATTGTTTTTTCACATGTTGACTGCACAAAGAATGTAACAGCACTTTGTATGACTTCCAGGAAAGCAATTACAGAAATTAAATTTATTAAAATGTAATATTTCATTATTACCCAATTTTGAAAACACTTAAGTAGGTATAGTTATGGTACACATGCTGGCTGGTTGAGACAGTCCTTCAATAGTATTGTTCTCTATCCTCCACAGTATTTTATTTGAAACGTCCCTTTTTAACTTCACTGTTTGCAGAGATTGGAGGGTTGACAGTGATGAAGCTGGTGTAATTGATGGAATTATGGTGGGGAAAACCAGAGAACACCCATTTAAGTGCCATTTTATCCACCACAAAATCCCACCTCGTACCCCTGGGATTGAACTCAGGTTTATTTGGTGTGAGACCATGGTGCTGCCCAATTAGAAGTGTGAATGTGATACAACATTTAAAACAGGTGATGATAATATTGAGTTCAAATAATGAAATTCAGAAGTTGTTTCACAAATGAGGTGGCATGTAAATGAAGCATTAACAGGTACTTAAAAAAGGATTAACTATTTCAGCCATATTACACATCTATATAAGTTGGGCGTTTAGTTGACATTTTAATATGTACAAATAATGTGGTAATACACAAGTTTTATGTAACTATTTGTGCTTCGAAGACCAGCGCTTAACCAACTAAGATACCCAAGTGGCCAAAAAACTCCCAAAGATACGCATAGTACATATGGAGATTTTATGTATACAAAATGCTTTAAGTTATTTTGCAACGAAAGAATCATTATGTCCTAATTTATTTATTTGGTATAATGGTAGGAAATAATATATTAGCACAACACTAATACACAGTCCTAAAAAAAAGTCACAACATACGCCATCAAAACTAAAACAGGTCAGACGGATATCGCGTGTTCCATCTCCAAGCACTTGTACTTTGCCGCTATCAGGCTGATTGTGATCCTTTCAGATGCTGACTGCACTATCTGGTGTTGGCAGCAGAATCACGACAGCAACACCATCTTATGTTTTTCCAAATGGTACAAACTGAACAAAACTCGCAATATAGTTCATAAATGTCCTCAAAAACCCTAAGCAATGTCCATATATTATCTTTATATCACCCAAGAACTTTCTGCAAGAACATTAAATTACATGTACTGTCATATCCAGGCCTTGGTTTTGGGTCACGGAATTAGCAGACTGCAGTTGTCGATATCCTAGCCTGGGTAACACTTCCAACTTACAGATAGTTACATAGCGAAGGTCGCTGTGGACATTTATGTTTCTGCTTGGCCTTGGTTGATGCAGTACTCGAGATCTAGTGAGCAAAGAACTATAGTTTCATGTTGATGTTTATATTAGTACTAATTGCTCTTATTTATACTCTGCAGTACTTTGAAACATGTCGAAAAATAAGAGTGCCAAGCAGGATGCACTTATAGAGAAGTTTGGAAACAATGCTGTTTATTGCAAAAAATACATCAGAACAGACAGATCTCGATTCTTTCAAAAACACTGCAATAGCAAAATACCATGAAAAAATATTAAATTACACAATCTACAGAGGCCCTTAACATCAAAATCAAACATGTAAAATCAGAAAGAATTTTATTGAGATTTGTGTAGCATGTTGGTACATGCCAGCATCCCTTTCAATAAGGTCGAAAATAAATATTTTAAAGGGTTTCTAGAAAAATATACGGGTAAAAATGTTCAGCAACAGTCGAGCTTAAGAAAATATTATATTACATCTTGCTATAAGGATACATTGAAACAGATAAGGGAAGCGGTGGGTTTCACTGGACGAAACAACAGATGCTGTGGTAGGTTCGTAGCAAATGTTATTGTGGAAGTTTTTTTTATATTTATTTTTTTTGTCTGATCGTGCAGATAAGAAAATGTTAGTAACATCTGAGATACTGGATGAAGAAAACCATAAGAGCATAGAAAATTTCTTCGAAAATTCAATGTCTCTTGTATCCACATGGAATCAAACAACAAAATGTCTTATTGCTTGTAACTGATGCATGGTGAAGGCAGCAAATGCTATTCAGGTGCTATATACTAAATTAATTCATATAACATGTATAGGCACGTCCTTCATAGTGACCCAACACGTAAGAGCTAATTTCAAAGATGTCGACTGGTTCATATCCAACATCGAAATATGTTTTTTCAAAGCTCCTTCAAGGATGCAAAGATTTAAAGCAATAGCACCTAATATTCCCCTACCACCGCAGCCTATTATTCCGCATTGGGGCAGTTGATTGGACGTAGGTACTTATTAGCCGAACACTACCCCAAAGTGATAGACGCAATAAATACTTTTGATCCAGAGGAATGTAGTGCTGTGGCTATTGTAAAACCTCTGATTTCAGAACAGTTAATGGAGTTATTTTTGTTTATTACAAAACATTTTGTAGATATATCTAGAAACATATCACATCTGCAGGCGTCAGATATAGAAACGCCTAGGGCTCTTCAGTTCGTAATTGCACTACTTCAAAAACTGAATGAGTCAAAATCGGACTCTCTTATTGCAAATGTGAACCAAATTAAAAATGTCCTGGAGAAAAACTCTGGTTTTGCAGATATGTGTGCCATTAAGGATGTTTTATTGGATTCCAACAATGAATACAAATCCACGAACGTTGATTCATGTGTTATCCCATTCTTTCGCTATGCACCTGTCACGTTATGTGACGTAGAACAAAGTTTTTCTAGCTATAAACTTATTTTAAGTGAAAATCAGAGATGTTTTTGATTTGATACATTGCGAATGTACCTTGTATTTCGTTTCAATTACATGTAAAGAAGAGCATTGTGTTTGCATTATTTGGGTTATTACATTATGTATTTATTTTAAATATTTAGGTGTATGGTTCAATGAAGTTGTGAAGAATCTATTTTGTGATAGGTATTATTGCTTGCACTCATTTTTCTATCATGGGAAATGGCTATTTCAGAATGTTAAAACAGGTGCAATCTGCAAAACTGTTATGTTAGGCAGTTAGTTTCTGTACTTGATACGCACTGGAAAATGTTAACGTTTATTTTGTGCCCTAATGTGACTAAATGTTTACATATTGAGGCAAGGGCTGCCTGCACGCATTACCTGCCATTCCACTCGAACTAAACAACACAGTGGTTCGTGTGCTCCTAACTTCATGCGTCTCGGAACCCTGAACCGAGGCCTGGTCATATCATACCTATGAAAATACCAGATGCATTCTCCGTTATTTCTCGCGTTGCTGCTTTTGGAATATTCGTTTTCTGAACAATGTTTAATCTTATTTTTAATTCAAGCTACCACAAAAATATTAGTGGATGCACTCGCATTCGACATAAAATTAGTCACATTATCCGTCACTGGGACAACAAAATCAGCCAGTTATCTAACTCACGTACAGCACTTTGGGCATTAGCTTCCTGCACTGGTTTTAATCAGGCATATTTAGTAAAAGCATCCACTACTGCTAAGGCATACTTATTCCCCAGCAGAAAACGACCAATGGAATTCACAAGTAATTTTTGAATAGGGCTTTCTGCCACAGTAGAATACAAATCTGTGTAGTCAATGCCACCTTACTTCTTGAACAAAACTGAATACTGGTCCTTATACCTGCACCCATTCCTTTAAATGCACATGACCTGGGTCATCTTGGGAACCTTTAACTTGCCAAACTGACACTCGCAACACAATATTTCACGCTCAAGTACATATTTCCATTTCTAACTGAATCCCGATTAATTCAACACCCTCGTATTGGTATTGAGAGGTATCTTTGGACAATCTTTTGAAACTGCACAAACTGGGAGTGCTTTTCCTACGTTAATAAACAATTCATTAAGCTGTCACAATTACATGCTCACAGACAGAACGTGTGGAAGAAATTCTGCCACCAGCTGAACACTACGAAGTGCTGGGACCATGGCACTGTGTCGAGATTGGAAAGCAAAGCATCTGAAGTTCAGTACTGTAAAGGCCTTTAGGATCTTAGATATTTTTCAACACAGCTACCCAAAGGGTGATTAGTGTCACTATTTGACACCTATACTGCAAGTCCAGGAACTGCAGTTAGGAAAACAGCTTCTTTACTCCCCCCCAAAACACAGTCAGCAAGGGTAAGAAGGAGGACATCTTAAAACTCATAGTATATTCTAGTTTTGTGTTGTTGGAGTTGGTATTTTGGTAACGTTAAGTAACTATCTTGCACATATGAGTATGTTCATTCAAATGTTATGGAACAATGTGATACTAAATTTAATCTAATGCAACATTCACAGTACAGATGCCCTCTTTATAACAACAAAAGGGTAGAGGAAAAGAAGGAAAAAAATAACATTCTGAAAGTGCATATTAACAAAACTGTTACCTTCCAGCTTTGAATTTATAAACTTTTGAAAAATTTGGAAATTTTAAACCTCTATTTTGATATTAGGAATGTCAAACATATAATCAAATATAAGCTTAAAACACAGTGTAAATGTTGGTGCTTTTGTTTCTATAATTAGTATTTTGGTTTGATATTTGAGGAGCATCAAATCAAAAAGCATTAAGTCCATAATAAACAAGTTTTCAGGAGAGGGGAAGAACCAATATCTCCTAAACTTACCAGTAGATTCTAAAGCTGATCTTACCTAGGTGTAGCACAAATACCACTTTCCTGAATACTATCACCAAATAACTTTTTGTTTATTATCGCATTATGATGAAAAATGTTTAGGACTTAGTGAATTCTGAACCGATTACACTGAATATATTATCATGAGCACCATGAGAAAAAATGGCAAAAAAATTATGATTAATTAAGTTTCAAACAACAATTTCAATTCCACTTATAACAGAAGTTTTATACTTGCTTTGTGCATAAAAAAAGAGTGTTCAAATTCCATTTGTAATTTTTTGTATAAACACCTTTGTGTCAATACTTCTTTCAACAAACTCAACTGTATTTAAACAATGCCGATTTCTTCCTTCAATCAAATACTTCTTCATTCCTATTATTGCTACAGAACGCAAACTCTTGATTCACTATGTTCACGTAAAACTGCAGCTCAGCCTCCATTCACTCCTGATAAAAGTGCATCAACATCCTTTTTCTTTACTGCTTTGGACCTGCATTAGACATTCAAACATAACACTTCGTTTTAGTGGAGATATGCTTTACAGGATGGCAAAAAGTTCATTAAGGTTGGATCTTATTGCTGTGTCTGAAATGTAGTGCAAGAAAAAGAGAACTTCTTGTGGTAGAATAAGTATAAGATTTTCAAGAAAATCCCTCCATTCAAAACCACCGTTCACATGGAACATCTTTTGAAATGTTTGATTTTCTAAAAAAAGGTTTAACAATTATGATTAAAATAACATATATTAAGGATATTTACATGGAAAATAAAATGTATATTATGAATTTCCTGGGAAAAGGCTGCAAAGTCCACTTCATTCATAAGGAACTTTCTATAATTTCATATAAGCGATAGACGAAAATGCATTACACAAAAATGTATTTCTTTTTAAAACTTACAACTTATTTAAAATAACTTCTTTTGTGTTATCACCCATTTCCATGATGTCCGTCATTAATTGCTCTTTTGATGTCATGGTAACATACAGTCATTTCTTGTGATGTCATGCAGAGAGTATGCAATTTTAAGGCCAGCGTATAGCGTCCAGTCCTTAAACATTTGGCTGCCACTGTTCTCTTTGTATCTATAATGAAATGTGTAAGCTATTTTTGGAAACACTTATCTCGATTAAAATGAAATAGACAGGAAGATAAACTTTCATAGGAGTAATTTGTACTCATATACCCACCAAAAGGCTAGAGAAAGTCATGTGAATGTAACACATTGGATTGTTTTAAAACTAGCAAACAACACAGTCATCTCAATATCCTCTGCACATATTTATTTGCATGGGAGTAATACAATACATACATTTTTGACATTACACAAGCTATTTACCTGCTATCAGGAAGCACCACCCAAATTTGTATCTGAGTGTAATGAAACTGATGAGTAAGAAAAAACATTACCTATGATTAAGGGAAGCAGAATGGATAAAAATGTTATGTCAAGGAAACTGCCCCATCAAATTGTATTCAGTAATTTGCAAATTTGAATATTAAGGTATACAAAACTTTGATGTTAAATTTAGAATAAACATGAATTTGCACTGCTTTCCACAAACCTCTCTAATGATTTCAACTGATGGGTATTAATAAGTTCCTTATTGGAAAACTATAAATATAATAATATTGAACAAAAGTTAGTAACAGTGAAGCGAATTCTACTTATTTGAAGTACACTGAGCAGTTAGGTATGTTTCAGCTGGTGGAGGTAGGGACATATTGCCGCATATGTATACATGACACTATAAACAGTTTAATCTGATTATTCATATCATCTGCATTATTACATGAGTAGATGTTACTGTCACCATTATTAATTTCTGTATAGCTTCTGTGTAAGCAGGTTATTTATCCCATTGGGATGATAGCCAAAAAGTTCACACTAGAACAAAGGTTTTTTTAAGGACAACACATATTTGAAAACTCTGTTCAGAGTTCTGTATGGAGTAACATTGAATTACCAGAGAGATAGTATTGGACTTCTTCTTAGATTTAAAGAAATTGCTTTGTTAAACATTGGATTACCTATAGGTTTTCAAATTTGACAACACAGTAAAGCTCTTATCACAAGTTTAACAATGGTCTGCCTTCTTACCCTCAAGAATCAAATGTCTTTTCAAATTTGACAAGTGGGTAAAGCTCTTATCACAAGTTTTAGACTGGTGTGGCTTCTTACCCTCATGAATCAGATTATGTATTTTCAAATAGAACAACCGAGTAAAAGTTTTATCACAGATTTTACACTGGTGTGGCTTCCTGCCCTCATGAATCAAATTATGTGTTTTCAAATTTGACAAGTGGGTAAAGCTCTTATCACAAGTTTTACACTGGTGTGGCTTCTTACCCTCATGAATCAAATTATGTATTTTCAAATAGGATAACTGAGTAAAAGTTTTATCACAAGTTTTACACTGGTGTGGCTTCCTACCCTCATGAATCAAATTATGTACTTTCAAATTTGACAACGCAGTAAAGCTCTTATCACAAGTTTTACACTGATGTGGCTTCTTACCCTCATGAATCACATTATGCCTTTTGAGATCTGACAAATGAGAAAAGCTCTTATCACAAGTTTTACAGTGGTGTGGCTTCTTACCCTCATGAATCACATTATGCCTTTTGAGACTTGACAACCGAATAAAGCTCTTATCACAAGTTTTACACTGATGTGGCTTCTTACCCTCATGAATCACATTATGCCTTTTGAGATCTGACAAATGAGAAAAGCTCTTATCACAAGTTTTACACTGGTGTGGCTTCTTACCCTCATGAATCAAATTATGTCTTTTGAGACTTGACAACTGAGTAAAGCTCTTATCACAAGTTTTACAATGGTGTGGCTTCTTACCCTCATGAATCAAATTATGTATTTTCAAATATGACAACCGAGTAAAAGTTTTATCACAAGTTTTACACTGGTGTGGCTTCTTACCCTCATGAATCAAATTATGCGTTTTGAGATCTGACAACTGAGTAAAGCTCTTATCACAAGTTTTACAATGGTGTGGCTTCTTACCCTCATGAAACAAATTATGCCTTTTGAGACTTGACAACTGAGTAAAGCTCTTATCACAAGTTTTACATTGGTGTAGCTTCTTAGCCTCATGAATCAAATTATGCATTTTGAGATCTGACAAATGAGAAAAGCTCTCATCACAAGTTTTACACTGGTGTGGCTTCTTAGCCTCATGAATCAAATAGTGTCTTTTCAAATGTGACACACGGGTAAAGCCCTTCGCACAAATGTTGCATTTGTATGGCATTTCATCAATATGAACCAAATTCTTTTGTTTCAGATATAAAACCATGCTGTTAATTTCCCCATAATTGCATTTACCAGATTGTTCCAAGTGAACTTGTTGTACAATTGGTATTTCTGTGACATTACTTTCCTGACTTTCACATTCAGGATGATCCTTTCCATTACAGAAGCTTATGTTTCTTCCTGGCACTTCATCAGAGGGCAATGGCGATTTACCACTGCTATCTCCACAAACTGCTTCTGTGTATAATCTGAAATGTTGTACGACATATAGATCAAGTATAATAGAAAATTAAATCTGAAAAAGGAATTTCAGTTTGCTAACAGGAGGTACATGTTCAGAAACAAGTTGCAAGTGTGGTTAAAATTCTTCATGTAAATAAATTATTGTTCATTACAATTGAATG
The DNA here is from genome assembly GCA_030765065.1 of Deroplatys truncata. NCBI lineage: Eukaryota > Metazoa > Arthropoda > Insecta > Mantodea > Mantidae > Deroplatys > Deroplatys truncata. The sequence continues at coordinate 10,369,809 of CM060983.1, forward strand.
AACTTTGTTAATCCATAATATCATTAGATAATTAACAAAATCTTTCAAATGAAAACATGTTGTTTATGGAAATACATGGAATGTCCGCTACATGGACTGAGAATTTCACCAAATTCCAGGTATGTTTAAACAGTTACTATTTCTAAGAATGTGCTCATCAGCAAGTCAGAACACTTGATAACAAGCGAAGAAAAGTCGGTTCACCACTACACACAAGTCTAAATAAACAAGCAAGGAGAAGCTGTAAGAAACAAGGACAACAAAACTTATCACTTGGAAGGATCTTCCAACAGCATTTGGATTGCAGTCTTTCTTTCTTTATGAAAGAAGAACACTATATCCTGTCTACTATGAAGGATTATGGTTGAGGCAAAAGCTGCTTATCACAGAAATATTCTATAATCTGTCTGAAATGTACTTCCACATGACATTCAGGTAACCAAACATTAATGTGTGAATGGCTGGAAGAGATTCATTGGACAACCCATGAAAACGGTTCCTTATAGTCCAGACTTATCCCTGTGACTATCATTTTGCGGAGGGGGGCGGCGATTATATGATAGCACAGCAATGGAGGGGTTCTGCATAATTGGTTGCTCACACTTCTCCTTTCTTCAAGGAAGAAATAAAAATATACCAATTCAATAGGGAACATGTACTTTGAAATAAAAGACTATGTAGAAACGTGATATATTATTGTTTTCATCAATTCAACAAATTATTTAAAAAAAAAAATCAATGTCTTATTTAACATTACTTCCTCGGTGTTTATTTTTATCTCTCGTCTAGTAGGTATCTCTTTCTACAAATCTTAACTGTAAAGGTTTCATTACACGTTCTCTTATAGGTACAAGGAGGCTGAAGGAATATTCAAGTCTTTAACAAGTGGGTCGGTCACTAAATTGACAGTCTTTGCAATTACAAGAAAAAAAGAATTCAAACCAACAGCAACAAATACATCAGAAATGGTTAATACCACAAACACAATTGACATAGACTGTGTGTTTTAGTCAGAACTGTACTTTTTATGTGTTAAGTGTTATCTATCAAAGGGCTTCACAAGCTATTCACAGAAAATTGAAGACGTCTGTTTTATTACCCTGCAAATATATTATTCCTATGGCATTTTAATCAAAATGAGAAAATCTAAATTGAGGAAAATGGAATGTAAACGTCAGTTTGGGATGCGAGGATTTTCTTGAAAATCTATTTGTTGCATATATATGCAAACCTTTGATAGCAAACTTACTATTTTGAGTGTTATGCTCTCTCTTCCTTTCTCATAAATACATATCTGTCTTATAAAAAAGCTTGTGTTCGTTTCAGGAGACTTTAAAACATAGATCTCACTGAAATCTTGACAATGAATTTTTGGATGGAACATAATAAATCCCCTAATTACTCCGGGTATGTAACAGAGAAAGTAAAAAATCAGTTTGTAATGATCCACCCTCATATAAGGGTATAAAACCTCCATACTACTGTATGATCTGTGCTCTGAATCATACAACAAGAATGAAGCATAGAACAAATTTTAATATGTAATTTGATGGATGGATTGATTATAATATTCATACTTCTGTCAGTTCAAGAACCCGGGACATCTGCTAAAACGTAAATGCGAAAGTTATAGAAGAATTAAAGGAAAATTTAATACATGAAGCAAGTCTTACCTTGATTTTACTGGAGGGAAGTCTCCATCCTGTAAGAGAATAATTCAAATGTACAGTTTTACATAATCTCTATACACATTTAAATGTCCAGCATAACTGGTTATATGTTAAAGCACCAAGTTTGATTTGTTTATATATTAGTATATGGTATTAGGAGATATGTGAAAAGTATAATTTGACATTTCATCATGTATTGGGGTAAAAAAAACCAGCAATGGAGAAAGTGTTTAGAACTAGAGAAAGTGTTTGCTTTAGAGATCACAACACTGGCAAATATGATTTATCGAGTATTTTGGAAAACTAAGGCAGAAATGCTTGAGGAGACATTAGGAGGAAAGAGGAGAGCAATAAACCGAATTCTTCACTGGTAATTATCTGGGTGTTGAGGTTTATAAGATACTAGGTTTGAAAACTAGAATTTTAGAAATCTGATCCTGCATCAATGATTTAAGAGTGGATTGAGTCCATTCTACAAATTGTAAAGAGATTATTAATAATCATGCTGCTGCTGACGATAACAATGATGATGATAATAACAATAACAGTACATTCACATGGGTTTTTAGAAATACAGGGTTTGTCCACAGCGCAGTCAGGTCTAGAAGATTGTATTCCATTCAAAATAAAGAGAAGAACAATTGGAAGCATGCACGTGTTTGTGTATCAAACACTTCTCTCCCCTAATAAGATTTATTAGGTGCTACATACTACAGTTTGGAAATGACAACTGACTTGCTTCCAATGCAAAACAAGGTTTGAAATGGTAGCATTTGAGAAGCAAAAGTAAGAACTCTTTTAGCTGCATGAATGGCAGTCAGTCACATTTGACATTTTGTAAATGAATACACTTTTACTTCTTGTTGTTGGTGTTTTGTTTAGTTTTTTAATTAAAATTTTAAACAAAATAAACACAAATCATGATGATTTATGTTTAAGGGCATTCAACTACTGGGTCATTAGCACACTTGTAAAACAGATAATGGCAAAAGCCATAGATACAGATCAGCGTAAAAAAATCATGGCTAAGGCCAGATAAAGATGAAAATAAAAAAATTATAACAACCACCAGAGATATCGATCAATATAGAAGCATAGCAAAAGTCAGAAGTAAATATGAATACACAGAAAGTAAATAACACCTGATGGATGTAGGAATTGTAGACTTCCAGTATGCCATCATCCAAGATTCTCCACGAGATGTCGCACCCTCTCCCCCTTAGGAAAGATGCTACACATTACAATATCGTGTTGTCCAAGCTCCTCAAAGCCAACAGCTGCATGCCTTTGATAATAAATGGAGCTGTTCTTATAACCTTTGTCCAGTACGGTGCGAAAGCAGGAAGTGAACATTGAATGGGTTGGCATAGATTTGAGCGCACAGCCTACCAGGGCATTATGCCGATACTGCAGAGTAGGTTCTGCCTATTTGGCATACAGACTCACAAATGGGCTAGTTGGAAAAGCACCGATAGCTACTCAAATGCCACATTTAACGGACTGCTCTTAAGATGGTCATACCAAGGAATAAATGATACACAAATAGCCTATCTTAGCTCGAAACAGTGCACGATACAGTTCGCAGTAAAACAGTCTGATGGGGTCCCCAGATGTGCCATTTAATACCTGCAAGATATTTAGACAAAGTCACATCACTATGCTACATGTGATGACCAGCTAAGGTTCCTATCAAAGGTCAAGCCCAGGAATCAAGTCTCATCTGCAAATGGCAGTAAATCTGAGCGAAGGTGGTAATCGTCTCCCACAGTGCCAGAAGTTAATGCAGATGGACTTCAGTGGAGAAACGTAAGCCATTTTTAGAATTCCAATCTTGAAGATTGTCTAAACATTGCTGCAGACGGCATACGCTGAGAAGTACAATAGACGGCAAAGTCATCCACAAATAAACATGAAGATACCCCTGGAGGAATACATTCCAAGATAGAATTAATTACTATAGCAAACAGTGTAACCGCTTAATACCGAGCCTTGAGACATGTCGTTCTCTTGAATAAAAAGGTTTGCAAAAACCATGCCGATCTTTACTCGGAAAACGCGGTCTGTCATAAACTCTTGAATAAGCATCCACGGATGTTACAGCTGTGGAAGGAATGTAGTATTCCTGCTTGCCAACATGTACCATAAACCTTCTGAAGGTCAAAAAGACGGCATCACTTTGAAAATTCTTCAGGAACCCGTTTCGAATCTGCGTCGATAGTGAGTCAAGGGTTGAACGGCATCGTGTTGGTCAGAAGGTTGTGAGTTTCCAGCCACCATACCAAATGTCCATTGATCATGCATTCCATCACCTTGCAGATGCCACTGGTGAAGGAAATAGGACAGTAGCTGCACGAAATAGGACGGTCCTTTCCAGGTTTCAAAATAGGTATGATGGTGGCCTCCTGCCACTTATCTGGAAAAGTGGTGTCAACCCAAACAAGATTATAGACGAGTAGGAAAGTCTTACCTTCAGGAGGGAGCTATTGCAACATTCATACATGGATACCATCTGGTCCTGGCGCCAATAGTTGCGAAGATGAAAGGACATGTTCTAACTCTACCATGGTAAAGAGACAATTGTAATCTTCAAGGTTTCAGAACAAAACGAGAAATCTTGAGATTCCATCTGAGCGTTAACTGGAAGAAACTCGGGCAAATAGTGATCTGAGCTAGATACTTGAGCGACAGCACTGCCAAATGTATTAGCCACATCAAACTTATCAACAACAGCTCCTGAAGATGTGAGAAGACCAATGATGGGCATGTGGGTCGATTTTCCGACTACACGCATAACTTATCCCATATGACAGAGGAAAGTGTATGTCATTAAATGAAGCTACAAACTTGCTCCATGATATCTTTGCTATCCTTAATAACTTATCTATATTTGGCGCGCATTTTCTTGTATTCATAAGATTATCCAGTGTAGGGCGACAATGGAAAATCCCAAGAGCATTCCTGTGAACAGAATGGCACAGCAGCATTCAGCCGTCTACCAAGGGAGCGGAAATCGACAGGGATGGGCACTCGACTAGGGAATAGATTGCTCAGAAGCAGCAGAAAGAATCGTCTCTGTGAAATGTTGGACTACAAAAGTCCACAGTCATCCTCATTGTAAGTGAACACAGCCAACTGGAAATAAAGGTTCCAGTTGCCTTGATTAAACGCCATCCAGGCAAGTACATGGAACATATATCTGGTATTAAGAGACTAATAAGAAGGGGAAAGTGGTCACTAAAGTGTAAATCAGAGATGACTCCAATGTAAAGAAGTGTAGTGAACAACTGCTATATCAAGGTGTGAAAAAGTATTAAAGGACTCTGAAATAAAAGATATGCTCTCCGGTATTCAGAAGGTTTAGGTATAATTATCCAAAAATTAGGCGATTAATTTGACCCTTGCACAAGCCTGAGGTGAGTCCCAAAGAGGGTGATGGACATGGGTGTCTCCCACCAACAAAAAAAGGTTTTGGCCATTGGGAAACTAGATCGTCTAAATCAGTGCACAAGAGGTCGTCAAATAAATAGTACAAACGGTAAAGCAGAGGGAAGTACTGACTGTAGGGACACAGATTTCATGAATGTATTATCTCTGATGATCAGCATAGTGCTCCTGTGCACAGGAATACCCTCTTCTGGTGTAAAATCACACAGTGCTGGGGGAGATACTGTCTAATTTGAAAGCTGTCTTGTGGACAGAGTTTAGTCCTTTGCAAACATAAGGCGCATAGTTGTTGAGCAGAAGTTCTAGCTCTGGTCAATGTGATCTAATTCCATGACGACAAGTTTTCAATCTGAAGTGGTTATTACATTGAGGATAGTGGTGGACAAATCAATTTACCATTTTTCTTTGGTGTTGGGCTAACACCTTTAGCAGAGGCTTCATCCTGCCTCTTCTTTACTGTCAGTGGGGCAGAATTGCCCTGCTGCATCTCCTCCACAGGGAGGACTCCTTTCCAATAGAAAATTGTGTTTTGAGAACCTTGAACCAATTGGAAGTAGGGATTGCTAATCGGAGTCCATCCCAGAAGATGGCTAAGAAAAGGATCTCTGTGGAGATGGTCATAGACCTTTCTTTCCTTTGGATGTTTCGGGTACACTTTGAAGTTGGATCTGGTATAGCATCTTGAATTTTCATGGGCTTGCCAGGCTTATGTGTGGAGGTTGACGGTTGACATTGCGATCATACTGGAGAAATCTTGGCAGATGCTGATGCAGGTGGCGATGTCGAGGGCTTCAACAATCTTATCAGAAATGGTGGCCTCGTGGATATCGCTGGTCTGAGTTGTGATTTCTTGACTTGGTATCAGTCCGCAGGACAGAGGTGAGCAGATGTGCAAGAGTTTCCGGGCTTTCAGGAGGGATATCTTTTCCCTAAACCGGATCTTCTGGTTCGCTCGTTCCTTTGCAAAAGACTTGATAAATATTTACCGCTGCAGTAGATGTGCATGCTCCATCGTGAACGCATGTAGATTCACCATCGTAGAAATCACTGGTGGATCCAAAGCGCTGACACTTAAAGCATCTCAGCGGGTTCGGGATACACGGCCTGACTTTAATCTTTAGCAAGATCTACCCGATGAAATCTAAGGAACAGGGCACAAATTCACCCTTTCCTTCCGTGGATGCGATATACGGCTGTCACAACTTGCTCTCCAAGAATCTCTTTAATGTCTAGCATGCAATGCGCGGGTGTGCATCTCAACCAGAGGCTGAGCAGATGTGCAATTGCAACTCCCAGTGCATGGCTTGACTGAACCAGCAATTTTATCAAGAACCTTTTGAACTGTAAAAGGGTTCACTGATGAAAACTTCTTCCCTTTCTCTGTTCTATTTATAACCAAGTAGCGAGGGCCACTTGACTCGACTACTTCTTTTCCATTCTCGTTGATTGGTTTAGCCATGAAAATGAATTTGCTTCTCACCAACCACGAAGCCCAAAAAGGGGATATAGCAGGTACACTGTCCCACTAACCCTGGAGTTTGGTTAAAAACCTAGTTCTGGCCAATTACCTAGGGGTAGGTTGACCTGTTTGGGTGAAGCAGAAACCAAAGTGATGTGTTGGAAATGCACATCCTCCCTGAAAGCTGTATACACAGAACAAACCAGGCTCAGATATGCATCCCTCACCACAAGGAGAAGCCCGTGTTGAGGAAGTCAGGGTGGCTCAGGTGAGCCAAACCCATACCTTCAGTTGCAGGGAATAAACACAAAGCAGGAATTCAATTGTGGCCAATTTCAATATGCAGATCTGTTTATTTCATATCTGGGAACAGCCAATGTGCAGTTTTAATGGGCAATGGGTTAAAGCTTTCTGTTATCTTCAAATAACTGAGCTTCCTTTTGAAATCATGTATTATTCATTTAATTCTGTGTTTCAAGTGTAGCTGTTCATCATATGCTTCAATATTTTGGTATAGTTTCAACAAAACATCCCTCAAGTATCTTATAATTTTCAAGAACTATCACCATTACTTTCAACACACATTCACAAACTCTCTTGTCCTTATTAATTTTGTATTATGTAATTTAAATATTTTACTGAGTGTAATAAACAAAAATTGTAACTTACCTTAATGTCATCATGTACAGATGAAGTTTCCATTTCCAGCCACCAGGATTCATCTTTAATTTCTATTTTGTTATGCACTTCATGATCACTGCACTTCATTACAGGATCCTCTGAAAGAAATTCTCTCTCGTTTTGTGAACCAAAGTCTGAAACCAGATTCTGTTCCTTAATTTCTGTTTTTATATCTATCTCACAGTTGTTGCTGCATGAAACAGTTTCAGACTTAATCTGTTTTACGAGATGTTTCGTAAAACATTCTGTTTCTTTCTGTGAACAAAAGTCTGGAAAAGGAGTCTCTAATTTAATTTTTGTTTTGATTTCCACATCACAATCATCGCCCAGGAGCACAGCATCAGTGTTTCCCTTCATTGAAGTAACCTTGAGATAGAAATCTCTCTCATTCTGCGAGGCTATGTTGTCTGAGAGAGGATCCTCTTCTTTGATTTCTATTTTGGTACCCATTTCACAACTGTTGCAGTTCTTAGTTTCATTAAAAAGTCTGTGGAGAAAGAAACATGTTATGTATACCATAAAATATCTTTAATTTTAGCATCAGCTTCTTTGAATTCATCAGCCATACATCTCCACAAATGTTCTTTCACAAATAAAACTACTACTTTGAAACTTGAATCAGGCTTGAAAAATTCAATGTCATGAGCACGACCTGAACCATGGATCTTTGTCTCTTTATGCCAATGCTATTACCACTCCAGATACTGTACGAGCATTAAACTTTCTCATCTGATGGTTTACCTTCAAGGCAATCTCAAATATTAGATATACCTCAAAGGCAGCTTGTAATGTTGAAGGTTAATTTGTGTTTTGATAATTACACTTGCAGCAAATAAGTTGAGAAGTTAACCCTAATAGTCATTAACTATAAAGCATCTACAACATTACAAGTCACCTTTGAGATGTGATAGCTGTGTATTTGATATCAGCTTTAACACACTATTGCTGCTCTTCCTTGAATTCCTAAACTGGATTTTGTATCCCTTTCTCCGGTACCACAACCAAAGCGAATTGAATAGCACTGATTGTTAGAGTGATACAAAATGGACTAGCCAAGTGTCCCAGCGCCTGCAGTCAAAGGATGGGGAGGACCCAAGTAGGATAGCCGGTGTGATGGCATGTTCGGATGCTGAAGGGGTCATATTTGATCGCAATTGCATGGATTTTGCTTATTAAAAAAAAAGAAACACTACAATTTTATGGAAACAAATTGATATTTTTACAATATAAAACAGCTATAAATAACTCAATTGTATTGCCTCAAAGATAGCATAACATGAAATCAAAAAATAAAATTCCATTAAAAAAAACCTAACAAAAAAAAACATCTTTGTAATGAATATGACACATCAGGCTATAAAGAGTTTAAGCTTTCTATGGGCATTTTGCCATCGCACGTCTTGGTAAGAACATTGACTCAGATCAGCAAAACTCAATGCTTTGAGCCCTGCTGTAGAATTAAATTTTTCAAGTTTGATTCAGCTTTCCAACTTAGTCCTTAGTCATAAAGAACAATTATCAAAATAACACAAACCTACTTGCTGTAAGGTCAGGTCTAGGCCTGAAAATAAGTATAGTCATCCAGCTCTGAACATTTTGAATAAGTATGCTGGCTAATGGATTCAGTAAAATTATAAAAAATTACATGTATGACATCGAGGCAGTTATAATATAACATAATGAGAAATTTACCTGATGTATTGCTTGAATATATTTGTTGTTCACTTAAGTTACATAATTAATATGTTTATCATGTTTTCTTATTTGTTGTTCAATATATTTATGTATTTTATTTGCATATGTTTGGAAAAATGGGTAAAATATCAAAACAACAGAAATTCAAGACTTACAAGGCCAACCATAACAAAAACTGTCAATAAGGAAAATTTGTAGCTTTTGTCAATAAGGACCAAGAATACTTATTGATGAAATGCCAAGAAGATGACAGTCATATATAAGGTAACTTTGAGGAAGAAAACCACTGATTGCCTCTCATAGTGACCATCACCTAACACATCAGTATTCCAGACATATTATATCTTATATATCTTCAGCCAGCGAGTTTTTGTTTATTAAAATAATAATAATATTGTTACAATTATAAAATATAATTGGAAATGAATAAAAGAGCAGAACTTAAGAATGAACTAATTTGTTCCTAAGTAGCCTTCCCGTCACCATCTCATCGCTTAAACTACAAAACTGCAGCAATCAACTTCACAATGTGAAGCTATTTTAAAAGAATATCACAATCAATGAGCATAATTAAAAACTGCCACAATATTATTTATATCACACTTCCTCTCTCTGGATCCCATTTCAAATCACTGAGTCATCTGACTTACATTATTTTTGATAATCATGATGAAGCTGGGCACTTACAAAAACAAATGAAATGCAATGTTACTATAACGTTGATTATGTTATTACCAATTTTGTTTGCTGGAAAAGCTCTGTTAGTTTGATGCTAATCTGGTACATGTAGGAGACAAGAACAGGCAATAGCAAAGCTAAGGGGGCCTGTGTTTTCTAGATTTATTTCAAGGTTAGCCTTAGGTTTACTATGTCTATGAAGTGATGTTACTGTAATTAGATATCACCTAAGCAGCAGTTAGCTCTTTGTAAGGCTAACAAGTTCTAATATTCTTATTTATTTTTTCTAACAAATATCTACAGTTCAGATTATATTAATTTTCTACACAGCATATACTTCTGTGAGTGCACAGCACAGGTATATCCTTACACTTAAAGTGCATGTCGGAATTAAACCCAAACAGGGTTAAATATACAAATTTCAATTCCTATGAGCCACTAGGTCTGAAAGCCTCAGCTCGTCTCTTACTTATTTTGAAGTTAAACGGATAAATGCAGAAAGTTAATTAGCAATTTTCTTTTAAATTTTGAAATTCATTTATGCTTCTAATACGGAAGAAAGCATTTTGTAATAGTTGTTGAAGTTTCATACTTTTCAGTTTTCAAAATATTGCCAATCCGTTATAATGGACGCCATGCACCAAGATTGATAGATTTCTATACAATGCGGTGGTTTAGTGCTTACGTAATATGTTTTTACGTGAATTATTAGAACTTGAAGATCTTATATTGTGCTGCTTTTGTTTTGTTTGGTTACATAATTTTAACTGCCCCACGTATGGGAGTCAATTATATAATAGTTTACTTGTATATGTTTGTATTTGTTAGCCCCACGTTGTGGTAGCCAATTTGCAGTGGTATACTTATAATGTTTGTGTATTTGTGTTTACTTCACGCGTTGAAGCCATCTTGTGACGTGATTCATTTGTTAGGTTTGTTAGCTCCATCTGGTGTTAGCAATTTGCGGCGGTATTAGTATTCGTTTGAAAGAATGCTACTGTTATTTTATTTAATTTTGGTTCTCTGTCCTCCGGCTAGCTATTATCTTTTTCTTGGGTCGAGCACTTCTCTTTATACAGGTTGTGTAAACGGAAAGGAATCTTTTATCCAAAGATAACACTGATGAAGAAATTTGTTTTACACTTATTGTCGAGCACGTTAACTATCACATTTACACATTGATCTTGACACTCGCCAAACTGAAACTGTTATAATAACTTCATTACTGATAATTCTTAATTTGCATACTTCAACTTTTTGTATAATTAACTTTATAACACTTGAGATTTTTCATAACTCTGTTACGCGTAACCTGCAAATTGATATCCGAAGTGTGCCGTACAAATACTTTCAAGGAACTGACGGGAATGCGACGTGTAGTGTACAAAGAATTTTGATGAACTGACGGACCAAAGGCGACGTGTAATGTATTGAGATTTTCGATGAACGGGGGGCGATCTACCTCTAACCTACTCTTTTATACACATTCACCCAGATATGCCTAAAGATTATAACTGAACTGCCATTGGCTAATAAAACGCGCCAACATTAGCGTCTATTTTAATATCCAATGAAAATTATAAATACATATGCTCTAGGGAAATGTTCCAGAATATTCTAAAAGAAAAACGTGCCAATATTACGTAACTTCCTCGTTTCCAATAATGATAAACAGCTCACCCCCTCACTGCATTATTGCACGCTATTATTGTCAGTTTCAGTAAGGCATTAAAAACTTACTTCTCAACAATAATTACAATAAACAAACATCTCAAATCAATGTCACATAATAATGCATATTCATACTATAGTCACTCTTTACATTTAAATAATTTGTGATACAAATTACTGCATCAACAAAGCAGAAGTGATGGTAATAGTAAATTAAGCAATATGTGACTAAAGGCTTATTTATTAATGAAGTAAACTGAATTGCACAAATATTAATAAAACGTAATGCATAACTGCAATTTTTTCTGAAAAGTACAAAAGAAATATACATAATACATAATAGCTATATTTTTATTGAAGCAATTTACTGAATGTGATATTCTCTGAAGCATTTTGGATGAAAACTTAATTTACATTTGCTGCAAGTGAACTTAGCTTTCTTTTTACACAATGCACATCTCCTGTCTGTTTCATTTAGTAGTGGCCAATGGTTTATTCTATCAAAATCTTTCTTTGGTGAGGGAAGGGTTTTCCTTGATGAGATGCGTCCCTGTTCATTTTCAACAAGATTACGGCTATGTAATGCCAAAATCTCAGGAGACCTTCAGAGCAATCTGGGTGTATCTTGTGGTGCAGCAGTCAAGCACTAACATCTAGGAAGAAAATATTGGCACCACCATTTCCTCTGTCTCATACGTGACCGATAAGCTGCCAAGTTAATCCACCTCTCCCATTCCTTTGTTGTATGACAAAAAGTGAGGGTTGTGGTACGGAGAGTTTGCTTTGGTTCTCACTTGACCACTTAGTCACGGTGTCAATTTTCAAGTCTTCATAATTTGTAGCAGCGGTGACTACACCGTTGTCATTCCAATGAACTAGAAGTACGTTACCACTGTCTCTATAATCATATGAGCCTCTCGTTTCCTTTTTCATAATTATTTTGTTTTTGAGAGGACGATTCTCAATTCAGTTTTCCTGTCATATATTCCTCTTGAAGCTACATGTCTCGTTAATTTGACAGATGTAAAATAATGATCAAAAAATATTTTATGTTCTTTTTCTGGCTGAATTCCAGCTACCTCAATTAGGGACAAGACAACACTCCCAACAAGTCTCTCATTTTCTTCACTGGTGTACAATTGAAATGCTAGCAAGTAACCTGTATTGGAGCAAATGCCCAATTTTGGAATTGGAAATGTATCGGCTTTCCTCTGATATACTGTTTAACATAATATTGAATCATACTTTCATCAATGGAGACGTTCTCTTCTAGACCACCATGTTTCTTATAAGCAGCATCCAAAAAGTTAGTAGTGGCCTGAGTTTGAAAAGTCGGTCAGTGTTGTCATTTAGATGTAAGGGCCTCAATATTTACTCAAAACAATTACACCTAGTACCTTCTGACAACAATGTAGGTGAATCATTTTCTTTTAACCAGTATGTTTGGATATCCCAACATCAAAATTCCCCCAATAACAGTAAGAAGTTCCTTTTGACTCATTACAAGTAAGGAATTTTTCTTTAATGCATATCAATTTATCTGTGGGATAAGTAGATCAATGATTTGACCATTAAAATAATCAAAAGAAATCTAATCGTATTTCACATGCCCTTACTTCATTTGATGGGAGTATAGCTGTAGAGTTGGTCTGCATGTCACCAACGGATTTGATTTTGTCCATTTAGGGCTTGCTTCTTCCATGTTACAATAGTAGTCGGTGGTGGTGGCAGTGCCAGTACAGAACCCACTGTCTAAGGGGCAGTAGCCAAAGAAACATTTGGTAAACGGTGTACACCTTCATTGCCATACAACAACTTGCATCGACTTCGCTTTACAGGTTTTTCCAATTCCTCTACTGGATTTTCTCATTGGTTTTTCACAGAGAAATTGATTACTTTTTCAGCATCCCTAGATGTGGACTGTACTTTACTTCACATATTCCCACCCAGATGGCTCAGGTTGACATCATGTTCATCATTGTCTGCATCTGCTTTTAACCCATCTTCAGGACGAGTAACAAAAATTAGTTGTTCACCTTCAGGTTCAAGGTCATCAAAATCTCCAGTATCTGCTTACTGACTGACCGAAAATGAATGCGAGAAATAATTTCAGTACCTGCGCACGCATAAAACCATGAGGAAAACTAACACTTTATTTAAAAAACTGTACAAAAGTGAAAACCATAATAAAATACAATTACAGCCTGGAAGAAACAAAAGAAATAGGTACAAAATAAATGTATATTATAGTAGAGTAAAAAATAAATAAATAAATAAATTGTATAATAAAACAATCGACAAGAAACTGGATTTGAACCACGAACAAAACTATAAAAGGGATTACGAGCCATACTGCTTACCACCGGAGCCAACAACCAACATTGTCATTACAGCGCATTTTACTGCTTATACATGACTACATACGTCTGTTTAAATGGACGTATGCCTCTAAGAGTTTGTACCGCAACACTAGTATCATTTCGCTGGCGGTGGTGTATCTCAAAACATGCATACCCAAGGATTCTAATTTTTTCAGTAATTAAAGAGTTATAAATGATTAACTTACCTCTTGTGCAGCTTAATCATATTTTCTGAACCAAATCTACCAGAAACACTTACTCAAGTACTTTCAGCCTGAAGCTGATGATACCAAGATGAAATACATCATTCAATTTAAACAGCCCCAAAATTAAGATTTCCTTAACGGACACTATGCACTAATGGATTAAAGATCATTGCTAGAAATGGGAGCTAAAATCAAGCCATTTTACAAATTTACAACACACATCTAGTAGATCAGTCCAAAGAATATCTTGTGGTATTATAAAAATATGTGAGGAAATTCATTTGTTTGTTTACCATCAACTGGTATGTTTCCAAAAGTGTACTTACATAGCTTTAAGAAGCTTTCCTCACATTTTCATAAGCATTTGAGTGATGTCATGATAAATTTTGAGTACCTACTTTGAATAAATGCCAATCTAACTTTAGTAGTAGACTCTGTTGTAAGATATTCTGGCAACACTCCATTCCTTCCGCTATGTTGCTATTGCCAATGTTGGCAACAGAAAAACGGCACACAGAATGCTCCCATAATACCTCAGGTGGGAAGCGTGTGTAAGTTTTTTATAAGGAACAAAAGTGCCAATAATTATCATAAATGTATTAAAATATGTTAGGTAAGGTGGATTACGTGGTCTTCAAAAGTGATATCATACTTCTACAGATGTCACTATATGACATTCTCTAGCTGCGTGTGGTTTCCAGTTTACAAACAAAAGCTGCCAATGCTATCGAGCATGCATTCCTAAACTTTAGATTTCTGATTCACAGGAGGTTAAGTTAGGTTTAGTTTTTTTATATATGTATATATAAGCTTAGGTTAATTAGCAATTACCTCACATCAAAGCATGTGAGTATTGCTCGGGTATGTTGCTAGGCTTAGGTTTGTGATTCATGGGGGTTACCATTTGGTTTAGTTTTATATATAAAAGCTCTAGTTTCCTTCACTGAGACATCATCTCCTACTAAATCAGTGGATATACTGCAGTATCAGATCATATACACATGTAACACACACATACACTGCACTAATTTTATTTCTTTAAAACCATCATCACACATAATAAACAATGAACCTTACGTATTTTCACAAATTTATGGCATATTTTGTTACTTTTGTTCCATATTACTGACTGCATTGTCTTTCTGCTACCAACGTTGCTGAAAATGCAATCGAGGGGCCCTAAGCTTCAAAGCATAGCTGAGGGATGTCTTTTAGAAGGAGAGAACTGAAACAGTTGTGGCCTACGATGACAGAGTGTAGCTGTAGAATCTGCATGCCTAAATCTTGAATGGTTCGTCTTCCTTCAAAATGTCACCAAAACCCACCAGAAACCACTATATAAGAATGGTCACATAAAAGGGAGACTAAGTGGTAACTAATACCGCTACAGGAACATCCCAAAAGTATGTTTAAGTTTTTAAACTGCTGGAAAATAAAAACGAGCTCCTGGGTGCAAGATTCAAGAGGAAATCAATCTCTACTGTTGATGCAAAGTACAATGTTTACCTCAGCCCTCTAAACAATGCTCCTGCTAAAACACAGAGGGCTCATCAAAGCTACATGGACAAGAAACTAAATTAATGGAGGGTGAAATATGGGTAAAGGTCTCAAATTACACACAATGGCCAACATTAGTTAACAAACCAAACCAAACTAGTAATGAATTGATCAGGTACAAATAGATGTAAATTGAAAATATTATATCCTAATGCTAGGAGTATTAAAAACAAATTTGAGCAGTTACAATTAATACTTATGAAAACAGGCCATGTTGATGTTATCATAATTGTTAAAACATGGTTAACGGAAAATGAAACTCACTTCTATAATCTCAAAGGGTACAATCAGGACCCTCTAGAAACAACGGACCTGACACTGGGTTCGAGATTGAGAAAAATGGCGGCGGTAATTGGTGGTGATCCCTGAGGTGTTTACACTCGCTAACTGCTCGTGCTGTGTTTCCGATGCCTGTGATTTATAGTATTTTAGCAACTGCGGCAGTTTGTAATCACATTAGCGAAGCAATAGTATTTGAAAACCTTTATTTGAACAATTTGGGAAACGGGAATAGTCCCAGTCATGCGTTTTCAGTGCCGTGTGCTTTCCAAGTGTTAGTTATGTTTGCTAATACATTACATGTAGATTATGGCTACATTAAATGTAAAGTATAATTATACATTTTGTAATTTATCTACTTGAGAATATAGTTTGTGTCACGGTTACTGTGGTGAAATAAAGAAATTGTTACAGTTTGGACGTTATAGTTGTAAATATACTTAACCTAAAACATTACAACGCCATTACGTTTCCGGGTGTAAATCGAACTTTGATTATAATGAATAGAGATGCAAATAATTGTGATAAATATTTTAAAATATGCTATATGCAGTGTTAATTTGATTTATAAAATATATTAAATTTATGTATATTTGTGAGATACAATAAAACAATTATGAGTATTTGAGTGTGTATGTGTATAGTGAGTCCCAGTTATTCTCATATACCGGAGTAGTGCCATTCATATTTCCAAAATATATTTACAGTTAACATACATAAATCCGTTGTTTCCGACTTAGTTATAGGAAAGGATAAATTCCGTTACGGTGGTTCTTTTATAACGGTTCCAAGAAAGTGGTTAAACTGCAGAATCGTGCATTTCTGACTGTTTTAATTCAGCCATCGTATTTATGCTGTTACGTTGTTGCATGCAATACTGTAGACTGCATGAATGTTGTTTTGCAATGCTGTTTAAGGTTATGTATTTCATATATTTCACTTGCAGTGCTGGTTTAAGACTACTTATTTGTTATATTTCAGTCAGTCGGTGTGGACTCTGCAAAAACTAGTAAAGGATACTATAAGTTGCTAAGTGGTATAGTTTCGAATAATTATTGCAAACTTATAAATGAAAATCGTTCAGTGAAAGCAAAAGTAACCCTAAAGCTTCTAAATTTAATAGCTAATTACTGTAAACAACGCCATTTCGTGCCATCCAGTGTATATTTTGTGCATATAATATTGGGTACAGTGTGATTAACAGTGTAAATAATGACACGTAATTTTGAGTGAACTCAATCAGTGTTAACCTCAATATCAACAGTTCTGTTTCATGCAAGTATTACAGTGTTTGCAGTTTATAAGACCATGTCCTTTGTAGTTTAAATAAGTAGCCGTAGTTTAGAAATGCTGTTAAGTTATTACATACAAAACTGTAGACTGCATGAATGTTGTTTGAGGTTACATATTTCATTTAATGTTAAAATGCATTTCGTTTACTTAAAAGACAGCGTTTTTGTGCACAACAGCATATATTTACACAAAAGATATGTCACTGCACCACATTAATTGTATTTACTGTGGAGAAGTCATAACTTGTAGACAAGAACTGATTAAGGCATTTCCCAAATTCCCACCACAAACGGCCGCCATTTTGAATGTCAGTGTCAGGTCCGTTATCCAGAGGGTCCTGGTACAATACAATTCACTTAACTCATGCTCAAGAAGGTGGAGGTTTATCCATATTTGTTAATTACTTCGTTGAAAAAGAAAGGCTAGTGAATAAATATCATATATATTGGCACTTACCATTAAAAAATATAATAACAGAATAAATATTATTGGTGTGTATAATCCAAAATATACTAATGCAATTGAATTTCTGCTGATTTTGAGAATGTCTTGACGCTGAAATCGAGAGGTGATACATTCGTGCTTGGTGATTTTAATTTTAATACTCTTGAATCTAATAATTAAGTTAACACATACTGAAGAGCTTCAACCTCACTTTACTTAGTTGTCATCAGCTACAACTTCCTTGCTATTAGATCATGTATTGACTGAACCTACGGATGACAAGCTACTTCTCTGATTTCAGTGACCATAGCACACTCATTCTTCATATAAATCCATTCTCTGCACCACCAAGCATCATGCTTGCTACCAAAATTAACAACTATCTTGCTAACATGCCATTTGGAAAAGGTAATGATGATGTAAATACCTTAGCTTTCAATTGTATTAAAACAGGAGAAGCTAATTGCTCATATAAGAAAGTGATCAAATGAAACCACAAATTACAGAAACCTGAATTAACAATGAATTTTTGATATTGATAAAGAGAAAGGACTCGCTGTATGCCAAAACCAAAAAAATTAATACATGTAATAAACACATATACTGATTATAAAGAAGTGTCAAGACAGATACAAATAATCAAAGAAAAAACATGTGGAATATTGCTAACAATAACATTATTATTATTATTATTATTATTATTATTATTATTATTGTGTGTCCAATCAAATTAGATTATGTCTATACTGGCACGCAGGATGTCTGTAATGCACTAAATCATTTCTATGTTAATATTGCTACTAATTTAGCACCAACAATCGACACTCAGTCTTTTTTCCTACATCCTACTGATATACTTGAAGTCAGTATTATAATTAATAATCTTAAAAACCCGTGTTCTACCACCGACTATAATATTATAGTTAAGAAATGTAAAGAACTACTACTACCTCACATTGTTAATTTATCCTTTGCTGAGGGTGTTAAGCCCGATAACTGCAAAAGTTGTCCCTAAACAATTAATGTTCTACCAACTTTATCAAAGATAATTTAAAAAGACAATTCTTTTATTAATAACCCTGATATAGATTATTAAATAAGGCTGAATATGGATTTTTACAAAATTCTGGTACTTTAATTGCCACTGCAGACTATATAGTAACAACCCTTAAGGCACTTGGTGATAATAACTGGTTTCTTTATTGATCTAAAAAAAAAAACATTTGACATGGTAGACCATGACCTCTCAAGTACACTTTTCGCTGATGATGTGTCACATTTTTACATTGGAAAAAAATGAAGCATCACTTATTAATGATATGCAGACAGTACCAAATTTGACAAACCAATGGATATTAGCTAATAAATTAATTCTTAACACTAATAAAACTAAATACATGCTCTTTAATAAATCCTCATATTGAATTTGCCAACATCCACACTTTGTGCTTCACAATGAGATTATATTCAATGTTTTACCTTACATTAGATTGTAACCTCAACTGGAATTATCACATTGATAAAATTAAAGCCCTGATAACTGGCGTGATTATACGACTGAGATATATTGGGTTGCCTAACGCTATTTTAAAAAATGTCTACTATGCACTTATCCATTCTCACTCTACTTACATGGACGTAATCTGGCACATCAATTCAAAGTTCTATAAAACTGCGTATAAAAATAATTTATAATCTGGATTCTTATACTTCTACTAAGCTAATATACTGATATACAGGAATTTTTCCATTGTCAACGAGTCTCAAACTATCCATTATCTCATTTGCTTTTAAGGTCTTTAATGGGTTCTTCCATACAAATATCCAAATGATGACACCAAATAGCATACACCACTAGATGCATGAATAATAAGGTGATGACTCATGTTGGTACAACTAAATATGGATTAAAGGTTATAATTAACTTAATGACCAAGACTTATAATGAACTTCCATTGAATATTAAAGAAATCACAAAATTTACACCTTTTAAGAATAAGACAAGACAGTACCTCTTACACAATATTACAAGTGAAATCCTTAACCAACTTAATATTTCTGGTGGATTTAAAGCAGACCATCTATTTTCTTACTCATAGACCAGAACTTGTGTTGGTCCAGGGATCAAAAGCCTTGGTCTGGACCAAATTTTGGTCTACCTCGGAGGGGTAGATTAAAGGCAGATCATATTTACAAAACAGATGACTTTGGAGTGATGAGCAAGGCTGCTGTGCGTACAATTTGTGAAATGAGATGGTGGAGTTAAACTATCTACCAAAATTAGACATAATTGGAAAGTATGACGACCTGAACTTCAAAACAAATACAGGTTTAGTAAAGCAAAAGTTAGAACGCTGATAAAACTGGTTCATCCTAACCTATATGACAGATACGATAACTGAGGCTTGAGTATCTCAACTGATATGCAAATGCTAATAGCACTTCCG
This sequence comes from Deroplatys truncata, assembly GCA_030765065.1. Taxonomy (NCBI): domain Eukaryota; kingdom Metazoa; phylum Arthropoda; class Insecta; order Mantodea; family Mantidae; genus Deroplatys; species Deroplatys truncata. Next base: position 10,389,693 of record CM060983.1, read on the forward strand.
TATTATGAAAGAGGGTATCAACAAAGCATCAATAAGCCACATTATAACTAATGCCTCATGAACCATTGCTAGACTTCCCTTCGTTAAACTGGGATTACGATGCACTTTATGTAACATGACAGGATGTAATGCCAAGTTAAGAAATGCTGATAAAGTAAAGGTATAATTACGATGCACTTAACATAACAAAAATGAATCTTAATTGATTGTATCTTTATTACTTCATGCTACTGCTTCACGCTGATTGGTTCTAATTACCATGCAATATTAAACTTGATGTAACCCGAAGAAAAACTTTCACACTGCCAAATTCTTAAATTATTCATTGTTAAGACAAGCATAAATAGCTCCATTTAATACAATATGTAAGACCTTTATGTTATGTCACATTGAGTCAAGCCACTTAGGTTAAGTTCCAAGTAATTGAGGCTTTACTTATGTTTTCCCGGCGAGGAGAGTAGGATTACAACTCCCGGAAGTTTTAAGCTACGTCAGGATTTCCTCAGGTAATTATTCCTGTATAATTACTATCATACAATATTTAATTATTTGGTTAAGATCCAGGGTGAGATACGTTTTAATAACAGCAAATGTCGCTTGCTATTTAAATTCAATTTCATGGTTAAAAGTTAATATTCCAGTAAATTAAATACTTATTAAAATAATTAACAATGCCACATATCTGTGTATCTGGTGGATAAGAACGTTTCCAAAAAGGCAATAAGTTAGAATTGTGCACAAAATGCCTATATATCATCTCCCTCCATGCCTCTTCTTTGTTTACATTTATTGAAACTGATTTGTTTTTAATAATATCTATCATTTTTTGTATTTAGGGAAACAGATTTTCCTCCTCACACTTCTTGGTTATCTCCATGTTTTGCTCAGGGTGAGGAGTGAGCACTGAACCGATTAAAAAAAGGTAAAAGCTACGGAGTAACATTGGTTAGTTTAGTGCTCTATGGAGTCGCGCATGCCCAGAACTACATTTCTTTGTTGTGTAACATTTTCTCCTTTCTAGGTCTGACACTTTTTATCATTTATGAATGTCAAAAACTTGGTTGACTTTTGGTCCAGACCAAATGAGTCTGGAGATAGTCCAGATCAATGTGAAATCTATGAATGCGGCCCCTAGATAAGTGCAATATGTTTGGCTTATCCTGTTAAGATTATTCTGGAATGTGTTCGTTGATTTGTCTATATCTCTAGTCTCTTAGTTCTTGTTACATATTTATAGTTCTTTATCACTGCCATATAACGTAAAGTGATTGGCCCTGATATGAGCCCAAGGGCTCTTTGGGATCTGTATTCAAATAAATAAAAAAATGTTCCTCATAATGCAAGGATTACTCTGGATATTAATACAATCCAGGTTTCATAAGAGAAACTCAATTTTGCTCATAATCCAATACTGTAGTAGAACCAATCAACTACTCAATACTGCATTCCTTAATGGTGTTTATGATATAAGCTTAGGTTTCTGAATTTGCGGTAGATTAGCATTCAGTTTAGTAATTTTCTTTTTACATATTGTGGCATGTGAGGTGTTAATATGTTTAAGTTGATAACACGAACCGGAATATAATGTAATAGTAGTGGGGGTTGAAAACCGGTTCTTCAGTAGCGTCTGATGCTAAGAGTCTCTCTTGAAATGGTGAGCAGCGTACAGTGCGTTGGAACATGGGGACCTCTCCGCTGATAGCAAGACAGGTAATCTGTAATTATTCTCAATATATTTTGGCCATCTAAACTTTTAGCATGCGTCTTCTTTAAGTAGTGAGATCCTTCCACATCATGATTTAGATATATTTTTAGGTATTTTCAGGTATTAGGGAATTTAGTTCAGCTTGCCCCTGTTGGACCTCGTGTAGATTAATGTTTGATCCTGTAACCGGTACCTTGCTCTACCCCCCGTGGTTTGAATATAATGTAGAGGTTACAACAATATGTTCACATTAATTCGTTTGTCTCCTACTAAATCAACTCCTCATTACTTCTAGCTTCCTTTACATATTGAATTTCATTGATTACGCCTGTCACGTGTATAGCGAGTGCGACTTGTACCCCTATACCGTACCTTTCCGCTCATTTTTCTATGCCTTATCTTCTTCAGTCCCTACCTCAACTCTCTCACAGCACTGTTAAACAATTTCATAACGTGATACGTAAAAATCGTTAATTCTGTGCAATGATTCTATTTACAATGGTGACCATGTGTAGAGTTTTATTGAAGTGCCAACATTATAAACTGTATACTTGCAGCATGCCAGCCACTACCAACATAATGTTTAACATCGTTAGACGTTAAATAAATGTGGAAAACACATATACACACTGTTGAAATGTCCATGATATTTTGAAATGCGCATTTCAAACAAGAGAAGAACGTGGATAAGTAGTGGATGTCACACGCAATGAAGACACACGTAAAATAACTAATGCGTGTTTTCTGTAAGGGGAAATAAAAAGTGAAATGTGCATAAGCATGGGTATAATGCACATAAACATGTGCGAAAACACAAAAATGAAAAGCAATGATACCGTAAAACAAAACACGTAGATGAAGCTAAACATAAATAATGTTTAAAGTAAAGCATACTAAACAATAAATATGCATTAAAATTTGGGAAAGTCTGCAATATACTACGCTTAAAATTGTCAATTTTTTAAAATTCATTTGTAGTTATTCTTTTTCTCATTCATTATTCTACCATGTACCTAGTAATTAGAGGAGGTATTACATTCCACACAAAAATGCTATACCGAGATTTCAGCAGAAATACATGTTTTGAGGCCCCTTAAATGAAAAGAAAAAGAACTTTTATTCTAACACGTACCTAGCAGGCAGAGGAGGTATTTCATTCTATACAAAAAATGGTATACCAAGATTTGGCCAGAAATACATGTTTTGAGGCCCTATGAATCCAAGAAATCTATTTTCAGAAAGCAAAACTGAGGAATACCTTCTGAACCTACAGGAACGTGGTAGAAAAGGTAAAAAATGCTTTTGTGTTGTTCAGGATGCATCAAAACATGCATTTCCGGTGAAATCTCAGTATCGAACTTTTGTGTGGTATAACATACCTCCTTATCTACCTTTCTTAATGTGCGTGGAACAGTATGAATGAATGAGGGTGGTATGAATTTAATTTATTGCACAATTTGGTTAAGAATATATACAATGTGTATTAATATATCACTGTACCCTGGTGCTTGTTTTCTTATTGAGCCACTCAGATTGCTTGGCTCCCAGGCCTTATCACTCACTGAACGGCCCTTGCCTCTCTTACTTTTCTAGACCATTTTTCCTTTACCTTCCTTAAGAATTCTCCCATGCCCTTGATTTTGTTTTCTTCTTTCGCTGTCAACATCTTTAAGGCTACTATTTTTCTATCCATATTTTCCCATTTCTTCTCCCACACTTTTTCCTTACATTCTGTCATATAGTGTTCTGTACTTTCTCTTCCTCCACACAACTCGCATATCCCTCTTCCGTTGCCTCTCATCCCTCTTAAACACATTGATCCTGTTCTCATCCATGCTAAACCTTCTCTTTCTTGTCTATTACAGCAATCATTGTAACTCTCTCTTTCCCACTCCTTCTTTATCAACTTATAAAAGCTTAATGATTTTTGTATCTTCAAGGCTTCCCCATACCTCTTGTCATTCTATATCTTCCACTCCATTTCCTACTACTTTCCAAAAGCTGTTTGTATTTCTTTCCCCCATTCCTATTGACTCCATTATTTTTTCAGTTTCTTTCCACGAGCTGTTTTTGTTTCTTAGAACTTTTTGCTGAGTCAGACATATCTAAGATTTCACCTTCATCCATTTTCATACGAGGGTAATCCCAAAAGTAGGGTCTCCAATTTTTTTTAAAACACAAAGAAACTTTTATTGACAACAAATGGAACATAGTTTTGAAGCTTTAACATTTGTCTATTTTTCCACAAAATCGCCATGTCGGTTGATGCATTTTTGTAGACGCTGTGGCAGTTTTTGTATGCCCATGTCTTACCAGCATGCTGCCATGCTATTGAAAAAGTGATGGACCTCATTTTTCACTTCATCGTCGTCACCGAAGCGCCTTCCATCCAAGTATTCTTTCAACTTGGGAAACAAGTGGTACTCACTGGGTGCTAAGTCCGGACTATAGGGTGGATGGGTGATGGTTTCCGATCCAAACTGTTGCAGAAGATTCATGGTTTGATGGGCGGTGTGGGAGCGAGCATTGTCATGGAGAAGGCTTATGCCCTTGCTCAACATTCCTCTTCTTCGGTTCTGAATTGCCCGTCTGAGTTTTTTTTAATGTCTGACAATACCTGTCGGCATTTATTGTTGTCCCAGGATCCATAAAGTCGACCAACAACATCCCCTTTCGATTCCAAAACACAGTTGCCATGACTTTACCGACAGACTGTGTTCTCTTGAATTTTCACGGCTAAGGTGAACCGGAATGCCGCCACTCATGTGATTGTTGTTTGGTCTCAGGTGTGAAGTGGAAAGCCCAGGTTTCATCACCCGTGACCATTGAATCTAAAAGGTTGTCCTTTTCATCTGCATAGCGTTGAAGAAATTGGCGGGAAGTTTCAGCACGTTGCCTTTTGTGATCTTCTGTCAGCATTCTTGGGACCCATCTTGCGCACATCTTCCAAAATTTCAACTCTTCAATCAAAGTCCAATGAATAGTGCTTCGAGAAATCTCAGGAACAACAATGCAGAGCTCATCGAGAGTGATCTGCCAATCTTGAAGCACGGTTTGTTCAACCTTTGCGATTGTTTCGTCAGAAATGGATGGTCTCCTGCTTCTTTCCTCGTCATGAATTTCCGTGCGACCATTTGCAAATTCTCTACACCACTTGCGGACATTTTTGACATCCATACAAGACTCTCCATACACTTCCATCAACTGTCGATGAATTTTGACAAGTTTAACCCCCTTTTGCACTCAAAAAGCGAATAACTGCGTGAACTTCGCACCTGACGGTAGTGGCTAACGGGAGCTCCATTATAACTGGCTGCCAAGCAAAGATTGAAGGCGCTAAGGGATGTGCAGTGGTTTCTGAAGAGAGTGGGGGGAAGGAAAAAAGCAGTATGGCCAACATCCACACAAACAGTTACCCTGCGATCCCAGCGTTTTGGAGACCTTACTTTTGGGATTACCCTCGTACATCTAAACCAAAATTTTAAAATTGTTTCTACTATTATACCTTTCCTCCTCATTCTTTCTAGATCTAGTAATGCAACCTCGCCTGGTGCTGCTTTTGGTAGTCCAATTAATTCTTTACAAACATTCTAAGCATTTGGTCAAATTTCTTACTTAGTTCTCCTCCCCCCCCCCCATATTTCCACTGCATAGAGCATTTCTGATTTTACCAATGCCTTGTACATTCTCTTGTCGACATCTCTAATTTATATTTGCATATTCTTATTCCTGTCATAGCTGCCTTCCCTTTAACTAACATCTTCCTGCCATGTGCTCACCATTCCCCGCTATTACTCAACCTTACTGCTAATAGTTATATTCTTTGACTACCTCCAATTTTTGACCACCTAGAAACCACTTTTCTCCCTTCCTCAGTTTATTTTCTTTTTTTTAACACTATCCTTTTGGATTCATTTATATTTAGCTTAATTCCCCATTTATCACAAAATTCTTGAATTCCATTTATTGCTATTATCGATATGGCACCTACCATAAGATTGTCTGGAATCTCCTTATCCCTTATTACTGCACAATGTTGATTTCTAATATATCATCTATGAATAGGTTAAATAACACTGCACTCAGCTTACATCCTATTTGTTGCTGAATCGTCTCTGTGATGCTGCTTTTTTCACCACGTAAACACAACTTTACATCTTTATATATTTTCTTGATTTCTTTTATAAACTTGTTACCAACTCCCATTTCCCTCAGTTTATATTCCAGAGTTTTTCTATTTATTTTATCAAAAGCTTTTCCAAAGTCAATAAACGACATATACACCCTTCCTCTTTTCCTATTATAGTCTTTATTATAAATATGTTATCTACAGTCCTTCTTCCTTCCCAAAAACCTGCTTGGAATTTTGATATCTTCTTTTCAGTTTCTAACCATTCCCTTAGTCTGTCAGTCAAACTTCCCGTATACCCTTCCCTAATTTAGATAGTAGACTTATTCCTCTATAGTTCTCAGGCCTATTCACTCCTCCCTTCCCTTTATAAATAGGTACCATCATACTTATTTTCCAGCTTTACAGTATGTCATTTTGGTTAGTAATTCTGTCTTTAATTGTAATCCTTTTTGTTTTTCACCATATTTTCTCCAAAATTCTCCTGGTACTCAATTTATTTCTACCGCTTTCCCTTTCTTTATATTTCTAAGTTGCAAATATACCTCCTGGGTTGATATTTCTCTATCTAATTTATCGTTTGTTATCATCTCTTGCGCAAAATTTCTATGCTGTATCTCTATCCCTTCCCTGCTCAGGTTTTTAAAATATTCTACGCATTCAATTGGTGTGATTTCGTTTCTTTCCCCTCCTTTCCTGCTCACCCTTCTTACTCTTTCCCATATGTTTTTACCATCTTTCTTTTCGATTGCCCCCTTTAGTTTATTTTCCATATTTTCTTGCCATTCTTTTTCTTTGTCTCTAACAAGCATTTGTATCCCCATTTGTAAATCATCAATTTTTGCCTATCTTCTTCTTTTTCTCATCCGCTCCATTTTATAAGTTCCTTGAAAACTTCCTTTTTTGCATTTTTAATCTCTTCATCATACAATCCCTTATTTGTCTGTACCTTTCCCTGTTTTATTTCCATATCTGTCCCTGCTCTTTTTATATTAGCCCCATTAACTGTAATGCTTTCTCTGTTTTTCCTTCATATAGGATCATCTTTTTTCCACATTCTATAATTTGGCTCACCTTTGAATTTAAATCATTTGTGAAGTTTTCTTTTTAGTTCCTCCTTCCATTTATAGGTTTTTAATCTCCTCATCCTTGTTACCCCTTTATCTACTACTTCCTGTTCTTCTACCTTTAGTTCCATTGTTAACGGGAAAGGGCTATTATTTACTATCCCATTTCTGATTTTAAATTTCATAATTTTCTCCTCTGATTCCTCACTACATAATGCAGGGTGAGCCAAAAGACTCTGAACCGCCTGCATGGTGTGTTTGCTGTCCATTATGGAATTTTAGGAGAATTTTCCAAACGATGACCAATGTCGTCTAATGTTTCTTTGGTAAGAACCGAATGCAATGTTTTAGATTTCTTAGCCTGAACACTTCCTGTGGCCTGAAATTTACTGTAAAGTTCATGGATTGTTGCGAGCTGACCGAGTGAACACTTGCAAATCATAAATAAATACACACGGTGCAGTAGAAAACATATACTATTAGCCATAATATACTTTGTGACTAAGTACAGGACAAATTATTAATAACTCGTAATAACTGAACTACATCACATCACCATCAACTCAAAACTGCACTTCACACTGCAGAGCAAAAGCACAATAGCATGACTTTGTTTATAGTAGCAGTATGTTATCATGTTTTTATCATATTTCCACACGCTCAGTGGAAAAACACCGCGTAGCTGGTAATACTGTTCATAAAATACCCCTCTGGGTTAACTTAAAACATAAAGTGTAGAAGATAAACCCAATCACCCTGGAAGAATTAAAAAAAAATATCCGCCAGGAAATTTCTCAACGTGAACTACGGAGAGTGATGGATAGTTTCCTAAAGAGATGCCAAAAATGTATGGAGAACGACGGTGGCCAGTTTTGCATCTCCTTTCGTAAAATTGGTAAGTAAAGCCTTTAAAAGTAATTTTAAAACTGTTGTATGGTTTCATTTGCGCATTTTCTATGATAACAGCAGTCGGCAACAAGCGCGAGGACACAGACAGGAAAAACACAGCGCAGCCGGTTTGTAATCTTTTGGCTCACTCTGCATATAGTCTATTACACTTTGTCCATTTGCATTTGCAAATGTAAATTCTCCTTCTTTATCCTCTCCTATTGTCTCATTACATACTAACAAATTATTTATTTCACAGATTTTTAATAACTTTTTTCCTTCCTTATTTATTACACTTTCTCTGCTTTTCCTTTCTCTTACTTTGTTTTTTTCTCCTTCCCCTATCATGGCACTTCCTAGTAAAGGCTGGTTCACAACCGCCCGAGAATGGTAACCAGAACGGAAATGAGAACGGAAGCAATACACCATACGAAATATTGGTTCACAACCGCCCGAGAATGGTAACCAGAATGGAAATGAGAACGGGAAACAATACACCATACGAAATATTGGTTCACAACCGCCCGAGAATGGTAACCAGAATGGAAATGAGAACGGGAAACAATACACCATACAAAATATTGGTCCACAACCGCCCAAGAATGGTACCAGAATGGAAATGAGAACGGGAAGCAATATACCATACAAAATATTGGTTCACAACCGCCCAAGAATGGTAACCAGAATGGAAATGAGAATGGGAAGCAATATACCATACAAAATATTGGTTCACAACCGCCCAAGAATGGTAACCAGAATGGAAATGAGAACGGGAAACAATACACCATACGAAATATTGGTTCACAACCGCCCGAGAATGGTAACCAGAATGGAAATGAGAACGGGAAACAATACACCATACGAAATATTGGTTCACAACCGCCCAAGAATGGTAACCAGAATGGAAATGAGAACGGGAAACAATACACCATACGAAATATTGGTTCACAACCGCCCAAGAATGGTAATCAGAATGGAAATGAGAATGGGAAGCAATATACCACACAAAATATTGGTTCACAACCGCCCAAGAATGGTAACCAGAATGGAAATGAGAACGGGAAGCAATATACCAAACGAAATATTGGTTTACAACCACCCAAGAATGGTAACCAGAATGGAAATGAGAACGGGAAGCAATACACCATACAAAATATTGGTTCACAACTGCCCTAGAATGGTACCAGAATGAAAATGAGAACAGGAAGCAATTATACCATACAAAATATTGGTTCACAACAGCACGGCAACGAGAACGGGAATGCATATCGATGATCTTATCGGATTACAAAGTGAAAGTCAATTTTGTGCATTGTGATTTCATTTGTTTTTAACTAGCCAATGATATTCTTTCACCTACTTCCAATTTAACCAACATAACTGGTTAGCCAATGTCAAAATTCGATTGAGTAAAGATTATCTAAATGCATATCCATTACATTTTTGATCTCTCTAGTTGTGCCAAGCTTTCATTCCTTTACTTAATGGCATACATTAAAGTTGTTTATTGCTCTTTTTTAATTTCCACCAGTTTTTGCTGTTCTTTGTAGCTTTTGTCATTTTTGAGGTACTAGCCATTTTTGAGTTGCATATAAACAAACTACAAATGACCCTTTCACTAGAGGAACCAACACTCTACAGGACAACAAAGCTCATTGGATTTGCGCATGTCAGGATGAGGTTAGGAGGCACATTTACCACTAATTTCTTCCAGTTTCATGTTTCCAGCTTGTGACTATAGAGAACACTAGCGGCTGTTACATGTCACGGCTGCCTAGAATAATTTTAAACTGAAGAGTCTAATATGCCATGCCCGGGAACGAGAATGAGAAAGTTAAAAGTTGGGCAACTCTTCTTTCCCGTTCCTGGGGCCCAGGAAGGCTTGCCGTTGATTGTGAATGCTCCCATTTGAATACATGTATTTCAACTTTCTTATTCTCATTGGTTGTGAACCAGCCTTAATCTACAGTTCCCCCCCCCCCCATTTCTTGCATTAAAGTCTCACATTATAATAAACCCTATGTCTGGCCATTTGTTTCTGATTTCATCCATGTTCTCACCTATAGTTTTATACAGGTTATTCTCATAAAAGTCTGATGATTCTGGGGAGTTACATACTACACTAATTCCAATATTTACATTTAGCTTATTAACATCCAAATTACCTTGTTTTCTATCAGTTCTATTTCAACACATATACCCATGTCTTTTTTAACAAATATACCAATTTCTTACTTTTAAATCGGAAGACATAGTGAAAAGATTAAATATAATATATAAAAGTGGTTGCAACTATAAAACTTCACTAAAATAGGTTCAATACCTCAGAACTAGTTTCAGGGAATCACTTCCTTGTCAGCTGATTGCAACTGGTTGGCTTTCCTCTGATGGTTACAGCCTTTCCTTGGTTATTTAAAACTTGGGCCAGATATGTCGACGACATATTCACAATAGTTAACAAGAAACATGTACAAGATGCTCTTAAATTATTGAATTTGCAAGACAGTAATATTAAATTTACCATGGAAACAGAATTGGATAACCAGTTCCCCTACCTGGACCTAAAAATCATGAAGAAGAACAATAGATTAACTTTTGAAATATACAGAAAAAAACACCTATATGGATAACTATATAAAAAACAATAGTTCCAACCCCCCATTACACAAAGTTGCAGTTTTTAACAGTTTGACCTATAGATTAGTGAACATCCCCCTCAATGAAAAGGAATATAACTTAGAATACCAAGAAATCTTAAAAACAGCTAGAAAAACAGATATGGTGGATCGGTTAATCAAAAAATGATAAAAGAAAATACAACCCTCAAACCACACAAACAAAATCCGGCATACAAAAAAGTCATATTCCACCCATGGGCACATAACAAATTCAAGAAAATTTTCAATGATACCAATATGACACTCATCCCCGAAAATAAATTCAGCATAAAATTCCTCATAAATGCAAACCAAAAAGAAAAAATGCCAGCTCATAAAAAATCCGGGATTTATAGAATAAATTGCAACGATTGTGAACAAATCTATATTGGTCAAACTAAGTGTAAATAGAAACGAGACTTAAGGAACATTTTCAAAACATCAAATCCAGGGAAGAAGAAAAATCAGCAGTTGCAGCACATTTTTGGATACAGGGACATGAAATTGAGGATACAGCATCACTTATCAAGCAGGCACAAAAACCTACGGAATTAAACATTTGGGAGAAAATGTTTCTTTGGAAATTTCGTCCAAGGTTAATGAATTTCGACATTTCCTATGGACAAAAAGTTATCACTAAACTTGTAGAACCACCACTAAAGGGACAAAGAGACATCTGTAACCATCAGAGGAAAGCCAACCAGTTGCAATCAGCTGACGATGAAGTGATTCCTCGAAACTAGTTCCGAGGTATTGAACCTATTTTAGTGAAATTGTATAGTTGCAACCACTCTATATATTATACCAATTCGTCCTGAAGCTCTTCCTTTCTCGTGCTTTTTACTGGCACTTTTGCTTATAAATCTGTAACCCTTTAGCTCTATTTCTTCCCTTTATCCCAAGCATGTCTCCATCAGCCCTACAATGTCCATATATCTCATTACATTTTGCAATTCCCCATTGTATATCTTACTCTTTATGCCTTCCACATTCCAGATATGTATATTTCTCCATTGTTTTTCTAAGTCTAGTGAGTCTGGGTACCGGATCGCAACCTTCCTCCCTCTGTGGCATTACCCTACTTTCCCTCAACTCTATTATTTTTAACCCTCTCCTTCTTGCAATTTCCTCTGCTTGGCTAACACTTTCCACACTTAAATACTTCCCCACTTATCACTTGCATCACTCCCTCCTCCACATGCACATTTCTTACTGCACTGTACTCTTGGCTCCTCCCCACTTCTACCTCTTTGCATCTCTTCCCCATTCGCCGCTGCAACCAATGTTAGTGCCCCTCCCCTCCAGCACTGCTGGTTCTTCCTCCGTGTTTTCTTCTGCATTCCTTCTCTGACTGTTTCCCACACCTGTCAAATCTGTGGTTTGATCAGCTGTTTTCCCGTCCTTTCCCCAAGCTACCAGCTCAGTTGTTCTTTCAGTTCTTTGGCTTGAATGTGCTCTAGGCGATTGCTTCTGTTGATGTTCACATATTCTTTCTTGTTCATTCCTCCATATACTCATACTCATTCTTTGCCTTCCACGAATAATTTTAAACCTTTCAAAACTGCCTTTTTCCCAGCTGCTCTTGCTTCTTTCATTCTGGATATTAGTTCTTTTTTACTTTCTCTACTACGTATAGTAAGTAGGGGAAGTATTGTATTCCACCCAAAAATTTGATACTGAGATTTCACCGGAAATACATGTTTTGAGACCCCCTGAATCCAAAAAAAGCATTTTTGGAAACATGTCCGTGTGTGTGTGTGTGTGTGTGAACAAAATAACTCAGAAACAAACAGTCGGATAAACACCAAACTTGGTATTTAGGTTCAGCATCTTCCAGGCACGTGACACGAAGGTTTTCAAGAAAATCCCCCACCCCAGACTACCCTTCACATGGAACATTTTTCGAAAAATTTAATTTTCTCAAAATTGGATCTAACGATTTTGATTAAAATATCATATGTTTAAGATATTGTCATGAGAAATGAAATGTATATCTTGAATTTTCTGGGAATGTCTCCAAAAGTATTCTTCATTGTGAACGACTTTTGCATAACTGGTAAACCATAAACATACATGAAAAATGTAGATTGCATTAAATACACAATTTATGTCATATACATTTCTTTTGTTGAGTGAACTGCTTTCGAGATATTGCTTGTTATTCCCTTAAATTTTCCAATACTTATACTTTTTCTCAAATTCGTTATTAATTTTTTTTTGTCCTGGACATGCAATGAGAATGGAATGCGCCACATAGCAACCAGCGTTAAAATATTTGACTATCGCTTAAAAGCTACCATATTCCCCTTGCATCTACATGAAAATTACCAATAAGATTGACATCTTGATTAACATGAAATAGATGGAGAATAAGCGTTTGTAAAAATAGTTTGTACAAAAGTAGAGAAAGTCATGTGAGTGTAGCACATCAGATTTTTTTTCAAAATTTGTTCCTCTCTCATGTAGTCTTGCTCTGTATGCTTCCGTGTCTATACCCATCGTCGGTCAGCTCTCGCTCCGCATAACCTTCTCCTCCGCTGTCAGCACCAGACACTTGCGTGGTACAAAAAGTAAAAATGCGTTTTTATTCAGGGGCCTTAAAACATGTATTTCCGGTGAAATCTCGGTATCGCATTTTTGTCTCTGTCTACTAGGTAGTGGTAGAATAAGTAAAAGTTGCCATCTGTTGGACATATAAGACATCACTTCCGTCGCTAATACGGGACCAAGAAATGCAATTTACCCGTACAAAACATCAAACACATCATACGCACATTTCAACATCACCTGCGTGTTCCCTGCTTGTTTTAACGTCTAGTGACGTTGTTACATATTACGTTGGTAGCGGCTGGTATCCAGCGAAAACACAGTTGTGATGTTGGCACTTCAATAAGCGCTGCGCGCGGTCGCCATAGTAAATAGAGTCGTCGCACACAATTCCCCAAAAATCTACCGATTATTATACCCGATATACGATTTTCACAGGAAAGAGGTTGGCAACACTAACTGTAATAAATATTGGAATTGCAGAGGCTTTTTATATAACATATGATTTATACTTATATACTTTATGATTTGTTGATGCTATCAGAGCAATTCTCATTAAAGTGAACTTTTTCTTCTTTTAAACTTCTGTTATGAGGGAACGTATTAAATAAACGAAAGCATAGATTAAATATTATATGTATATCATCCGCGAACTTTTGTATGGCTCTATGTTTTTGCAAGAATTGAAACATAGAACAAATACTGTTATATCATACCTGTAAAAACATCAGATGCATTCTCCGTTATTTCTCGCACTGCTGCTTTTGTAATAATTGTTTTTTGGCAAATGTTTATCTTATTTTTCATTCAAGCTAACACAATATCCAAATCGTAATGCTATTTATCAATGCACTCAACTTCTGAGTCTGTTACTGGGTTGTCAACACTCCACAACCAAAAAACTGACACCGACAAGCGCTTGGAGACGGAACACCCGAAGGTAAACGAACGTGTCCGGAGCTTAAAGAACGAATAGCTCGACCTCTGACATGCTGATTACTGAGGCTTGAAACTAAGATGGAAGTCAACTGATAAAATAGCAATGCCGAAAAGATAAAAATAAAGCTTAATTTTCGTATCAACGAGCAATTGTGTAAATGTAGGAGTTTATAGTGATACGTTATTTAATATTGAGTACCAAACAACGCGCATTCGATGTTTAAAACTGGAACATGACCTGAAAAGCTAGTAAGGTAGGTTATGTATCCAAAGTCACAACGTTAGTTGGTTTTAATGAAGAATTGAAATATATACAGCGATAACAAGCTAACCATAAAAATAAACTATACTTAGTATGTTAAGGTGTTAAAATGTGTGTTTGTGCTATTTAGTGTTGAAATGTGTTCGAATTAGGGACTGTATTTCGATAAGTTGGTTTTTGTGGATTGCACAGTAATATCGTAAAACGAACATCAGAAGTCGTTATGAAACGTTATTAAAGATAAGGGTTCATCCCTTAAAGCGGGATTGCCCCTGCTATATGTAACGGACAAAGGGCCATGTAAGAATTAACCTCCAGCGCTCTTCAAATGCTATGTCATGTAAACAAATAGGCTTATTTGTTTCCTTTTTTGTGTTTGTGTGTTTATTATATATCGCTTCTACTTGTATCCAGAAAAGCTGTCCTAATTTCATCTGTATTTGTGACATTTTTAATTATAGAAGAATTTGGAAACTTCATATAAAGCAGCTAAAGTTAGAAATGAAATTTAACACCCAAAACAAGACATCTGACATTTAAGAAGAACATATAATGAAGTTCTGATTCTCATGTTGTTTCATCTGACATCCCCATTAATTCCATATAGAGAAGAATATATATGTATGTATTTATTTGTGTGCATCTGTATAATACAGATTCAGAGGTATATATCTGCATCTTGTAAACAATTTGTGTTAACTTAAATACTACCTACCTCATATTCTGTAAAACTGGCCTAATTAAGAGCTTGTTGAATTCTTTCCTCTCAAGAGTCCTACACTTTTATGCTTACATCATTAATTTCCTAAATAAGAAAGGGGGATCGGTAGTTTCTAGAGTAAGTGTTTCTTTTTCTCTCTCTAGGTTTTACATATCATGTTATTTAGGGTGAGATATATGTACAAGGCTGTCATAAGGTGTTTAAGAACCTGAATGTCAATAACACAAAGGAATGTAACAAAGCACAATTTTTTAGACTCTTAGCTCTGTTGTCTTCTTCTTGTGTACTGTTGTATTAAATATTAATGTAAAATTGTACCTCCATCTTCTTTCATAAAGTAATAGACTGAACAAATTTGACACTTAACTTTGTCCCCCCCTCAAAAAAAAAAAAAAGCAGCACCATTTCTTTTCTACTGTGCTCTTCAAAAATGTGTACGTATCTGTGAAAAAAAAAGTATGTCAGATCTTTTATAATGCTTCCTCTGTTGTCAGCTGCAGAATAATGTACCATAGTCTTGTTGGGTAAAAAAATCCTGTACTAAGCTCAGCCTGCATTCATTGCTTATACCTCTCTCAGCTAATAGAGATGTTGGTTAGTGTGATGTAATGCTAATAGTTTGATTTTCAATGTGTATTAGTGTTGTGCTCAAACACTATTTCCTGCTGTTATACCAAATAAATAAATTAGGACATAATGCTCTTTTCATTGCAAAATAACTTAAAGCATTTCATAAACAGAAAATTCTCCATATGTACTGTGTATCTTTGGGAATTTTTTGTCAATCTGGGTAACTCGGTTAAGTGCTGGCCTTGGAAGCACAAATAGTTATATAAAACTTGTGTATTACCACATTATTGCTGAATGATTTCTACATATGGAAATGTCAGCTACCATATTTATGACAAAACACCCAACTTAAATTATATAAATGTATAATATGTATTGCATGGCAAAATATCTGCTGAAATAGTTATTCTTTTTTTAAGTATCTGTTAATGCTTTATTTACATACACCTCACTTGTGAAGTCATAGTGGGAGCTGCCTTGTAAAACAACTTCTTGGTTTTATTACTTGATAGTATTGAGTAATACTATCTCTGTTTTAAATGTTGTCTCATATCCACACTTCTAATTGGGCAGCACTATGGCCTCTCAGAAAAAAAGCCTGGATTCAATCCTAGAGATCAGAGGTGGGATTTTATGGTACATAAAACGGTACTTAGAATGATTGTTTTCTGGTTTTCCCCACCATAATTCCATCAATTACACCATCTTCATCATTGTCATCCCCTCTCCCACCAGTCTCCAATCTCTGTAAATCTGTGAAGTTAAAAGGGACATTAAAATTAAAAATACTACGGAGGACAGAGAGCAATACTAATGAACGAGTGTCTCATCCAGCCACCCAAATTTTTAAACCAGCATTTGGACCATTAACCTGCAGAAACAACAATATAATTATACTTAAGTGATAATAAAATTGGGTAAGGAAGGAAGTAAGTAGTAATAATGAAATATTGCATTTTAAGCAAATTTAAATTCTGTAATTGCTTAAAAAACAATCGTATGAAAGTCATACAAAATGCTGTTACATTCTTTCTGCAATCAACATATGAAAAAACAATTAATACTGGCACACTAAACTACATGTTAAAGTGATTGACAATTATGAAGGGTGGGTGTGATGTGGTTAAACACAAAGAGACATTGTTATTATTTAGAGACATTGCATTCACATTCATATTTAGTAATACTGTATAATACATTTGTATGGTATTTTAAGGAACATGTGCCTACATTAATATACATTTGAATGGCCTACCCAATTAAAATGTCCATTAAATTCTAACCTCTTGAATGTCTGTTATTACAATTATTGGAATGATCTTATAGGTAATTGTAATTGCACTTAGTCACTTATGCATACACAAAGCCAGTTATAGTTAATAAAACTTACAGTTATTGAATAGAAAATACACTTGGATTCCTTTTCCTGGGAAAGGTTCTATATATAACATTTGATATAACACAGTGGAGGTCCTACAGCACATGGGAACCTTAAATTTATTGACAGGTCATATGGGAAAAAAGCAAATTGAGCCCATACAGCGATATTTGTTTGTGTTTGTTCATTTGGCTCCACTGTGAGCAATGCTCACGGAAATTGAACACATCATACAATTATGCAGTATGCAGAGTAAGTAGGAATATACCCAAAGCCAAGAACAGCCTTTGGGGGGGGGATGATCCCCTCCCCATCTTGCATTATCTAAGAGAAAAATTTGTAAACCATCACCATTTCAACAGTAAACTTCTCGACACACATTACAGTAGGACAACAATAACAAATAAGTGTAAATCACCATCACATGCAATCTGCACTGTGTGTTGAATATTTACATGTTGCACGACATATTAAAAAGTTCCTCCATAGTATATGGGGTGCGAATATATAAGAAAATGTTGAACCCTTCTTGAAGATTTGATGTTAATTAGGATTGCCTAATAGTTTTAGGTAACATGGAAGGTTATAGAATAGTTACATCCTTTTTGGAACAGTTTTAAGCTATTTGCTGGTCTATACAAATGGCCTGCATGCCACATATTGTGATCAAGCACAGCAAGGTTTGTTGGGAAGCTACCATATTTATCTGTAAGGTAGCTCAAGAGAGAATACATGTATTCACCAGTGAGAGTAAGAATTTTTTGGATTTTGAATGATGAAAGTTTGGTATTTATCCAACTTTTCATTTTTGTATTATGCTGTTCACAGACCTTAAACACACATGGACATTTTTCTAAAACTACCTTTTTGGGTTCAGGGATTCTCAAAAAATGAAATTACGGTATTGAATTTTTAGGTGGAAGCAATATTTTCTCTACCTAATATATACGTGCTGCTATTGAGGAACAAAGTTCCAGGAGAAATTGCCAGTAGGTAACATCCAACTCTTCTAAAACAGCATGAATGATCACTTCTAAATATAAGTCAAATTTGTGTTACAAAACAGGATATTTCAGTTTATCTTAGCAGCACCCAAATAGTTGTGACAGCTAAGCTGCTTGCATCAGTATAAACGTTTAAGATAACCCATGAATTTTCACGGCAAATGGCTTTTTCAATACATACTATTGTTCATGTTATAGTTGAGTACTTTATAAGCACCGATTTGTACTATGTATGTACAAATTCCTGCTTTGAAACGCATGGCTTTATGTATTCACTTTCAATTGCCAGTCGAAATGCGCGCGCCAACGTCCCACGTTACGTATTTGACCACAGCCAATGGGAGCAAAATGTGCCGGAATGGACTACCTTCCCTTGTGCCGGAATGCTCGTTCGAAAGATCGTTCGCTTTCGTTCATTTTCGGTATTCGCTCAACTTCGGGTGTTCCGTCTCCAAGGGCTTGTCTGCAACCGCATTTCAGAACTGAAAACTGTACAGTGCCAATTTTTAACAAAATGCGTATATAAGTCGATTATACAGAGAGAAATGAAAGCAAAATAAATTAAACAAAAATGTGAAGATAAAAATCAACATCTAATGTAACAGCGTTGACATCAACATAGTTTCACTCAACATAATTTAATTGCCAAGAATGGAGGAGTCTTCATGGCTATCAGTGGTTGATGCTCTCGTTGTGATGAAAGAGATGTATTTGAAGTGTACAGTGACTGCGCTGTCATCGAGCGCTGCATATCAGTTGGAGAAAATGTCTCGCATGTTGCACACTGAGAGGCTAATGCACTCGCATTCATTCTTGAAGTACATAGACCATTTCTGTCTCACTTCAATTAAATTGATTTTTCTGAATAGACGCATTCCAGTGCAGCAAGCTTAGTGCCTAGAGAGCAAACTCGGATAACTTACTAAAGTCATCAGGACTGTCTTTGAATGTCAATAATCGACCCCAAAACTAAACAACTTCATTTGAATTAGTGATATCCGACTTTCTGCTTTCAGTTGGTCTTGCATACTCTTATTATTACCATATTTATTTTTCGTCGCTTTAACTAAAGGGTCATATCGCGACGGATCTGTTAGCGGATAACTCTTAGATCGAGGTGTGGCGGACAGTGATCCTTCTAGGTCTCATCCCTGTAATGACCGGATCCCCTGCCTCGGGCCGTGCAGATGGAATTAGGGTGCCGTCCAGTCCAACCGCCGCCCCATATGGAAAGGCGTACAATTGGCCTTATACGTCTCATCCCTGTAACTGCGAAGCGACGACAGGGCGTAGCCGAGGTATCTGCGCGTCTAAAACTAGAATGATTTACGTTGGCAGAACTTCCTTCCAAAAGTCAATACAGAATGAGGAAGAAGAAGTAGTAACAGCACATCGCTTATTTCGCGGATTTCACTTCTTTTTAGGTTGGCAGTTCCCATTGCGCATGTGTATTAGCGGGAAGATGGCTACCTTTGTTGTGTTCATTTCACAATTTTCCTATAAAGGTAAAACACTTAAAAGGGACGGGCAGGTGGGTACTAGCTATTGACGAGATCACATCTACTTCTAAACTCACTCTTAAGATAATTTATTCCACTTACTTTTGCTTTTAAGAGCGTTTTCAATGAAGGTCAACTAATTTCAGCACAGCCGTGATATCTTCTGGGAATGCGTGCGGCAAATGGCAACTTTCGCCATTCGTCAATTTATTGCACTATGTCCCCATCACCATGATATACATGGACACGATCCTGGGTAACTGCGTGAGCGTGAAGGGTTCATTCTTCTCTCTTTTTGGGGTGAGCAGAGAAAGCGATGGCAATAATGTGTCACCAAAGTTGTATCCTTTTACAGTTCCCTACAGCTGACGCAGTATTTTATATCACAACAATGTAAATGCCAGAGTGATTGTAGTGTAAATAAGCATTATTGTATGACATTGATTTGAGATGTTTATTAATTATAAGCATTGTTAGGAAATAAGTTTACACGGCCTCACTGAAACTGACAATAAGAGCGGGCAACAATGTAGTGAGGGGTGAGTTGTTTATTAATTAGAAGAGGCAAGCAAATGACGTCAGATTAGCGCGCTTTTCTGTAGAAATGGAGGGAATTTCTTCCCTAGAGCATATGTGTTCGTAATTTTGATTGGATATAAAAATAGACGCTAATGTTGGCGCGTTTTATTAACCAATAGCAGCTCTGTTATAATGTTTAGGCATATTGGAGTGAGGGAGTATAAATTCCGTGCCAGAGACGGGTAACGCGCAGTTTGACAGAATAATTCACAAGGTAAACGTCGCTCAGTCCAACAGAAGTATTAGCGGGTAATACGTCGTTCAGTCCAACAGAATCATACAAAGGTTATACGTCGCACAGTTTAAGAGAATCGTTCATGCGTTATACGTCGCGCAATTCTACAAAATCTCTCGCGTTGTAAAGTTAGTTATAAATGTGAAATACGCGAATTAATAATGTGCAGTAAATAAGTGATTATAGTGATGTTAGAAAATATAACAGTTTCAGTCTGGCGTGTATCAAGAGTCAATGTGTGAAATTAATTAATTGTGACGGAAATAAAAGTGTAAAAAACAAATTATTTTATAAGTGTTATCTTTCAGCAACAAATCCTTTCCGTTTACACACCCTGTTTAAGAGATTTGCTCGACTGAGTAATAAAATAGCTAGCCGGAGCACAATGAACCCAAAACTCAAAGTAATAAAACAATAACAGGCGCTCAGTAAAAAGATAACACGAAGTTACTGCGACAAATTCGATCCCATACGTGGGGCAGATAAACATGAAGCATTTTACAACTACAAAAAAAAAAAATATTCTACTTCACAGCCTACTTGTACAATTGTCTGCATCGGTAGTAAAAGCCCTTTAGATGATCCTTTCGGCGCTTGTACGGATTTTAGCATCTTACACCTGAACACATTAGATGATGTTTTGGCCGTGCAATGTGAGACGTTTCTAAGGAGTTTAACATCGTACACCTGAACACATTAGATGTTTTGGGCGTGCAATGTGAGACGTTTGTAAGGAGTTTAACATCGTACACCTAAACATGTTAAATGATGTTTTGGGCGTACAATGTGAGAGGTTTGTAAGGAGTTTAACACCTTACACCTAAAAAGTTAAATGATGTTTTGGGCGTGCAATGTGAGACGTTTGTAAGGAGTTTAACACCTTACACCTGAACACATTAGATGATGTTTTGGGCGTGCAATGTGAGACGTTTCTAAGGAGTTTAACATCGTACACCTGAACACATTAGATGATGTTTTGGGCGTGCAATGTGAGACGTTTGTAAGGAGTTTAACATCGTACACCTAAACATGTTAAATGATGTTTTGGGCGTACAATGTGAGAGGTTTGTAAGGAGTTTAACACCTTACACCTAATCATGTTAAATGCTGTTTTGGGCGTACCATGTGAGAGGTTTGTAAGGAGTTTAACATGAGTATCTCTGCACATAAATGCATTCCAGGATCTGGAAGGAGCTTTTCGCTTTTGCATGGATAAACTTCTGTTTTCGCTACAACCATAAAGCACAGTAACAGATCTTTGTAGGAAGTTAGCATTAGATCGCTTACTGCAACTTTGCTGCTTTGAAAGTATCGATTTACTACTGGAACTTCGGTGAAAGCCAAAGTAAAGGAAGTAAGATTTTTATGAAGGTATGATTTAAGTAGATGTGAACTTGTTCCACTGCTTTAAGTGTTTCGTACAAATAACCTAAGAGCGTCGCATTGCTTAACGGTTGTAGCGATAACCATCACGTTCGAGATGGATGAAGCATATCAACAAAGACCCGACATTCACGTAACTGTGTTTTGTTTTCGCACTTGCACCAAAATACTTATAAATGTTACGTGCAAAACCTCCACAACACCTAGAGGGGCATTTAGCTGCTTGAAGAGAATGACATATCATCATAGTACTTCTGAATCAAATCCGACAATGGTTTCTATGTGAATATTATATTCACGCAGAGAAGTAATAATGCACTGAAATATATTTTCATTAACTTTATCAGTATCCCCACGTTCAAAATTGGCTTTTGATCTTAATTGAATCCTTGTCAAAGTACCTAACCACAATATAAGAAGTTTTTACATTCCTTATGTCTGTGGATTCGTCATTCAAAATGTTCAATTGCAAGGATTTTAGTATTCTGTGTAGTTCCTGTTCGTGGTTTTCCCTATCGTATTTCTGACAATGATTGTACATTTGTTCGTCTATCAGCTTGCAAATTGCTTTGACTAGCACCCGACATGTCTTTCATGTTTATAATGCGCTTTGAATTTGTGTTGCGTGTTTTAATACTACTTAATTCAGAAACAAATGAAATATTACAAACTTTAAGTTCGGCTCTTTCGTCGTTTGTAGAATCAGGACGCAACCAGTTCCTACGAGTATATTCTTCTGCGCCTTCCCATGATTTTCAGTATTTTCGTTTTCTTCTAGGGGTTTTATCTGTAGATTTTCTTTTCTTTGTCGTCGATGGACGTGCTTCACTATGCGAATTAGTTACTTTAAATTTTACCACTCATTTATTAATTAAACACAAATTAGAACGGTGTTACAATCACTTTAAGGTGCGTGGAATTCAAGGTTCTACTGCAAACCAACTGCCTTATTTGCTTTCTGTAATCACGTTATGGCGATATGCCTCACATAGTGAACATTCCCACTTTGTTGAGGGGCTTCCGGGGTTCTCCAAACAGTATGCAGTACGGTTCAATGCTCCAACCGTGTATATGCGGCCAAAATCCGTAAGGGAACACTGGTCTGATGTGAACTTCCAGCAGAAGGCAATATGGCGACTCCGCGGCTTAATAAACACTACACATTTCGTGTAAGAAAGGCAATGGAAGGTTGGGAACAAGGGAAGGGAGCTTCGATCATATACAATACTAAAGTGGGCATATCCTTAGTTGGTGATTGATGTTTCCCAGCTGGGAAACCAAGACACGTGACTGACACGTCACTACGGTTGCCTAGCAACACTAATCCACCAATCAAAAGCAAATTGTTGTATGCTGTAGCTATGTTGACAGCTCTACCACATTATAGTGTGTGCATATCGGGTACCTCGTGGGTAACGAGATAGACTGAAGTCCAGTCACGTGAAATTACAATCGCCTAGTGCATACAAATAAATTGCTCGTTAAGTGCAGTTGTATCATAAAGCTATTCAAAGTTAGGAATGCTCAAGAGTATCATCACTAAGTAACTCTGATGCGCGCCGTAGCCTGTCTGTCCACCTCATTAAACACGCTGCGTTACTTAATGTCATGGTTTATTGCTCTCTGTGATGTATAATGGAGAATGTGTGACCAGGTGTAAGCAGTTTATATATCAGTTAAAAACATTTACAGTAGTTTAAAATGTCATATCACAACAAACCTCGGGTGTTCATATGCGCGTGTGTAACTTTTATATTTAGCAAACTGTTTCATCACTCATGGCTGCGATAAACATTCGTGTTACACAAGCAGACAAAACAAAGTATCCATGAAGGCCACAAAAGCCAGGCATGGCTCGCTCTTTTTGTTAAATAAATTTAAAATTTTAAGTGCCTATGTACTTATATTGGGCCCTTGCACCGACTTAATATGCTTATTGTGTACTTCAGAAATGTGTAGCTCGTCTACAGATTATGCTGCAATATGCAAATAATTTCAAGGTGGTCACCGCAGTAGGGTGGCGCGCAGAGTTCCAGAAGTTAATAGACGTTCCCACGCATTTAACAATGTTCAGGCATCTCCAAAAATTCAGAATGAAACTATAGTTAGTCCTCAAGTAGAACTCGTATCCCCGGAGATACAATACCGCATTTTCGTACTTCTCTCGCTGTATCTGATCTAAGATGTATTTGTCCTAGACATTGCCGGATACAACGTCGATAAATAAACCAACAGCAATAATGTTCAGATCATAATGAGAACACAAAGCATTCTCCCTCTTCCACCGCTATCTTTGCTGCATGGAACGTGGACCGGGACGCTAAAGTGGCAACATTGGAATCCCCGCTCCTTCAACTGTTAATCCCCAACTTAGGATGCGTTCATTATAGTATAGAAGGGATGATTTCCAATGTGACTCATCTCCATTATTTTTAAAAAAATGAGTTTAGAGTGAAAAACAATTTGGAAGGTCATTTCTAATTGTGTAAGAGAGCTATTATTTCCAAAAGAACATTTATCTCGTCTTGCCAAGACTTGAAAGTTGGGCTTATTTTGCGACGGTAACTTTATTTATAATGTTTGTGTATGTGTGTTTACTCCACGTGGTGAAGCCATCTTGTGACGTGATTCATTTGTTAGGTTTGTTAGCTCCATCTGGTGTTAGCAATTTGCGGCAGTATTAGTGTTTGTTTGAAAGAATGGTACTGTTATTTTATTTAATTTTGGTTCTCTGTCCTCCGGCTAGCTATGATCTTTTTGGTCAAGCACTTCTCTTTATACAGGTTGTGTAAACGGAAAGGAGTCATTTATCCAAAGATAACACTGATGAAAGAATTAGTTTTACACTTTTATTGTCGAACACATTCATTATCACATTTACACATTGATCTTGACACTCGCCAAACTGAAACTGTTATAATAACTTCATTACTGATAATTCTTAATTCGCGTACTTCAACTTTTTGTATAATTAACTTTACAACTCTTGAGATTTTTCATAACTCTGCTATGCGTAACCTTCAAATTGATATCCCACGTGTACCGTACAAATATTTTCGACGAACTGACGGGGTCTATCTCTAACCTACCTTTTTATATTCCTACACCCCGATATGCCTAAAGATTATAACTGAGCTGCTATTGGCTAATAAAACGCGCCAACATTAGCGTCTATTTTTATATACAATGAAAATTATGAACGCATATGCTCTAGGAAAAATGTTCCAGCAAATTCTAAAGTAAAACGCGCCAATATTACGTTTCTTCCTCGTCTCTAATAATGATAAACAGCTCACCCCCTCGCTGCATTATTGCACGCTATTATTGTCAGTTTCAGTAAGGCCGTATAAACTTACTTCTCAACAATAATTACAATCAACAAACATCTTAAATCAATGACACACAAAAATGCATATTCATACTATAATCATTCTTTACATTTAAATAATTTGTGATACAAATTACTGCATCATATGCCCCACTAGAAACAATTATAAATATTTACAAGTTGTTTGGAAATTTTATAATTGGGTTTTTAGTCTCCTAAATCTTGGAACACACGCTATTTATCACTTTCACTTAACACTGCAACGTATATAACACACGTCATATATTTTTCCTTTATCTCGCCACTATTTACTGGCTCTAGTTTAATGTGTTTTGACATTAATCTGACATTACAAATTTTTTAGAGCAAATGCTGTACCCTGAATTATTTAGTTATTGTTAGAAAATTGTTTACTTTCTTAGATTGTTGACAAAAATTTATACATTTAAGATTTTTGTAATTATTACACATATTTTCCAAAATATTCACCCTCTACACAAATATATTTACATCTCTTAAATCTAGACAATGTTTCACCTTTTCTGTTTGCTACATAAGTATTTGTTTTTAATTATTTTTACCCCATTTTTGTTGTTTAGTACTTTATATCCACAATACGCTTGGAATTATATCTACGTACTTTTACTTTAATATAACATTAAGTTTTAATTATTACATGCTTCATTTCAAATGCTGTTACAGTTACTTAAAATGTTATTTTTCCCTTTTAAATATTTTTTTTGCTCTGAATTTATTTTTGTTTTCTAATGACATATATATTTAGTTAACCCTCTTACATTCCAATACATTGCTCTGCAGTTCATCTTTAACTATCCAGCATCTACTTTACATCTCATTACTATTTACCCTCCTGGATCAAATTGTCTGTGGCTAAACATTACTCGTAGCCGTATCCTAACCTTCCAAAGTTTGTTCATGGATAACCTCTTAAAGGGTTCATATGATATTTCGTGCCCTGATAACATTTGAAAACAATCTAAAGTTTCCTGAACAACACATCTTTTAACAACTGTCATTTTCAATTCTTCTATTATCTCTTTAATCTGAGAGTACTCTGACAAATCTGTCATAAGCTGTACTGGATTGGAGTTTTCATTCATTCTGAACAGCTTGGTGTTTGTTAATTTCAGAAGTTAGCTTTTGATTATTTATAGGCAAAACTTTAACTTCTTCGTACAATTTATTTCTTTGCATTACTGACTCATTATGTATTTCTGATATCTCCCCTCTGAAATTAACTTGCGCCTGATTTAAATCTACATTCGTAACCTCTTTCATCTCTCTTATCTCACTTGAAATGTTACTCATTCTACTACCTAACTCTGTACATTCTACATCAACATGTTCACTTTTAGTATTAACCTCACTTTTTTTGTTACCTATTTCCCTGCTCGTGTCTGACATTTTCTTTGAAACTTCTCCTATCTCACTTGCTATTACTTCCTGATTTTCATCTCTCATTTTTGGCATACTACTATCTAGCTTCATAACTTTATTTTCAATTTCTTCCCTGCTTTGATCTACTTTTTGCTCTAATATCTCATTCCTCCTACCAATATCTTCCCTCAATTCCCTATGATTCTTTTCCATATTCTGAGTTTGTTTTTCTAATTTCTCATTATTCTTTTTCATATCTTCACTGATTTGATCTAATTTCTTTTCTACAAGATCTATAATGCTTTTATTCCTCATTTCAAGAAAATTTCTCATCATTTCCATCATCATTCTAGCATCAAAATTAACATTTCCTGCTATTCTATTCTCACCTTTTGCACTAATATTTCCTCCCTCAAATACTACATTGTTTGAGCTGTTTTCTGTAACCTGTATTGAATTACAGCTAACTGTTACATTATCCCCTTCCATAATTATTTCTTCTGTATTATTAGTGGACATTGTTTTCTTTATCCTACCGCTCCTAAGGTACATTTAAATTTTTACACTTTTTTTTAGAATTAAAATAACACTTTTCTAACCTTTCTGATGCTATCTGCTGATGTTGCTTTGATGTCCAGCTTTCTGTCCCTCTCTCCTAGATTATATGTCGTTTCTGCGTCATATTATGATGAATCTACGTCGTCTTGGTGTTCTGTAGTTGAATTCCCCTGTTGCCTTGTAATCTTGGAATTACGATGTCCAATCATCCGCGTAGTCTGTCGTCCCCGTAGTTGTTTCTGGAATCTGCGTCTTATAGTTCAGTTCACTTCTCCATTCGTTCCACGTCCTGGTTCCTTCGCCCCTTCCTGGTCATTCTGCTCCTTTCCTGGTCATTTTGCCCCTTTCCTGGTCATTATGCCTCACGTTCTGGGTGCCATTTTGAAGTGGTAATTTTGTTTGTTAGTTATTGAGCCCCACGTTGGGCGCCAATTTGCGACGGTAACTTTATTTATAATGTTTGTGTATGTGTGTTTACTCCACGAGGTGAAGCCATCTTGTGACGTGATTCATTTGTTAGGTTTGTTAGCTCCATCTGGTGTTAGCAATTTGCGGCAGTATTAGTGTTTGTTTGAAATAATGCTACTGTTATTTTATTTAATTTTGGTTCTCTGTCCTCCGGCTAGCTATGATCTTTTTGGTCAAGCACTTCTCTTTATACAGGTTGTGTAAACGGAAAGGAGTCATTTATCCAAAGATAACACTATGAAAGAATTAGTTTTACACTTTTATTATCGAACACATTCACTATCACATTTACACATTGATCTTGACACTCGCCAAACTGAAACTGTTATAATAACTTCATTACTGATAATTCTTAATTCGCGTACTTCAACTTTTTGTATAATTAACTTTACAACTCTTGAGGTTTTTCATGACTCTGCTACGCGTAACCTTCAAATTGATATCCGACGTGTACCGTACAAATATTTTCGACGAACTGACGGGGTCTGTCTCTAACCTACCCTTTTTATACTCCTACACCCCGATATGCCTAAAGATTATAACTGAGCTGCTATTGGCTAATAAAACGCGCCAACATTAGCGTCTATTTTTATATACAATGAAAATTATGAACACATATGCTCTAGGAAAAATGTTCCAGCAAATTCTAAAGTAAAACGCGCCAATATTACGTTTCTTCCTCGTCTCTAATAATGATAAACAGCTCACCCCCTCGCTGCATTATTGCACGCTATTATTGTCAGTTTCAGTAAGGCCGTATAAACTTACTTCTCAACAATAATTACAATCAACAAACATCTTAAATCAATGACACACAAAAATGCATATTCATACTATAATCATTCTTTACATTTAAATAATTTGTGATACAAATTACTGCATCAATTTCCAACGTGACTTATTTCCTTTCATTTCGCAGTCATCTTATTTCCACTGGACCACTAGTAAAATCACTTGTGGTTTCGTGACCTTGCGATGTGTCATGGCAGTATTGCTATCTACTAGAAATTATTTAGTGTCGTTGTGATTGCTTTCTTGCGTTGCTTGTGTCATAGAATGTGGAAAGGATGCTCAAAGAAACTGAATTGATAACTCTTACAGAGGAATATAGCAATATTTTTCTAACGTAGACCAGGTCAAAGATCTTGGAAGAGATTGGCATGTTTCTTACTGTGAAGATGCTGTGAAATTATACATAAAGTCGAAAATGACTTAAAATATCAGAAACTAAAATAATTCTTGTTAATTCAAAGTGTGTTAGTTGCCTGCCAAACTATTCAAATGTACCTGCATGCTCTCGTACATTACTAAAGAGAAGTAAAAGACGATCTTCACTACAAACACAAAAACTTCCTCATGTAACGAAGAAAGAGAAAAAAGTTTTGATACAGAAGCTTGGTGTTAACGATAGACATCCTGCTCTGATGACAATGGTAATGGAACTGATGAATATCTAAAGGGTTCATTCGTACAATGATATATTCATATCCTACTCGTTTGAAGTGTTTGTAACGTATGCTATTTAGTTTACTTTAATGAAATTATTTTTCTCAACAAACAGTGGAAATTTTGTCGCAGTAAAATGCAAAAGTATGTTTTGGAACGTCATTATGGCATTAATTATATATTTTATACATCTTAAGCTGTTAAAATGGTGAATATATAAACGATTTAAGATTATATTTATTTGCAGTGACTACATTCCTTTTAATGAAAAACATTTTAAGTGATTACTGTTTTAGTGCAGTGTAAACGTATTTGTGGTATTCGTTTAGTGCCAAAATGACTTAAATCCCCGTCATGTGATCCCAGTTCCATAATTTCTATTACTCTGCGATTTTGTTACCACGTATTTTTAAATTTACGATAAATGAAGGAAGCCTAGTGCCAAGATTAAAAATTCTGTCGGCAATTTACATCTCATTTAACCTTTGTTGCTTGTGAAAAATCTGGTTTCATCTGATTTTTAAGCAAGCAAGCAACATGTCGGCGCGCAGGCGGACGAACGGGCGAGCAAGGTTTGGCAAGGGCAGGGTAAGGCACGGTGGGGAGGTGCGGGGCAGGGCAGGCCTGTTTTCAAAAATTATATTATAAATGTTGAATACGACAGTTCCCCCATACACAGCTACATATCGATGAGGACAACTTGAATGTACATGTTGAAAGTTCCCCCATACATATCGAGGAGCGAGCTTTGCTGTAAGGCTGGTTTAACAAATATACTTTTTGTCGTTACCTCAAACTTATACGGGATCCTCTTAAATTACAATGTTTAGCAAATTTCTCTTTGGATTTTAAGGGATATTTTCTTACAGATTTGCACACTTGCTGAATGTCTTTTGGGTTCGGATCATCGAATAATAGATCCTTAGGACTTTAAAGATTTGCAGACACTTGAGAGCAAAAGAAAACACCAAATTGAATGGACACTGGCCATGACTCTCGCGCCGTGCATTATCAAATTGAAATTGTAACTAGTGAAGGTTTTGATCCCACCTAGCATGGTCACGTGATTGACATGCGAGAAATGGACTTTTCAAATATCGGCTTACCCTTTCACTTAATGATGGTTTAGAATATTAAGGGAAGATTACAATATATTTAATCTGGACCAAAAGAGAAGATGCTCTTGGGCCAGTTGTACGTACTCGCTCCGTTACACGTTATTCCATGGTTGGACGCTAAATTGTGTTGTATGACATCGGAATAGAGCCAAACAAGAAAATAATCATGGAATAATTTATTCTGTGATTCTATGCGGAGATAAGCCGTTATTCCGAGATTAAGAGTATAAAAAGGAAAATGCCTGCTTGGGCACTAGACACAACTTTGTCTAGTATAAATGATGAACTCCCTATGTTTTTGAGAACCAGAAATATTAACATAATGCGTTGTAGAGGTGTTGGATAAATGAATATAACGGCAATGACAGCTGAGGAAGGATATCGCGTTGAGATAATTTGATGGTTATTTAGAACATATAAGCATATAGATTAAATGGAGTTACTATTTAAAACAGTATAAGGTAACATAGTACATTATTAGCAAACTATTAGTTTAATGGAACAGTGGAGTTAAATACTAGAAAATAAGGTTAGCAATTCACTACGATGCGTAGCGATGTAAAGAGTGAGGTTAAGTTATTATCGACGATACACAAAGGACTGGTTACACCATAAAGTACGAAAACATCATTAAAATGTAACGTAGCCATAATTATGAATGTTCTGTGCGATATTCAGTATTTGGAGGTTATGTGTAAGTTTGACAACGGTGAAGCTCATGACAACACAAGCTTCACGATGTGAGGAGGAGGTGCCGGTGATGACCAGATTATTAGGGGCCCTCAGAGCTCCCATACTCTGGTCTAATATTGAATTTAAATTTTTTGAGAGCAAAATCATAATTTGTGCGTGTTTAGAAAGTGGGTTTACTTCAAATGTATGCAGAGATAAACTCACTTTTATCAATGTCACTTGTCTGGGTACGACGCAAAGCAGCTGGATGACATTAGAAAAAATCTGATGTGTTACACTCACATGACTTTCTCTACTCTTGTACAATCTATTTTTACAAACGCCTATTCTCCATATGCTTTATGTTAATCGAGATATCGAGATGTCAATCGTATTGCTAATTTTCTTGTAGATGCAAAGGGAATATGGTAGCTTTTAAGCGATAGTCAAATATTTTAACGCTGGTTGCTATGCGGCGCGTTCCATTCTCTTTGCAAGTCCAGGACATAAAAAAATGAATAGCGAATTTGAGAAAAAGTATAAGTATTGGAAAATTTAAGGGAATAACAAGCAATATCTCGAAAACGGTTCACTCAACAAAAGAAATGTATATGACATAAGTTGTGTATTTTAACGAGATCTACATTTTTTGTGTAGTAAAATTTTGTCTGTCTCTTATGGTTTACCAGTTATGCAAAAGTCGTTCACAATGAAGAATACTTTTGGAGACATTCCCAGAAATTTCGAGATATACATTTCATTTCTCATGACATTTTAAACATATGATATTTTAATCAAAATCGTTAGAGCCATTTTTGAGAAAATTAAAATTTTCGAAAAATGTTCCATGTAAAGGGTAGTCTGGGGTGGGGGGATTTTCTTGAAAACCTTCGTGTCGCATCTCTGGAAGATACTGAACCTAAATACCAAGTTTGGTGTTTATCCGACTGTTCGTTTTTGAGTTATGCTGTTCACAGACACACACACACACAGACACACACACGGACATGTTTCCAAAAATGCTTTTTTTGGATTCAGGAGGTCTCAAAACATGTATTTCCGGTGAAATCTCGGTATCGAATTTTTGGTGGAATGCAATACTTCCCCTACTTACTATACGTAGTAGAGAAAGTAAAAATCTGATGTGTTACACTCACATGACTTTCTCTACTCTTGTACAAACTATTTATACAAACGCTTATTCTCCATATGCTTCATGTTAATCGAGATAAACATTTGCAGACTCTATCTTATTGCTAATTTTCTTGTAGATGTAAGAGGAATATATATTTACAAGAGCAATATACAAATACAGTAGCTTTCAAGCATATACATATCTCTTATTAGCTGGTTGCTAGGTGCACCACCATTCGCTTTGCCACAGATTAATATTCTTTGCATATCGAAGACAAAAAACTGAATAAGGAATTCCCATTTGAGAAAAGTATTGACAAATTTAAGGGAATAACAAGTAATATCTCGAAAATGGTTCACTGAACAAAAAAAAATGTATATGACATAAATTGTGTATTTTAACGCGATCTACATTTTTTGTGTAGTAAAATTTTGTCTATCTCTTATAGTTTACCAGTTATGCAAAAGTCGTTCACAATAAAGAATACTTTTGGAGACATTCCCAGGAAATTCAAGATATACATTTTATTTGTCATAAAAATAGCTTAAACATATGATATTTTAATCAAAATCGTTAGAGTCATTTTTGAGAAAATTAAAATTTTCGAAAAATCTTCCATGTAAAGGGTACTCTGGGGTGGGGGAATTTTCTTGAAAACCTTCGTGTCGCATCCTTCGAAGATACTGAACCCAAATACCAAGTTTGGTGTTTATCCGACTGTTCGTTTCTGAGTTATGCTGTTCACAGACACACAGAAACACACAGACACACACACGGACACGTTTCCAAAAATGCTTTTTTTGGATTCAGGGGGTCTCAAAACATGTATTTCCGGTGAAATCTCGGTATCGAAATTTTGGGTGGAATACAATACTTCCCCTACTTACTATACGTAGTAGAGAAATTAAAAAAGTGTTGTTCGAATTGAAAACACAGCCAGTGAAAAATAATGCTCTGGATCCATTGCTTTGATTGAGAATTTCTGTTACATTTAAGTATAGCCATAAAAAATGCGAGCTGTAATGGGAATGTTTTCCGTATATCCTACTTATACGAAGTATCCCATTATTTCTATTGGTTAATAATACCTGCTTAACAAATAGTTTAGGTGCCTGAGTTCGGTGAAGCAATTCAATTATATCTTAAGTTGAGAGCGGCGTCGCCAACAGTTAAAATATGTTTCAAAACTTGAATTAAAAAGTTATTTTAAGGAATACAATGACAGATGCCAAGATAAGTACATTAGCTATTTTGAGCATAGAAAACGAAATATACCGCAAACTGGTATATCAGCACAAGTTACAGCTTTGCACAAAATGTGAGGTTATGCACTCATTTACCCTTTTATTTCGAGTTCGTACAATCAGAACTCTGGGGCAATAAAATAAGCAATTATGTATTATTCAACTCACTAGAACAACTTCGGCATTACCTTCCTGCTTGGTTTTAACCAGGTATATTTAGGGAAAAAAATCCAGCACTGCTAGTGCATACTCATTCTCCAGCTTACTATACTTCTACGACCACCACCACCACCACCACCACAACCACTACTACTACTAATAATAAAAGGAGTTTTATTTATGTACGCTCTTTAACTACTATGGTCTTTAGCGTACCATTCTATGTTGGGCGTGAAAGACCGGGAATTTTGCTCAGAGACCTCTTTATCAGGCTTGAGGTTCTTTTACGTGCTGTAAATGTACGACACGGGACCACCGGCTTTACTTCCGTTCCGAAGGAAGCCGTGCCAAGGATTTTTACGCCCGAAAAAATCCATCTCTCTCCGTCGTGTTTGAACCTGCGACCTTGGGAACTAGAGGCTAGCACTGTACCAATAGTCCACGGAGGACGACCCCAGCTTACTCTGCTGCAAAGGACCAACGGAATCAAATAATTTTTGCATAGGCCTTTCCGCAAGACAAATACCCTAATTGTGTAGTTTGTGCCGCCTTAAGGCTGGTTCACAACCGCCCGAGAACGGAAGCGAGAACGGGAATGCATAATTGATCACAAAGTGAAAGTAGATTTTGTGCATTGGGATTTTATTTGTTTTTAACTGACCAATGACATTTTTTCACCTACTTCCAATTTAGCCAAGCCAACGTCAAAATTCGATAAGAGTAAACATGAGTAAATGCATATCCATTACATTTCCGATCCCTCTACTTATGCCAATCTTGCATTTCTTCATTTAATGACATAAATTAAAATTGTTTATTGTTCTTTTTTCATTTCCACCGGTTTTACCTGTTCTTTGTAGCCTTTTACATTGTTTTTAGGTAATAGCCAGTTTTGTGATGCATATAAACAAACTACAAATGATCCTTTCACCAGAGGAACCAACGCTGATTAGTTTGCGGGTGTCGGGATGAGGTTAGGAAGTATATTTACTACTAATCCATTCCAGTTTCCAGCTAGCGACTATAGAGAACACTAGTGGCGTTGCATGTCACGGCCCCCTAGAATAATGTCTATACTGAAGAGTCTAATATGCACAATATGGATCTATAATGCCGTGCCCGGGAACAAGTTGGCAACCCTTCTTTTCCGTTCCCGGGAAGGCTTGCCGTCGGTTGTGAACACTCCCATTTGAATACACGTATTTCAACTTTCTCGTTCTGGTTACCGTTCTCGTTGGTTGTGAACCAGCATTTACTCCTTGAACAAACCTGAACATATATGCTTCCATCCCTATCTATATAAACTTTTCCTCTATGAATTGCCAGATATTACTCTCTGGCCCACGAGGTCACGGGTTCAAATCCGGTAAAGGGCGATGAATGTTTTTTTGGGCGTTGGTGGTCCCGTGTCGTAGATTTACAGCATGTAAAAGAACCTCAAGCCTGATAAAGAGGCTTCTGAGAAAAGGTGCCGGTCTTTCACGCCCAATATAGAATGGAACGCTAATGACCATAGCAGTTAAAGAGTGTCCATAAATAAAACTCAATATAAATTTTTGACAGATATTAAAATATCCGAAATTCAGACCACGCGGGCTATTTTGGAAATAATTGAGGAACCAATAAGGTCGGTACTACTACTTTAACTTGCCAAACGGATCCTCACAACACAACACTTCACACTGAAGTACACATTTTCCTTTTATTTCCCCAGATGTTTAATTGCGCATTATCCTATTGCTATTCAGAGATATCTTTAAATAACATAGGACAATCTTTTAAAACTGTGGAAACTGGTAGTGGTTCTTGTACCCTACTTTAGTAGAAAATTTAATAAGCTGTCACAGCTATATGCCTCCAGACAGAGTGTTTGGTAGAGTGGCAAAAGCCCACTGCAGAAAGAAAGACATTTTGGCACCAACTGAACGCTATGGAGTGCTTGGACCAAGGCACTATCGTCAAAATACTAAATAAAGATTGGAAAGCAAAGGAACTGAAGTTCACTACTCTGAACGCTTTTAGAATCTTAGATATTCTTCAGCATAGCTGTCCAGTGACTGGGTGATTGCTTATGAAAAGTAAAGTCTAAAAAGAAGGTCTTGTTGTCACCATCGGACAGCAATACTGGAAGTCTAGGAACTACAACAAGGAAAACAGCTAAGGATATCTTAAAACTCGTAAAGTATTTTGAAATACCAGAAGGAGCAGATGGATTTAATAATGATACTGTTGATACTGAGACAGTATTTTATATCACAACACTGTAAATGCCAGAGTGATTGCAGTGTAAATTAGCATTATTGTATGACAATGATTTGAGATGTTTGTTAACTATAAGCATTGTTAGGAAATAAGTTTACACGACCTCACTGAAACTGACAATATGAGCGGGTAACAATGTAGCGAGGGGGTGAGTTGTTTATTAATTAGAAGAGACAAACAAATGACGTCAGAGTAGCGCGCTTTTCTTTAGAAATGGAGGGAATATTTTCCCTAGAGCATATGTGTTCGTAATTTTGATTGGATATAAAAATAGACGCTAATGTTGGCGCGCTTTATTAACCAATAGCAGCTCTGTTATAATGTTTAGGCGTATCGGGGTGAGGGAGTATAAATTCTAAAGCCAGAGACAAGTATTGCCCAGTTTAAGGGAACCATTCACGTGTTACACGTCGCACAGTTCATCAGAATCATTCACGGGTTACACGTCGCGCAGTTTAACAAAATCGTTCACGACTTATACGTCGCGATATTTTACAGAATCTCTCGCGTCGTAAAGTTAGTTACAAAAATGTGAAATACTCGAATTAATAACGTGCGGCAAATAAGTGATTACAGTTACATTCGAAAATATAACAGTTTCAGTCGGGCGTGTATCAAGAGTAAATATGTGAAATCAATAAAATGTGACGGCAATAAAAGTGTAAAAACAAATTCTTTTATCAGTGTTATCTTTAGTAACAAATCCTTTCCGTTTACACACCCTGTTCAAGAGATTTGCTCGACTGAGTAATAATAGCTAGCCGGAGGACAAAGAACCCAAAATTCAAAATAGTAAAACAGTAACAGGCGCTCAGCAAATAAGATAACACGAAGAAACCGCGACAATAGTCAACAATAGTTTCTTAATTTTGCATTGTTGGAGTCTGTATTTTGATGTTAATTTACTCTTCTAAACTTACCTTCATTCAGCTCTAAGGAACAATGTGATACTAAGTTTATTATAATGCAACATTAACAATACGGATGTCCGCATTATAATAATAAAAAAAAATACAGGAAAGGAAAAAAAAGACATTTTAAAAGTGCATAGTAACAAAACTTTGACCTTCCAATTTTGCATTTATCAACTTTTGTCCCTCCATTTTGATATTAGAAATGAAAATCTTAGGCACATCAAACATGTAATGAAATATAAACTTAAACACAGTGTAGATGTTAAAGCTTTTTGCTCGTATAATTAGTATTTGAGGAGCATTGAATCAAAAAGCACTAAGTGTATAATGCAGTTTTTAGGAGAGGAAAGACTCATATCTTCTAAACTTAACGGAGCTTTTTAAAGCCGTTCATACCAAGTAGTAGTGCAAATGCCACTTTCCTAAATACTATTATCAAAATAATTTTTTGTTTATAACATTTATTACGAAAAACTATTTTGGACTTCGTGCATTCTGAACCAATTACAATGAGTATATCATGAGCATTAAGAAAAGGAGACAAAAATTACATTTATTTAAATTTTAATAAACAATTTCATTTAAGTTACAAAAGAAAGTTTTGTTTCTTTAAAAAGAATGCAGAAAGCAAAATATGAGTCTTCATATTTCATTTGCAAGTTTTTCTATAAACACCTTTATGTCAATGCTTCTTTCTGCAAGCACAACCATTTTTAAACAATGCCTATTTATTCCTCCTAACAGTCCAATTCTTTGTCATTCTGGTTTCTGCTACAGCACGCAGATTCTTCTGTAAGAGTGCATCAGCTGGACCTGTGTTGGAAACTCGAACGTAACTCCTTGCTTCAGTGGAGATATTAATGGTTTAGATGGCAAAAAATATATTATATTGGGATCTTATTGCTGTATCTGAAAGTAGTGTAAGAAAAAGAGATCTAGTGGTAACTCTCTCTACGTTGTACAAAGTAGATAGAGAAGGTAACTGCATTACACACACACACACACACACACACACACACACACACACACACAAAAGTCTAGATGTACAGCAATAATGTCAGAGGAATGTACAAACCAAGCTCAGCTGATGATCGTTTTAGCAGTGTTCGAACCAGACATTCTGACGTGGGGGAGAAACTTAATAACCAGTAGCAGTATTTAGACTGAACATAGAAGCAATGAAGAACTATCTATTCTACTAGCTGTAAATATCAGCAACAATACACTCACCAAATTTACATTAACATTTTGCTTTGATGTGACAGGATTTTTGTAGACTTTCCTATGTGTGGCATCTTTTGCAGAATGATATATGTCTCTTATCCACCCTGCTGCAGGAAAGTCGTTTAAACAAGGTCCATTAATATTCACAAATATAACAAGTCAGTGTTTTTGTTTGCATTCGATTCCGGAGCTTAGTGAGAGTATTATTCAATACACTAAGCCGCTTTTCACATTCTGTGGAAGATATTGGTATCATTCGTATATTTTGCATCAGTTCCCATAAATGTTCACCAATAAAATCTTCCTTTTTCACTTTCTTAAACTGGCAAAATTCCTTAATGGTTTTTACAACAATAGAGCTGTCACTATTCAAAGGCACCAATTTCACGGTTTTATACAAGGACTCGGATTTTGTCATCACCAAATAACATTAACTTGTTTTCTTAAAACTGTGGTCACCTTATTTATTTATTTAAAACTTCAAATTACCAATGAAAAGTGATGCAGTTATATTGTCCATAACCCTTGAAACTTGTGGACGATTCAATTCACTATGTCTGAAGGTTCGAGTACAGCATGACCACTAAATGTTTTTGTAGCTGAATATTCAGATTTGAGCAGCTTGAAAATGTGCACCAATATGCAAATATATTTCCGAAATAACATTTACAGCATCAGATTTTGTAGACTGCAGGTACAAGGAAAGTGATTTTATTGTTTCCAGAACAATAACTCCATGAACCCATTTTCTGGAGGAATCCCTGCTTCACAGGGGCACTGAGGGATGACTTCTCGGGTTGTGAACTACTGGATAAGATAACTTTAACTTGATATTACAGTTGTCACACCTATAGGCCTCAAGTCAGAGTGGAGAAAGCCTAATGCAGAAAGGAAGTAATTTTGTCACCTACTAAATGCTATGAAGTGCTGGGACCATGAAACTGTCGATGAAATATTAAATAAGGATCGGTTAGCCAAGGATCTGAAGTTCAGTACTCTAAAGGCCTCTAGGATTTTAGATGCCTTTCAAAATAGCTGTCCAGTGGGCGATTGCTTATGAGACGTCTAAGTTTAAAAATACGATCTTGTTGTTAGTATCGGACACCTGAAAGTCCAGAAACTGCAGTTGGGAAAACAGCTCCTTGAAAAAATGAATATAGTGAGCAAGAATAAAGAAGTACATCTTAAAACTTGTGAAGCATTTTGAAATATGAGGAGAAGAGGAATTGAATAATGACATCGTTGAAACTCAATAAAGGTTTCCAGTTTTGTATTTTGATAATGTTAAGTTGCTGTTTTACACTTATGCTCATCCAATATTATGGAACAATGTTAATGGAGTTTTTATTTATGGGGACTCTCAAACTACTGTGGTCCTAAATGTCTCATTCTATATTGGGCAGGAAGGACCAAGCTTTTACTCAGAGTTCCTTTAACAGGCTAGAGGTTGCTTTACATGCCATAAATCTATTTCCTTTCCGAATGAAGCCATGCTAAGAATTTTTACACCTGAAAAAAAGTCCATTGCAATTTGTCGGATTTGAGCCCACGACCTTGGGAACTAGAAGGTAGTATGGTAGCACCAGACGATATGGAACAATCTGAAACTAAACATTAATAATACAGATGCCTTCTTTATAACATCAAAGGGTTGGAGGAAAATAAATAAATAAATAAATAAAAAATGACATTTTAAAAATGTATATTAACAGAACCTTTAGCTTCCAGCTGTGTATCTACCAACTTTAGAGATAATTTGGAAATGTTCTCCTCTATTTTGAATATTAGGAATAAAAACTTTAAGAACGTCAAACATACAATCAAATATAAGCTTAAAACATATGTAAATGTTAAGGCTTTTTGCTTGTATAATTAATTATTTCGGTTTGTATTTGCGGGGCATTGAATCAAAAGACATGTGCGTAATAAAGAACTTTTTACAAGAGAGAAAAAACTGATATCTCTTAAACTTACCAGTGGTTTTTAAAGCTGTTCATGCCTAACATAGAGGAAATGCCACTTTCCTAAACATTGTTATCACCAGTCATTTTTGTTTATTATCACATTTATAATGAAAGATGTTTAGGACTTTGTGCATTTTGAACCCATTATACTAAATATATTGTTATGTGCATTACAAAAAATGGCAAAAATTATATTTAATTAAATGTTAATAATTTCAATTTCAGTTACAAAAGCAGTTTGATACCTTGTTTTATGCAGTTTTTTGAAAAAAAGTTAGTCTTCAGATTTCATTCGTAACTTTTTCTATGAACACGTTTATGTCAATGTTTTCAACAAACACAACTATTTCTGTGTTTAAACAATGACCATTTCTTCCTCCAAATGTGCAATTGTTCTTCATTCTGGTCTTTGCTACAGAATGCAGACTCTTCATCCACAACCTTCACATAAAACTGCAGCTCAGCCTCGCATCTCCATTCACTCCTGAACCTTTTCTGTAAGCGTGCAGCAGGATCCTTCTTCTTTACTTCATTGACTCTACTTTGGAATATTAAACCCTGGACCTGTGTTAGACTCTCCTCATTTCAGTAGAGATATGAATGGTTTAGAGGATGACAAAACATTAGGTTTAGATATTACTGCTCTATCTGATGGTAGTGCAAGAAAAACAGAACTTAATACTTCTCTGTATATCTGCTTTTACTTCGTAAATAGTAGATAAAGAAGGTATCTGGACTAATATTTCACTGGAAATACTTGTTTTGAGGTTACTGAATAAAATAAAAATTTTCTAGAAAAAGTTCAGTGTAAGGTATCTGTAAACAGCATAACTCAACAATGAAAGGTTGGATAAGCACAAACTGGATGTTTTAAGTTCAGTACGATCCAAAGATGCGACAGAAAGATTTTCAAGAAAATTCCCACACTCTATACTAAAGTTCACATGTAAAATTTTTTGAAATGTTTGATTTTCTAAAAAGATGGCTCTATGGATTTTTATTAAAATACCACATATTAAAGATACTTACATGACAAAAATAAAGTATATCTTTCTGGGATTAGCCTGTGGAGTGTTCTTGCTGTGAAGAAAGTTTGTGTAAACAGTGATCTATAATCACTAAGAATGTAGATCCCTTTAAAACATATAATTTATTTCAAATAACTTTTCCCCCAGAATCAGCCATTTCCAAGTTATCTATCATCAGTGGTTCAAATTATTCAATACTTTGCCTTTGTTCTGATTCCTGTCAACATTCAGTTGTTTCTCACAAAGTCATGGAAACAGCATCAAATTTTATGACCAGCATATAGCTTCCAGTACTAAAACATTTGACTATCACTATTCTCCTTTAATCTATAATGTAATGAGTAATGTAGCTATTTCTAGAAATATTTATCTCAATTAAAATGAACTAGGCAGGAAAATAAACTGTGCTCGTCTAGAGAAAGTCATGTGAATGCAGCACACAAGACAACACAGGACAAAACAACACAGAAAGTCATCTCAGTATCCTTTGCAGACATTCCACAGCATGAGAGTAATACAATACGTACATTTTGATGACATGACACAAGCTGTTTATCTCAGTTTTACTTCTTTGCTTGTATTTGTTTCCTGCAATCAGTAAGACCACCCAAATTTGTATCTGGCTCTTATTTGAAGTCTACTGAGCAGTTAGGTATGTTTCAGCTGGTAGAGCAAGGCAAGTAACTTGGAGTCATGTTGCTGCATATGACACTATTAACAAACACTTCAATCCCATTGTTCCTATTATGTGCGTTATTACACGATTAGACATTACTGTCAGCCTTATTTGCTTCTGTATAACTTCTGTGTAAGCAGATTATTATCTCATTGAAATGCTGGCTCAAAAGTTAACATTATTACAAAGGATTTTCATTTATGGCACACATGTGAAAACTATGTGAAGTTCTGTATGGAGCACAGTTATGGGATTTGTTCTTAGATAGAAAGAAATTGTTTTGTTAAATATTGGATTACTTAACACTGAATGGCAGCTTTAGAATGTTCTACATCGTCTGTTATATGAAGAAGGCTTAAGCATTGTCAACTGTAAAATGAGTGAGGTACAGGAAGTATATCATGTGAGAATAGAAGTCATTGTAATTGGATCAGGTTGCAACAAACATGAGCAAGGCAGACATGTATACTGCTCCAGGTGAAACATAATCTGATCTCTCTAGTATATAGATTAGTGACAAGTTTGCAAATGAGTGTATAAAACACATCTTTTGTTTCCAGCACATGGTACATACACTCCACTACTTAGCAGCATTCCACATCGTTCAACACAAAGTGAACAAGATGCAAACAGCTGAAGTTACGGTTATAGAATTACAAAAAACTTTTATTTTATGTATCTTCAAAAACCTGAGAGAGCCTTAAAGATCACTGATTTATGTAGATTATAAATACGTGGTATGTAATTTAGGAAAAATCAAGTATTTGAAAAATTGTACGCAATTTATGTAATGTATACTTTATAATTCTAGTGCCAGTGTTGACAATAATCTTTATTTGCTGTTGAACACTCACACAGAACGTTCCTTACAATTAAGGACTCAAGGTTTTAAGGCCAAAAAGGTGAAATTCTTAGAGAAATAATGAAAAGATGAGAATTTTACACTTATTTCCCCATATGCAAAATTGTATTTTGTAAATTTCAATGAAGCTATGACTACTTGTCATATATCCATAATTGTCTTATCTTACAGGATGTATTACATCTTTATAACATGCGACAAAACATTAAAGTCCTCATAAATGTCTTTATTCGAATGAGTTTCTCCCATGATGATTGAAATTATGTATTTTCAAACTATACAGAAAAGTAACTATGTGTTGACAAATGTTGTATTTGTATGGCCTTATGGCACTAATGAATGAAATTGTATATTTTCAAACATGAAAATTGAATACAGGTCTTATCACAACATTTATACTATTAAGGCTTCTTACATCATGAACTAAATTATGCCTTTTCAAATGAGACAAGCACGTAAAGCTCTTATTACAAGTTTTACACTGGTGTGGCTTCTTGCCCTCATGCATCATATGTCTTTTCAAATTTGACAACTGAGTAAAGCTCTTATCACAAGTTTTTCATCTATGTGGCCTTTCATCTCTATGAACATTTCATGATTTCTTAAATATGACATGTTAGCAAAGCTGTTCTCACAATTGTTGCACTTGTGTGGTGTTTGGCCCTTATGAATCAAATTCGTTTGTTTCAAGTACAAAGCCATGCTGTAAATTTGCTCAATATTACATTTACCAGATTGTTCTGAGTGAACATGTTCTTCCACAGTTGGTATTTCTGGGACATGATCTTCCTGATTTTCACATTTGGGACAATCCTTTCCTTTGTGGAAGGTTATGTTTCTTCCTTGCACTTCAGCAGAGGGCAATGGTGATTTACCACTGTTATCAACAGATAGTGCTCCTGTGTATAGTCTGAAATGTTAAGAGGATGTAGATCATTAAGCATAATAGAAAATTATATCTGAAAACAGAATATCAGTTTGCTAACATGTGGTACATGCTCAGAAAGAAGTGTGATGATGATGATGATGATGATATGTGGTTTAAGGGCGCTAAGCAGCTAAGGTCATCGGCGCCCTTACAACGTATAAAATTTAAAATCCAAAAATAAAATACGGGCAAACAACCGCATAGTCAAAAACACTATAAAACAAGCCATCAAATTTTAAAACCACCACAAAAAACAGGGTAAACAAAACAATAAAAGAGTAAAACGACATGTCAAGAACTGTAGAACGCATGGGGCATGAGCGTCATATGTCCAATGGGGAGTAGAGCGCCATTAAAAAGGACAATACAAAATCACACAGCTAAAAAACGCTCAGCGCATCAAATGTGCCGACTAAAACCACTGTCACTAATAAAACGTAAAAGACATTCTACAGCATGCACGTCATCTGCCAAAACGTTGGCTATGGCAACAGGCAGACCCACACGAACGCGCAACGGAGCTAAAACTTGACACTATGTTAAAATGTGACACACCGTTAACGGCGCATCACACTGTTCACACAGTGGTGCGGGGTCACCACTGAGCAGGTGTCTATGGCTAAAAAGGAATGTCCGATTCGTAAACGAGCTAAAATTACCTCTTCCCGGCGAGAAGAGGTACATCAGACTGAAGGGAGAGGTTTAACCTCTCGCAATTTGTTCCCCCGGAGGGCCGTCCACTCATCGCGCCAAAACGAGAGGATGCGGCGACGTAAAATAACACACAAATCTGACGAGGGAACAACAGAGGTAAAAAATCTGGGGGATAAAAGCGCCGATTTGGCAGCGGCGTCGGCAGACTCGTTCCCTGAGATGCCCACATGACCTGGAATCCACACGAAGGACATGCTGTGCCAGAAGCACCAAGCGACAGTGGGCCTCAGCGCGCAACCAAGGAGGAAAACGCGTTTCCCTCCTGGAAAGGGCCGGCGCTGGCGTAACGTTGAAGAAGTGACGAAATCGAACCCCTGGAGGGAGCGATGCAGAGGAGCTAACTATAAATTGCCGATCAAGCGAATCCTCGAACAATAACGCGAAGGACGTGTGGTCAGGCAGGCTTGAGAGTCGACATGCATAG
Source organism: Deroplatys truncata (assembly GCA_030765065.1). Taxonomy (NCBI): domain Eukaryota; kingdom Metazoa; phylum Arthropoda; class Insecta; order Mantodea; family Mantidae; genus Deroplatys; species Deroplatys truncata. The sequence goes on from CM060983.1 coordinate 10,433,778, forward strand.
CTGCACAAAATCATCTCATGCCTGAAGGACAGCTTCAGCATATAGTCTAGGTACAGGGCTGCTTGGAAAGGCCCCTGTAGCGACTCTTATGCCACGATGGTGAATGGCATTCAATCGACGTAACACCGACGGACGCGCCGATGAATAGACAGTGCACCCGTAATTAAGCTTGGATCGGACCAAAGAATCAGAAAGAAGTGACAATTCTTTTTCTTCATGTAAAGCAAGTAGGTTGTTCATTACAATTCAATGAACTTTGTTTATCCATAATATTATTGGATAATTAAAAACTAAAATAAAACTTTTCAAATGAAAACATGTTATTGGTAAAATAAATCTTATGTTTATGGCAATACAAGCAATGTTCATTATATGCACTGAGAAGTATATAAATTTCTAGGTTTGCTTTAACAGCAAATATTCAAAGTAGTTTTGCATGCAATTCCTATATATTTATAAAAGTGATGAAAGCGAGGGTACTGTTTCTATGACGTAAGAAACAAATGAACTGACACCTAGCACTTCTACAAATTAGAAGATATTACAAATCAAAATACAAAATACCTCAGAAATAGTTAATACTACAAGACAATGTATTTCACAAATTGTGTGATTTACAAATATCTACAATTTAGATTTACTAACTCTTTGTCTCATCTGCTTGTTCACCAATAATACAAAATTAATTAATTCAGAATAAATAGAACTTAAAGGGCCGTTCATAGCAAATGGAAGATAAAATCTTATTATTTGCCTTTAAAGTAATATTAAACATAACAAAGTGCCTTGAGAAATGCTAGTGAGGCATGGAGGATTTTCTTAAAATCTTAGTGTTGTTCTTTGGAAGATCCTCAAATTAAATACTAAGTCTGGAATTTATCTGAATTCTCATTTTTAAGTTTTACTGTTGTCAGAAACACACAAGAATTTTTGAAAGTTTTTTCCCTTTCTTTTCAGGGGACTTCAGAACATGTATATACCGTGATATCTTGATTTATAATTTTAGGAGGAATAAAATACTTCCTCCACTTGCCATAGAGGAAGTAAAAATGTACACAAATTTTATGTTTTAATGAGCTGTTTATTTTTGCTATAGTAAAATTTTAACAAGACATCTTTGAGAAGGGGATGAAGAAAAACAAAAATGCACATGCAGAGAGCAGTTTTAGCTGAGGGAGAGGAGGGTTTCATGGAACTCTTTGTGATAGGTTTTTAAAGATGCTGGAAAATAACACAAGCCTGCAGCATGAAACATTTTACATCATAATGGTCAAATTGTATGCACTGATTTTGAAAATAATAAGTCTTTGCTTATCACGTACAGATTTTGAAGAATTCTGTTTCAACAGAAAATGTAACGTTCAGTACACTAGTATTAACATAACTGCATATCCGACTTACAGCGTGGTTGATTAGAATATGTAAAGATGGTATATCATATGATATACCTACCTCATAAACATTATTGCCTAAGATATCAACAGGAACCTCAGCGGGTCTTTTATAGCTGTAGTGTTGTGAATTTTATTTGTGGAAACCAATGCAAGTTTGAGTGGTATATCTAGGAGGGACTGTGTGAACAATCCTAACAATTTCTGTCATGTGATAAAGCAGCAGAAAGGAAGCATTACCACATTCATCAACAGTTTGTATCTGACCTATTTTAAAATTAAATTAGGAGATCAAGACAAGAATTTTACTGCTCATATTGTGTGTAACGATTGTGTAGAAAATCTAAGACAGTGGTACAAGGGAGTTCGTTCATCTATGCCCTTTGGTTTGAAACTGAGTTTTATTTATGGACACTTTTTAACTGCTGTGGTCCTTAGCGTCCCATTCTATATTAGATGTGAAAGAGGCCTCTCTATCAGACTTGAGTTTCTTATACACACTGTAAATGAATAACACGGGACCACCGACTTTACTTCCTTTTGAAGGAAGCCATGCTACAGATATCAATTCATCGCTGTCCACCAGGTTTGAACCTGTGACTATGGGAATGCCCTTGGTGTCCCTATGGTATGGTGCGAACAACAAAATTATTTTAATGACTGTTACTTCTGTCTGTATAATATATCTGGATTCAATAACTAAACATGGTGGTCATTATATAACTAAACTTGCCATCAGCATTTAGGCCTATGCCTCATGTTCCTCTTCCATCACCACCTACAGTATTATCAGAGAGTAGTACAAGATGACATTCCATTGAGTCAGTCAGTACATGGGTGAAAGAAAACAATTTTTGGGACCTGAAACAACTTTCTACTGGTACATACATCCAGAAATATTTTGTAAACGAAGGGGAACTAGTGTGATATCCCTAACTTGATAGATCATCTTGGAACAGCTTATGAAGCAAAAGATTGGCATATATTTATTGACTGAAGCAAGAGAATTCTGTAAGGTATTGTGCTGCTCAATGACAGTATGTTGACTTCAGTTCCAATAGCTCACTCTAGATACCTTAAAGAAACGTACCAAAATTAGTATACTGTCCTGGAAAAAATTAAACATAATAAACACAAGTGGTATGTGTGCTGTGATCTTAAAGTATGTGGGCCCACAAGTAAGGTACACGAAATTCCTGTGTTTTTTGTGTGAATGGGACCCTAGAACCAGAGAAAGACACTGGGGTGAAACTAATTGGCCAAAATGAAAACATTAGTGCCAGGGACAAAAAATGTTATAAACTACCCACTGATTGACTCACAAAAGGCTTTGCTATCCTTGTGAGATATCAAATTACAGATAATTAAGCTTTGGACAAAAGTTGTCCATCTTTCCAACATCTTATTCAGAAATGTCCAACGTTGTCTGAATCAAAAGTGAAAGAAAGCAGTTTTGAAGGACCACAGATTTGCAAAGTTATGAAGGACATTCATTTTAGAAATATCATGGCAGACATAGAGCTTCAAGCTTGGGACTCTTCAATGAAGTTATAAACAAGTTTTTGGGTAATACGATGACCAATATGAACATATTGTTAATAGCATGCGTGAGTGCTAAGCCAGCAGTAAGAAAGGACGTTTGTGTTGTGAAGGAGCTCGTGATTTTGAAGGAAGAAGGGGCTAAGTAACAATGGGTGTGGATATAGCTGTGTATAGAACGAGAATTGAACAATTTTTGAGAATGAAATTTTCGGGAACAAGAGGAATCAATTTTGGCAAGGAGATGGCCAATGTTTTGATTATTGGGAGTGTATTAACTATTTTACTAGTGATTAGAGGAGTGGAAGTAAATTCAGGCCCTAAGTATATTCAAGAATTGTTGGGAAACCTCAATGAGAAAATGGAATAACAATTGTGTTTGATGATATTAAGGAGCACATTATAGATGAAGCGTATGAAGCAAATACAATTAAGGAAAGAATGGAGGAGAGGGAAAGATTTAATCTGGTGTTTCTAGGAGTAAGTGAGAGAAGAGGGATATGGCCACCTGAAGAAATAGCACAGATAATGGAGATGCATGGATGGGAAATTGTTGAGGCTTTAGAGACGGTGAAGCCAACAACACAGTTAGTGCATAAAGTGCTTAGCAGACCAATAACATTGAAATGTACAAATATCTTTATTAACAAAGATCTTTCACCAAACAAGAGAACATTACAACAAAATTTAATTCAGAAAATGAAAGAAGCAAGGGCGTTGGGAAAAATGGTGTATATTAGAAACTTTCAGTTGTGGATTGATAATGAAAGGATACGGGCAATATGGATTCAAGAGCAAAGCAACATGAATCAGCAGGTGTCAGCGATAGTTTTAAGGAATGAAACACGAAGATCAAAGTCCACAACTTTCAGCAAACATGGTAAAAGAAGTACGTAATAGCAGGGCTAGCCCAAACTGTGTAGTTAACAGAGGAGAAAATTGATGGCCGTGTGATGAAGTAGGGCCCAAACAGTCGAATCAGCTGATCGAGGAAGGATTGCTACGGTGACAGCAACAGTGGCAGAGCTAGAAGAGTGACGTCACCCAAGGAGGGGAGAGACAGAAGTAGCGTGTGCGTTGGCGGAGGCAAGAAGGAAGGCATGGTATCAGGGAAGTGAGGAGAATAGGGAAGAGGGAGAAGATGACAGCATTGTTTCATTCGAACATGGGAGCATTTTGGTATTAGATATGAACAAATCGTTAATGCTGAAAGAAGGAATTGAATTAAGAAGTAGGAAAAGATTAGATACATTTAAGAACAGAGCAGCCTCACAATAGGGAAAAGGTACAATAAGGAGATTGGACTTCTGGAACTGTGACGGTTTAAAGAATAAATTATATGTGGGAGGCTTGAAACAGCTGTTGGCTAAGGTGGATTATCTAGCGGTAGTACAAACATGGTTAAAAGAGGAACAGATAAATATAAAGGACTTTGAATATATTGGTAGGAAAGGAGAGGTGATAGCTAGAAAGGGAAGGGTATCTGGAGGTATGGGTTTCTTTATAAGGAACAGCTTAAGTAAGGAACTTAAAGAAACATGGTCTAGTAGTAAAGAAATATTGTGGGTTGTAATGAATGTTAAGTACATAGATGGGAATGTACTTTGTATAGGAATAATATATAACCCCCCATATCCTTGCGGTTTCATAATCCTGATCTCCTTAATCAAATAAAAAAGATATAGATAGGCTGAAGGAGAAATTTGTAACTACAGAGGTAATACTAATGGGAGACTTTAATATCAGGATTGGGAAAAGTGATACATATGTTGGAAATGATTGGATGAGTGATGAAATGGTGTTTAAAAGAGAGAAATTTAGACAAAACAAGGACAAATTTGTTGATAAAGGGTGTAAAAAATTTATTGATTTTTGTGAGTTGAATGCTTTAGAAATGTTGAATGGAAAATATGGGGAAGATGAACAAGGAGCATTTACCTTTGTTAGCAATAATGGGCAGAGTGTAATAGATTTTATGTTGTGGCCTCTTAATTTAGGGCATATTTTAACAAATTTTAAGGTATTAAATTTAACCTCAACCAGCAGGCATTATCCACTGATTGTGGATTTTATGATTCACACAGCACAAGAAATAACACAATCCAAGAGTGCAAAGGTATTGTAAAAAAAAGTATATTAGTTATAAATGGAAAGAAGAATTTTGTGACACATTTAAACAGACTCTAGATTCAAATTATAGAAAGATATGTCAATGTGGAGTAACATTCATGGTAAAGAATAATCAAATAGAGAGTGGAGTGCAATGGACATCTTTAATACTATTATGCAAATGGTGGGAGAGGAAATGAAAACAAAAACGAGGGTTTACATAAATGATAAGGACTGGTTTGACGAAGAATGTAGGGTATCAAAAAGACAAGTAAAACAACTGCTGGTTAGGTGGAGGGAATTAGGTGATAGAAAATCTAGGGACAACTATATGCAAGGGAGGAACTCACATAATTTATTGTTAGAACAAAAGAAAAGGGACTGGAGAGAAAGAAATTTGATAAAGTCTCTAAATGAAAGTAATGTTAATAAGGTATGGCAGGTTCTTAAGTCAACCTATAATAAATGTGTAACTAAACCCAATATTGAGCCAGGACAATGGATGGGGTATTTTAAAACATTATATGGGGAAGACACTATAGGAATTATGGGATTTCTGGAAATAGGGAATGTTTTTGTAGAGATATTGGATGGTGAAATTAGGAATGAGGAAATAATAAAACAAGTTACTGAAGAAAAATAAAGCTACTGGAATTGATGGCATCCCAACAGAGTTTCTTAAGGAGTGATGTATTGAAACAGGAAGAGTGAACATTTTATTAGATTTATTTAATGTAATTATTAGAAAGGGCTATGTACCTAAACGACGGAGGGAAGCTATCATCCATCTTATATATAAAGGCAAGGGTAATGTAGATAAACCTAATAACTACAGAGATATTGCATTACAATCTAATACAGGAAACCTTTTTACAGGCATTTTGGCGGCTAGACTACAAATTTGGGTTGAGGAATATAATATCCTTATGGAATTCCAGTTGGGGTTTCGCAAGGGAAGGAGAACAACTGATAATTTATTTATTTATTATAAAAACGTAAGCAGATAAATAGTTAAAAGAAAAAAGGGGTAAATTGTACATGGCCTTTGTAGACTTAAAGAAAGCTTATGACCGAAATGAGTCACAACTTCTGTGGCATAAATTAGTGTTTAAGGGAGTAAGACAGCAATTGGTGAATATTCTTAAAGCATCAATCAACAATTTCAATTCCACTTATAACAGAAGCTTTATACTTGCTTTGTGCATAAAAAAAACTGTTCAAATTCCATTTGTAATTTTTTGTATAAATACCTTCGTGTCAATACTTCTTTCAACAAACTCAACTGTATTTAAACAATGCCGATTTCTTCCTTCAATCAAATACTTCTTCATTCCTATTATTGCTACAGAACGCAAACTCTTGATTCACTATGTTCACGTAAAACTGCAGCTCAGCCTCCATTCACTCCTGATAAAAGTGCATCAACATCCTTTTTCTTTACTGCTTTGGACCTGCATTAGACATTCAAACATAACACTTCGTTTTAGTGGAGATATGCTTTACAGGATGGCAAAAAGTTCATTAAGGTTGGATCTTATTGCTGTGTCTGAAATGTAGTGCAAGAAAAAGAGAACTTCTTGTGGTAGAATAAGTATAAGATTTTCAAGAAAATCCCTCCATTCAAAACCACCGTTCACATGGAACATCTTTTGAAATGTTTGATTTTCTAAAAAAAGGTTTAACAATTATGATTAAAATAATAGCATATATTAAGGATATTTACATGGAAAATAAAATGTATATTATGAATTTCTTGGGAAAAAGCTACAAAGTCCGCTTCATTTGTAAGGAACTTTCTATAATTTCATATAAGCGATAGACGAAAATGCATTACACAAAAATGTATTTCTTTTTAAAACTTACAACTTATTTAAAATAACTTCTTTTGTGTTATCACCCATTTCCATGATGTCCGTCATTAATTGCTCTTTTGATGTCATGGTAAGATACAGTCATTTCTTGTGATATCATGCAGAGAGTATGCAATTTTAAGGCCAGCGTATAGCGTCCAGTCCTTAAACATTTGGCTGCCACGGTTCTCTTTGTATCTATAATGAAATGTGTAAGCTATTTTTGGAAACACTTATCTCGATTAAAATGAAATAGACAGGAAGATAAACTTTCACAGGAGTAATTTGTACGCATATACCCACCAATAGGCTAGAGAAAGTCATGTGAATGTAACACATTGGATTTTTTTAAAACTAGCATACAACACAGTCATCTCAATATCCTCTGCATACATTTATTTGCATGGGAGTAATACAATACATACATTTTTATGACATTACACAAGCTATTTACCTGCTTCTCTTCATTTCCTGCAATCAGGAAGCACCACCCAAATTTGTATCCGAGTGTAATGAAACTGATGAGTAAGAAAAAACATTACCTATGATTAAGGGAAGCAGAATGGATAAAAATGTTATATCAAGGAAACTGCCCCATCAAATTGTATTCAGTAATTTGCAAATTTGAATATTAAGGTATACAAAACTTTGATGATAAATTTGGAATAAACATGAAATTGCACTGCTTTCAACTGATGGGTATTAATTCATTCATTCATTATCTGTTTACCCTCCTCTTATGTAGGACTTACAAGCGGGTGCCTGGGGTCAGAGGCCCATCGAGGAGCAGACACTCATGGATCAGACAGAACATCCAGGACGGGTGATCAGCCCAATGCCTGGTATGGGATGAAGGAAGTAGATGAAACGAAATGTTGGTGAAATGGATAAAAGGAAAGGTGATGATGGAGCAATTGGTGGAATGAATGGCGGGGGAAACCGGAGAACCCGGAGAAAACCCGCCCATACGCCGCTTCGTCCACCACAAATCCCACATGCAGATCCCTGGGATTGAACCCGGGTCGCCTCGGTGGGAGGCGAGCGGTCTAACCACTCGGCCACGGCGCCATGGGTATTAATAAGTTCCTAAAAATATTACTGAAAAACTATAAATATAATATTGAACAAAAGTTAGTAACAGTGAAGCGAATTCTACTTATTTGAAGTACACTGAGCAGTTATGTATGTTTCAGCTGGTGGAGGTAGGGAAGTAACGTAGGGACATATTGCTGCATATGTATACATGACACTATAAACAGACAGTTCAATCTGATTGTTCATATCATCTGCATTATTACATGAGTAGATGTTACTGTCACCATTATTAATTTCTGTATAGCTTCTGTGTAAGCAGGGTATTTATCCCATTGAGATGATAGCCAAAAAGTTCACACTAGAACAAAGGGATTTTTAAGGACAACACATATTTGAAAACTCTGTTGAGAATTCTGTATGGAGTAACATTGAATTACGAGAGAGATAGTATTGGACTTCTTAGATTTAAAGAAATTACTTTGTTAAACATTGGATTACCTATAGGTTTTTCAAATTTGACAACACAGTAAAGCTCTTATCACAAGTTTAACAATGGTCTGCCTTCTTACCCTCAAGAATCAAATGTCTTTTAAAATTTGACAAGTGGGTAAAACTCTTATCACAAGTTTTACACTGGTGTGGCTTCTTACCCGCATGAATCATATTATGCCTTTTGAGACTTGACAAGTGAGTAAAGCTCTTATCACAAGTTTTACACTGGTGTGGCTTCTTACCCTCATGAATCAAATTATGTATTTTCAAATAGGACAACTGAGTAAAAGTTTTATCACAAGTTTTACACTGCTGTGGCTTCCTACCCTCATGAATCAAATTATGTACTTTCAAATTTGACAACGCAGTAAAGCTCTTATCACAAGTTTTACACTGGTGTGGCTTCTTACCCTCATGAATCAAATTATGTATTTTCAAATAGGACAACTGAGTAAAGCTCTTATCACAAGTTTTACACTGGTGTGGCTTCTTACCCTCATGAATCAAATTATGTCTTTTGAGATCTGACAACCGAGTAAAGCTCTTATCACAAGTTTTACATTGGTGTAGCTTCTTAGCCTCATGAATCAAATTATGCCTTTTGAGACTTGACAACTGAGTAAAGCTCTTATCACAAGTTTGACATTGGTGTAGCTTCTTAGCCTCATGAATCAACTTATGCCTTTTGAGATCTGACAACCGAATAAAGCTCTTATCACAAGTTTTACAGTGGTGTGGCTTCTTACCCTCATGAATCAAATTATGTATTATCAAATATGACAACCGAGTAAAGCTCTTATCACAAGTCTTACACTGATGTGGCTTCTTACCCTCATGAATCACACTATGCCTTTTGAGATCTGACAACTGGGTAAAGCTGTTATCACAAGTTTTACACTGATGTGGCTTCTTACCCTCATGAATCAAATTATGTATTTTCAAATAGGACAACCGAGTAAAGCTCTTATCACAAGTTTTACATCGGTGTGGCCTCCTACCCTCATGAATCAAATTATGTATTTTCAAATATGACAACCGAGTAAAGCTCTTATCACAATTTTTACACTGGTGTGGATTCTTACCCTCATGAATCAAATTATGCCTTTTGAGATCTGACAACCGAGTAAAACTCTTATCACAAGTTTTACACTGGTGTGGCCTCCTACCCTCATGAATCAAATTATGTATTTTCAAATATAACAACCGAGTAAAGCTCTTATCACAAGTTTTACACTGTTGTGGCTTCTTACCCTCATGAGTGAAATTATGCCTTTTGAGATCTGACAAATGAGAAAAGCTCTTATCACAAGTTTTACAGTAGTGTGGCTTCTTACCCTCATGAATCAAATTATGCCTTTTGAGTCTTGACAACTGAGTAAAGCTCTTACCACAAGTTTTACATTGGTGTAGCTGCTTAGCCTCATGAATCAAACTATGCCTTTTGAGATCTGACAAATGAGAAAAGCTCTCATCACAAGTTTTACACTGGTGTGGCTTCTTAGCCTCATGAATCAAATAGTGTCTTTTCAAATGTGACACACGGGTAAAGCCCTTCTTACAAATGTTGCATTTGTATGGCATTTCACCAATATGAATCAAATTCTTTTGTTTCAGATATAAAACCATGCTGCTAATTTCCCCATAATTGCATTTACCAGATTGTTCCAAGTGAACTTCTTGTACAATTGGTATTTCTGTGACATTACTTTCCTGACTTTCACATTCAGGATGATCCTTTCCATTACAGAAGCTTATGTTTCTTCCTGGCACTTCAGCAGAGGGCAATGGCGATTTACCACTGCTATCTCCACAAACTGCTTCTGTGTATAATCTGAAATGTTGTACGACATCTAGATCAAGTATAATAGAAAATTAAATCTGAAAACAGAATTTCAGTTTGCTAACAGGAGGTACATGTTCAGAAACAAGTTGCAAGTGTGGTTAAAATTCTTCATGTAAATAAATTATTGTTCATTACAATTGAATGAACTTTGTCAATCCATAATATCATTAGATAATTAACAAAATCTTTCAAATGAAAACATGTTGTTTATGGAAATACATGGAATGTCCGCTACATGGACTGAGAATTTCACCAAATTCCAGGTATATTTAAACAGTTACTATTTCTAAGAATGTGCTCATCAGCAAGTCAGAACACTTGATAACAAGCGAAGAAAAGTCGGTTCACCACTACACACAAGCAAGGAGAAGCTGTAAGAAACAAGGACAACAAAACTTATCACTTGGAAGGATCTTCCAACAGCATTTGGATTGCAGTCTTTCTTTCTTTATGAAAGAAGAACACTATATCCTGTCTACTATGAAGGATTATGGTTGAGGCAAAAGCTGCTTATCACAGAAATATTCTATAATCTGTCTGAAATGTACTTCCACATGACATTAATGTGTGAATGGCTGGAAGAGATTCATGAAAACTGTTCCTTATAGTCCAGACTTATCCCTGTGACTATCATTTTGCGGAGGGGGGCGGCGATTATATGATAGCACAGCAATGGAGGGGTTCTGCTCACACTTCTCCTTTCTTCAAGGAAGAAATAAAAATATATCAATTCAATAGAAAACGTGTACTTTGAAATAAAAGACTATGTAGAAACGTGATATATTATTGTTTTCATCATTTCAACAAATTATTTAAAAAAAAAAAATCAATGTCTTATTTAACATTACTTTCTTGCTGTTTATTTTTATCTCTCGTCTAGTAGGTATCTGTTTCTACAAATCTTAACTGTAAAGGTTTCATTACACGTTCTCTTATAGGTACAAGGAGGCTGAAGGAATATTCAAGTCTTTAACAAGTGGGTCGGTCACTAAATTGACAGTCTTCGCAATTACAAGAAAAAAAGAATTCAAACCAACAGCAACAAATACATCAGAAATGGTTAATACCACAAACACAATTGACATAGACTATGTGTTTTAGTCAGAACTGTACTTTTTATGTGTTAAGTGTTATCTATCAAAGGGCTTCACAAGCTATTCACAGAAAATTGAAGACGGATGTTTTATTACTCTGCGAATATATTATTCCTATGGCATTTTAATCAAAATGAGAAAATCTAAATTGAGGAAAATGGAATGTAAACGTCAGTTTGGGATGCGACGATTTTCTTGACAATCTATTTGTTGCATATATATGCAAACCATTGATAGCAAACTTAGTATTTTGAGTGTTATGCTCTCACAAACACACATATATCTGTCTTATAAAAATGCTTGTGTTCGTTTCAGGGGACTTTAAAACATAGATCTCACTGAAATCTTGACAATGAATTTTTGGATGGAACATAATAAATCCCCTAATTACTCCGGGTATGTAGCAGAGAAAGTAAAAAATCAGTTTGTATTGATCGACCCTCATATAAGGGTATAAAACCTCCATACTACTGCAAGATCTGTGGTCTGAATCATACAACAAGAATGAAGCATAGAACAAATTTTAATATGTAATTTGATGGATGGATTGATTATAATATTCATACTTCTGTCAGTTCAAGAACCCGGGAAATGTGCTGAAACATAAATGTGAAAGGTATAGAAGAATTAAAGGAAAATTTAATACATGAAGCAAGTCTTACCTTGATTTTACTGGAGGGAAGTCTCCATCCTGTAAGAGAATAATTCAAATGTACAGTTTCACATAATCTCTATACACATTTAAATGTCCAGCATAACTGGTTATATGTTAAAGTAACAGGTTTGATTTGTTTATATATTAGTATATGGTATTAGGAGATATGTGAAAAGTATAATTTGACATTTCATCATGTAATGGGGTATAAAAAACCAAGCAATGGAGAAAGTGTTTAGAACTAGAGAAATTTTTTGCTTTAGAGATCACAACACTGGCAAATATGATTTATCGAGTATTTTGGAAAACTAAGGCAGAAATGCTTGAGGAGACATTAGGAGGAAAGAGGAGAGCAATAAATCGAATTCTTCATTGCCAATAATCTGGGTGTTGAGGTTTATAATATACTAGGTTTGAAAACAAGAATTTTAGAAATCTGATCCTGCATCAATGATTTAAGAGTGGATTGAGTCCATTCTACAAATTGTAAAGAGATTATTAATAATCATGCTGCTGCTGACGATAACAATGATGATGATAATAACAATACATTCACATGGGTTTTTAGAAATACAGGGTTTGTCCACAGCGCAGTCAGTTCTAGAAGATTGTATTCCATTCAAAATAAAGAGAAGAACAATTGCAAGCACGCACGTGTTTGTATATCAAACACTTCTCTCCCCTAATAAGATTTATTAGGTGCTACATACTACAGTTTAGAAACGACAACTGCCTTGCTTCCAATGCAAAACAAGGTTTGAAATGGTAGCATTTGAGAAGCAAAAGTAAGAACTCTTTTAGCTGCATGAATGGCAGTCAGTCACATTTGACATTTTGTAAATGAATACACTTTTACTTCTTGTTGTTGGTGTTTTGTTTAGTTTTTTAATTAAAATTTTAAACAAAATAAACACAAATCATGATGATTTATGTTTAAGGGCATTCAACTACTGGGTCATTAGCACACTTGTAAAACAGATAATGGCAAAAGCCATAGACACAGATCAGCATAAAAAAATCATGGCTAAGGCCAGATAAAGATGAAAATAAAAAAATTATAACAACCACCAGAGATATCGATCAATATAGAAGCATAGCAAAAGTCAGAAGTAAATATGAATACACAGAAAGTAAATAACACCTGATGGATGTAGGAATTGTAGACTTCCAGTATGCCATCATCCAAGGTTCTCCACGAGATGTCGCACCCTCTCCCCCTTAGGAAAGATGCTACACATTACAATATTGTGTTGTCCAAGCTCCTCAAAGCCAACAGCTGCAGGCCTTTGATAATAAATGGAGCTGTTCTTATAACCTTTGTCCAGTACGGTGCGAAAGCAGGAAGTGAACATTGAATGGGTTGGCATAGATTTGAGCGCACAGCCTACCAGGGCATTATGCCGATACTGCAGAGTAAGTTCTGCCTATTTGGCATACAGACTCACAAATGGGCTAGTTGGAAAAGCACCGATAGCTACTCAAATGCCACATTTAACGGACTGCTCTTAATTAAGATGGTCATACCAAGGAATAAATGATACACAAATAGCCTATCTTGGCTCGAAACAGTGCACGATACAGTTCGCAGTAAAACAGTCTGATGGGGTCCCCAGATGTGCCATTTAATACCTGCAAGATATTTAGACAAGGTCACATCACTATGCTACATGTGATGACCAGCTAAGGTTCCTATCAAAGGTCAAGCCCAGGAATCAAGTCTCATCTGCAAATGGCAGTAAATCGAGCGAAGGTGGTAATCGTCTCCCACAGTGCCAGAAGTTAATGCAGATGGACTTCAGTGGAGAAACGTAAGCCATTTTTAGAATTCCAATCTTGAAGATTGTCTAAACATTGCTGCAGACGGCATACGCTGAGAAGTACAATAGACGGCAAAGTCATCCACGAATAAACATGAAGATACCCCTGGAGGAATACATTCCAAGATAGAATTAATTACTATAGCAAACAGTGTAACCGCTTAATACCGAGCCTTGAGACATGTCGTTCTCTTGAATAAAAAGGTTTGCAAAAACCATGCCGATCTTTACTCGGAAAACGCGGTCTGTCATAAACTCTTGAATAAGCATCCACGGATGTTACAGCTGTGGAAGGAATGTAGTATTCCTGCTTGCCAACATGTACCATAAACCTTCTGAAGGTCAAAAAGACGGCATCACTTTGAAAATTCTTCAGGAACCCATTTTGAGTCTGCGTCGATAGTGACACAAGGAGTCAAGGGTTGAACGGCATCGTGTTGGTCAGAAGGTTGTGAGTTTCCAGCCACCATACCAAATGTCCATTGATCATGCATTCCATCACCTTGCAGATGCCACTGGTGAAGGAAATAGGACAGTAGCTGCACGAAATAGGACGGTCCTTTCCAGGTTTCAAAATAGGTATGATGGTGGCCTCCTGCCACTTATCTGGAAAAGTGGTGTCAACCCAAACAAGATTATAGACGAGTAGGAAAGTCTTACCTTCAGGAGGGAGCTATTGCAACATTCATACATGGATACCATCTGGTCCTGGCGCCAATAGTTGCGAAGATGAAAGGACATGTTCTAACTCTACCATGGTAAAGAGACAATTGTAATCTTCAAGGTTTCAGAACAAAACGAGAAATCTTGAGATTCCATCTGAGCGTTAACTGGAAGAAACTCGGGCAAATAGTGATCTGAGCTAGATACTTGAGCGAAAGCACTGCCAAATGTATTAGCCACATCAAACTTATCAACAACAGCTCCTGAAGATGTGAGAAGACCAATGATGGGCATGTGGGTCGATTTTCCGACTACACGCATAACTTATCCCATATGACAGAGGAAAAGTGTATGTCATTAAATGAAGCTACAAACTTGCTCCATGATATCTTTGCTATCCTTAATAACTTATCTATATTTGGCGCGCATTTTCTTGTATTCATAAGATTATCCAGTGTAGGGCGACAATGGAAAATCCCAAGAGCATTCCTGTGAACAGAATGGCACAGCAGCATTCAGCCGTCTACCAAGGGAGCGGAAATCGACAGGGATGGGCACTCGACTAGGGAATAGATTGCTCAGAAGCAGCAGAAAGAATCGTCTCTGTGAAATGTTGGACTACAAAAGTCCACAGTCATCCTCATTGTAAGTGAACACAGCCAACTGGAAATAAAGGTTCCAGTTGCCTTGATTAAACGCCATCCAGGCAAGTACATGGAACATATATCTGGTATTAAGAGACTAATAAGAAGGGGAAAGTGGTCACTAAAGTGTAAATCAGAGATGACTCCAATGTAAAGAAGTGTAGTGAACAACTGCTATATCAAGGTGTGAAAAAGTATTAAAGGACTCTGAAATAAAAGATATGCTCTCCGGTATTCAGAAGGTTTAGGTATAATTATCCAAAAATTCGGCAATTAATTTGACCCTCGCACAAGCCTGAGGTGAGTCCCAAAGAGGGTGATGGACATGGGTGTCTCCCACCAACAAAAAAAGGTTTTGGCCATTGGGAAACTAGATCGTCTAAATCAGTGCACAAGAGGTCGTCAAATAAATAGTACAAACGGTAAAGCAGAGGGAAGTACTGACTGTAGGGACACAGATTTCATGAATGTATTATCTCTGATGATCAGCATAGTGCTCCTGTGCACAGGAATACCCTCTTCTGGTGTAAAATCACACAGTGCTGGGGGAGATACTGTCTAATTTGAAAGCTGTCTTGTGGACAGAGTTTAGTCCTTTGCAAACATAAGGCGCATAGTTGTTGAGCAGAAGTTCTAGCTCTGGTCAATGTGATCTAATTCCATGACGACAAGTTTTCAATCTGAAGTGGTTATTACATTGAGGATAGTGGTGGACAAATCAATTTACCATTTTTCTTTGGTGTTGGGCTAACACCTTTAGCAGAGGCTTCATCCTGCCTCTTCTTTACTGTCAGTGGGGCAGAATTGCCCTGCTGCATCTCCTCCACAGGGAGGACTCCTTTCCAATAGAAAATTGTGTTTTGAGAACCTTGAACCAATTGGAAGTAGGGATTGCTAATCGGAGTCCATCCCAGAAGATGGCTAAGAAAAGGATCTCTGTGGAGATGGTCATAGACCTTTCTTTCCTTTGGATGTTTCGGGTACACTTTGAAGTTGGATCTGGTATAGCATCTTGAATTTTCATGGGCTTGCCAGGCTTATGTGTGGAGGTTGACGGTTGACATTGCGATCATACTGGAGAAATCTTGGCAGATGCTGATGCAGGTGGCGATGTCGAGGGCTTCAACAATCTTATCAGAAATGGTGGCCTCGTGGATATTGCTGGTCTGAGTTGTGATTTCTTGACTTGGTATCAGTCCGCAGGACAGAGGTGAGCAGATGTGCAAGAGTTTCCGGGCTTTCAGGAGGGATATCTTCTGGTTCGCTCGTTCCTTTGCAAAAGACTTGATAAATATTTACCGCTGCAGTAGATGTGCATGCTCCATCGTGAACGCATGTAGATTCACCATCGTAGAAATCACTGGTGGATCCAAAGCGCTGACACTTAAAGCATCTCAGCGGGTTCGGGATACACGGCCTGACTTTAATCTTTGAGCAAGATCTACCCGATCAAAGCTAAGGAACAGGGCACAAATTCACCCTTTCCTTCCCTGGATGCGATATACAGCTGTCACAACTTGCTCTCCAAGAATCTCTTTAATGGTCTAGCATGCAATGCGCGGGTGTGCATCTCAACCAGAGGCTGAGCAGATGTGCAATTGCAACTCCCAGTGCATGGCTTCACTGAACCAGCAATTTTATCAAGAACCTTTTGAACTGTAAAAGGGTTCACTGATGAAAACTTCTTCCCTTTCTCTGTTCTATTTATAACCAAGTAGCGAGGGCCACTTGACTCGACTACTTCTTTTCCATTCTCGTTGATTGGTTTAGCCATGAAAATGAATTTGCTTCTCACCAACCACGAAGCCCAAAAAGGGGATATAGCAGGTGCACTGTCCCACTAACCCTGGAGTTTGGTTAAAAACCTAGTTCTGGCCAATTACCTAGGGGTAGGTTGACCTGTTTGGGTGAAGCAGAAACCAAAGTGATGTGTTGGAAATGCACATCCTCCCTGAAAGCTGTATACACAGAACAAACCAGGCTCAGATATGCATCCCTCACCACAAGGAGAAGCCCGTGTTGAGGAAGTCAGGGTGGCTCAGGTGAGCCAAACCCATACCTTCAGTTGCAGGGAATAAACACAAAGCAGGAATTCAATTGTGGCCAATTTCAATATGCAGATCTGTTTATTTCATATCTGGGAACAGCCAATGTGCAGTTTTAATGGGCAATGGGTTAAAGCTTTCTGTTATCTTCAAATAACTGAGCTTCCTTTTGAAATCATGTATTATTCATTTAATTCTGTGTTTCAAGTGTAACTGTTCATCATATGCTTCAATATTTTGGTATAGTTTCAACAAAACATCCCTCAAGTATCTTATAATTTTCAAGAACTATCACCATTACTTTCAATACACATTCACAAACTCTCTTGTCCTTATTAATTTTGTATTACGTAATTTAAATATTTTACCCAGTGTAATAAACAAAAATTGTAACTTACCTTAATGTCATCATGTACAGATGAAGTTTCCATTTCCAGCCACCAGGGTTCATCTTTAATTTCTATTTTGTTATGCACTTCATGATCACTGCACTTCATTACAGGATCCTCTGAAAGAAATTCTCTCTCGTTTTGTGAACCAAAGTCTGAAACCAGATTCTGTTCCTTAATTTCTGTTTTTATATCTATCTCACAGTTGTTGCTGCATGAAACAGTTTCAGACTTAATCTGTTTTACGAGATGTTTCGTAAAACATTCTGTTTCTTTCTGTGAACAAAAGTCTGGAAAAGGAGTCTCTAATTTAATTTTTGTTTTGATTTCCACATCACAATCATCGCCCAGGAGCACAGCATCAGTGTTTCCCTTCATTGAAATAACCTTGAGATAGAAATCTCTCTCATTCTGCGAGGCTATGTTGTCTGAGAGAGGATCCTCTTCTTTGATTTCTATTTTGGTACCCATTTCACAACTGTTGCAGTTCTTAGTTTCATTAAAAAGTCTGTGGAGAAAGAAACATGTTATGTATACCATAAAATATCTTTAATTTTAGCATCAGCTTCCTTGAATTCATCAGCCATACATCTCCACTGTTCTTTCACAAATAAAACTACTACTTTGAAACTTGAATCAGGCTTGAAAAATTCAATGTCATGAGCACGACCTGAACCATGGATCTTTGTCTCTTTATGCCAATGCTATTACCACTCCAGATACTGTACGAGCATTAAACTTTCTCATCTGATGGTTTACCTTCAAGGCAATCTCAAATATTAGATATACCTCAAAGGCAGCTTGTAATGTTGAAGGTTAATTTGTGTTTTGATAATTACACTTGCAGCAAATAAGTTGAGAAGTTAACCCTAATAGTCATTAACTATAAAGCATCTACAACATTACAAGTCACCTTTGAGATGTGATAGCTGTGTATTTGATATCAGCTTTAACACACTATTGCTGCTCTTCCTTGAATTCCTAAACTGGATTTTGTATCCCTTTCTCCGGTACCACAACCAAAGCGAATTGAATAGCACTGATTGTTAGAGTGATACAAAATGGACTAGCCAAGTGTCCCAGCGCCTGCAGTCAAAGGATGGGGAGGACCCAAGTAGGATAGCCGGTGTGATGGCATGTTCGGACGCTGAAGGGGTCATATTTGACCGCAATTGCATGGATTTTGCTTATTAAAAAAAAAGAAACACTACAATTTTATTGAAACAAATTGATATTTTTACAATATAAAACAGCTATAAATAACTCAATTGTATTGCCTCAAAGATAGCATAACATGAAATCAAAAAATAAAATTCCATTAAAAAAAACCTAACAAAAAAAAAAAATCTTTGTAATGAATATGACACATCAGGCTATAAAGAGTTTAAGCTTTCTATGGGCATTTTGCCATCGCACGTCTTGGTAAGAACATTGACTCAGATCAGCAAAACTCAATGCTTTGAGCCCTGCTGTAGAATTAAATTTTTCAAGTTTGATTCAGCTTTCCAACTTAGTCCTTAGTCATAAAGAACAATTATCAAAATAACACAAACCTACTTGCTGTAAGGTCAGGTCTAGGCCTGAAAATAAGTATAGTCATCCAGCTCTGAACATTTTGAATAAGTATGCTGGCTAATGGATTCAGTAAAATTATAAAAAATTACATGTATGACATCGAGGCAGTTATAATATAACATAATGAGAAATTTACCTGATGTATTGCTTGAATATATTTGTTGTTCACTTAAGTTACATAATTAATATGTTTATCATGTTTTCTTATTTGTTGTTCAATATATTTATGTATTTTATTTGCATATGTTTGGAAAAATGGGTAAAATATCAAAACAACAGAAATTCAAGACTTACAAGGCCAACCATAACAAAAACTGTCAATAAGGAAAATTTGTAGCTTTTGTCAATAAGGACCAAGAATACTTATTGATGAAATGCCAAGAAGATGACAGTCATATATAAGGTAACTTTGAGGAAGAAAACCACTGATTGCCTCTCATAGTGACCATCACCTAACACATCAGTATTCCAGACATATTATATCTTATATATCTTCAGCCAGCGAGTTTTTGTTTATTAAAATAATAATAATATTGTTACAATTATAAAATATAATTGGAAATGAATAAAAGAGCAGAACTTAAGAATGAACTAATTTGTTCCTAAGTAGCCTTCCCGTCACCATCTCATCGCTTAAACTACAAAACTGCAGCAATCAACTTCACAATGTGAAGCTATTTTAAAAGAATATCACAATCAATGAGCATAATTAAAAACTGCCACAATATTATTTATATCACACTTCCTCTCTCTGGATCCCATTTCAAATCACTGAGTCATCTGACTTACATTATTTTTGATAATCATGATGAAGCTGGGCACTTACAAAAACAAATGAAATGCAATGTTACTATAACGTTGATTATGTTATTACCAATTTTGTTTGCTGGAAAAGCTCTGTTAGTTTGATGCTAATCTGGTACATGTAGGAGACAAGAACAGGCAATAGCAAAGCTAAGGGGGCCTGTGTTTTCTAGATTTATTTCAAGGTTAGCCTTAGGTTTACTATGTCTATGAAGTGATGTTACTGTAATTAGATATCACCTAAGCAGCAGTTAGCTCTTTGTAAGGCTAACAAGTTCTAATATTCTTATTTATTTTTTCTAACAAATATCTACAGTTCAGATTATATTAATTTTCTACACAGCATATACTTCTGTGAGTGCACAGCACAGGTATATCCTTACACTTAAAGTGCATGTCGGAATTAAACCCAAACAGGGTTAAATATACAAATTTCAATTCCTATGAGCCACTAGGTCTGAAAGCCTCAGCTCGTCTCTTACTTATTTTGAAGTTAAACGGATAAATGCAGAAAGTTAATTAGCAATTTTCTTTTAAATTTTGAAATTCATTTATGCTTCTAATACGGAAGAAAGCATTTTGTAATAGTTGTTGAAGTTTCATACTTTTCAGTTTTCAAAATATTGCCAATCCGTTATAATGGACGCCATGCACCAAAATTGATAGATTTCTATACAATGCGGTGGTTTAGTGCTTACGTAATATGTTTTTACGTGAATTATTAGAACTTGAAGATCTTATATTGTGCTGCTTTTGTTTTGTTTGGTTACATAATTTTAACTGCCCCACGTATGGGAGTCAATTATATAATAGTTTACTTGTATATGTTTGTATTTGTTAGCCCCACGTTGTGGTAGCCAATTTGCAGTGGTATACTTATAATGTTTGTGTATTTGTGTTTACTTCACGCGTTGAAGCCATCTTGTGACGTGATTCATTTGTTAGGTTTGTTAGCTCCATCTGGTGTTAGCAATTTGCGGCGGTATTAGTATTCGTTTGAAAGAATGCTACTGTTATTTTATTTAATTTTGGTTCTCTGTCCTCCGGCTAGCTATTATCTTTTTCTTGGGTCGAGCACTTCTCTTTATACAGGTTGTGTAAACGGAAAGGAATCTTTTATCCAAAGATAACACTGATGAAGAAATTTGTTTTACACTTTTATTGTCGAGCACGTTAACTATCACATTTACACATTGATCTTGACACTCGCCAAACTGAAACTGTTATAGTAACTTCATTACTGATAATTCTTAATTTGCGTACTTCAACTTTTTGTATAATTAACTTTATAACACTTGAGATTTTTCATAACTCTGTTACGCGTAACCTGCAAATTGATATCCGAAGTGTGCCGTACAAATACTTTCGACGAACTGACGGGAATGCGACGTGTAGTGTACAAAGAATTTTGATGAACTGACGGACCGAAGGCGAAGTGTAATGTATTGAGATTTTCGATGAACGGGGGGCGATCTACCTCTAACCTACTCTTTTATACACATTCACCCAGATATGCCTAAAGATTATAACTGAACTGCAATTGGCTAATAAAACGCGCCAACATTAGCGTCTATTTTAATATCCAATGAAAATTATAAATACATATGCTCTAGGGAAATGTTCCAGAATATTCTAAAAGAAAAACGCGCCAATATTACGTAACTTCCTCGTTTCCAATAATGATAAACAGCTCACCCCCTCACTGCATTATTGCACGCTATTATTGTCAGTTTCAGTAAGACATTAAAAACTTACTTCTCAACAATAATTACAATAAACAAACATCTCAAATCAATGTCACATAATAATGCATATTCATACTATAGTCACTCTTTACATTTAAATAATTTGTGATACAAATTACTGCATCAACAAAGCAGAAGTGATGGTAATAGTAAATTAAGCAATATGTGACTAAAGGCTTATTTATTAATGAAGTAAACTGAATTGCACAAATATTAATAAAACGTAATGCATAACTGCAATTTTTTCTGAAAAGTACAAAAGAAATATACATAATACATAATAGCTATATTTTTATTGAAGCAATTTACTGAATGTGATATTCTCTGAAGCATTTTGGATGAAAACTTAATTTACATTTGCTGCAAGTGAACTTAGCTTTCTTTTTACACAATGCACATCTCCTGTCTGTTTCATTTAGTAGTGGCCAATGGTTTATTCTAACAAAATCTTTCTTTGGTGAGGGAAGGGTTTTCCTTGATGAGATGCCTCCCTGTTCATTTTCAACAAGATTACGGCTATGTAATGCCAAAATCTCAGGAGACCTTCAGAGCAATGTGGGTGTATCTTGTGGTGCAGCAGTCAAGCACTAACATCTAGGAAGTAAGAAAATATTGGCACCACCATTTCCTCTGTCTCATACGTGACCGATAAGCTGCCAAGTTAATCCACCTCTCCCATTCCTTTGTTGTATGACAAAAAGTGAGGGTTGTGGTACGGAGAGTTTGCTTTGGTTCTCACTTGACCACTTAGTCACGGTGTCAATTTTCAAGTCTTCATAATTTGTAGCAGCGGTGACTACACCGTTGTCATTCCAATGAACTAGAAGTACGTTACCACTGTCTCTATAATCATATGAGCCTCTCGTTTCCTTTTTCATAATTATTTTGTTTTTGAGAGGACGATTCTCAATTCAGTTTTCCTGTCATATATTCCTCTTGAAGCTACATGTCTCGTTAATTTGACAGATGTAAAATAATTATCAAAAAATATTTTATGTTCTTTTTCTGGCTGAATTCCAGCTACCTCAATTAGGGACAAGACAACACTCCCAACAAGTCTCTCATTTTCTTCACTGGTGTACAATTGAAATGCTAGCAAGTAACCTGTATTGGAGCAAATGCCCAATTTTGGAATTGGAAATGTATCGGCTTTCCTCTGATATACTGTTTAACATAATATTGAATCATACTTTCATCAATGGAGACGTTCTCTTCTAGACCACCATGTTTCTTATAAGCAGCGTCCAAAACGTTAGTAGTGGCCTGAGTTTGAAAAGTCGGTCAGTGTTGTCATTTAGATGTAAGGGCCTCAATATTTACTCAAAACAATTACACCTAGTACCTTCTGACAACAATGTAGGTGAATCATTTTCTTTTAACCAGTACGTTTGGATATCCCAACATCAAAATTCCCCCAATAACAGTAAGAAGTTCCTTTTGACTCATTACAAGTAAGGAATTTTTCTTTAATGCATATCAATTTATCTGTGGGATAAGTAGATCAATGATTTGACCATTAAAATAATCAAAAGAAATCTAATCGTATTTCACATGCCCTTACTTCATATGATGGGAGTATAGCTGTAGAGTTGGTCTGCATGTCACCAACGGATTTGATTTTGTCCATTTAGGGCTTGCTTCTTCCATGTTACAATAGTAGTCGGTGGTGGTGGCAGTGCCAGTACAGAACCCACTGCCTAAGGGGCAGTAGCCAAAGAAACATTTGGTAAATGGTGTACACCTTCATTGCGATACAACAGCTTGCATCGACTTCGCTTTACAGGTTTTTCCAATTCCTCTACTGGATTTTCTCATTGGTTTTTGACAGAGAAATTGATTACTTTTTCAGCATCCGTAGATGTGGACTGTACTTTACTTCACATATTCCCACCCAGATGGCTCAGGTTGACATCATGTTCATCATTGTCTGCATCTGCTTTTAACCCATCTTCAGGACGAGTAACAAAAATTAGTTGTTCACTTTCAGGTTCAAGGTCATCAAAATCTCCAGTATCTGCTTACTGAGAGACTGAAAATGATTGCGAGAAATAATTTCAGTACCTGCACACGCATAAAACCATGAGGAAAACTAACATTTTTCTAAATAAAATGTACAGAGTGAAAACCATAATAAAATAACAATTACAGCTTGGAAGAAACAAAAGAAATAGGTACAAAATAAAAGTTTACTATAGTAGAGTAGGTACAGTAAAAATAAATAAATAAATAAATTGTATAATAAAACAATCGACAAGAAACTGGATTCGAACCACGAGCAAAACTATAAAAGGGATTACGAGCTATACTGCTTACCACCTGAGCCAACAACCAACATTGTCATTACAGCGCATTTTACTGCTTATACATGACTAACTTACCCACATACGTCTGTTTAAATGGACGTATGCCTCTAAGAGTTTGTACCGCAACACTAGTATCATTTCGCTGGCGGTGGTGTATCTCAAAACATGCATACACATATTTAGCCATTACCCAAGGATTCTAATTTTTTCAGTAATTAAAGAGTTATAAATGATTAACTTACCTCTTGTGCATCTTAATCATATTTTCTGAACCAAATCTACCAGAAACACTTACTCAACTACTTTCAGCCTGAAGCTAATGATACCAAGATGAAATACATCATTCAATTTAAACAACCCCAAAATTAAGATTTCCTTAACGGACACTATGCACTAATGGATTAAAGATCATTGCTAGAAATGGGAGGTAAAATCAAGCCATTTTACAAATTTACAACACATATCTAGTAGATCAGTCCAAAGAATATCTTGTGGTATTATAAAAATATGTGAGGAAATTCATTTGTTTGTTTACCATCAACTGGTATGTTTCCAAAAGTGTACTTACATAGCTTTAACAAACTTTCCTCACATTTTCATAAGCATTTGAGTGATGTCATGATAAATTTTGAGCACCTACTTTGAATAAATGCCAATCTAACTTTAGTAGTAGACTCTGTTGTAAGATATTCTGGCAACACTCCATTCCTTCCGCTATGTTGCTATTGCCAATGTTGGCAACAGAAAAACGGCACACAGAATGCTCCCATAATACCTCAGGTGGGATGCGTGTGTAAGTTTTTTATAAGGAACAAAAGTGCCAATAACTATCATAAATGTATTAAAATATGTTAGGTAAGGTGGATTACGTGGTCTTCAAAAGTGACATCATACTTCTCCTACAGATGTCACTATACGACATTCTCTAGCTGCGTGTGGTTTCCAGTTTACAAACAAAAGCTGCCAATGCTATCGAGCGTGCATTCCTAAACTTTAGATTTCTGATTCACAGGAGGTTAAGTTAGGTTTAGTTTTTCTATATATGTATATATAAGCTTAGGTTAATTAGCAATTACCTCACATCAAAGCATGTGAGTATTGCTCGGGTATGTTGCTAAGCTTAGGTTTGTGATTCATGGGGGTTACCATTTGGTTTAGTTTTATATATAAAAGCTCTAGTTTCCTTCACTGAGACATCATCTCCTACTAAATCAGTGGATATACTGCAGTATCACATCATATACACATGTAACACACACATACACTGCACTAATTTTATTTCTTTAAAACCATCATCACACATAATAAACAATGAACCTTACGTATTTTCACAAATTTATGGCATATTTTGTTACTTTTGTTCCATATTACTGACTGCATTGTCTTTCTGCTACCAACGTTGCTGAAAATACAATCGAGGGGCCCTAAGCTACAAAGCATAGCTGAGGGATGTCTTTTAGAAGGAGAGGACTGAAGCAGTTGTGGCCTACGATGACAGAGTGTAGCTGTAGAATCTGCATGCCTAAATCTTGAATGGTTTGTCTTCCTTCAAAATGTCACCAAAACCCACCAGAAACCACTATATAAGAATGGTCACATAAAAGGGAGAGTAAGTGGTAACTAATACCGCTACAGGAACATACCAAAAGTATGTTTAAATTTTAAACTGCTGGAAAAAAAAAAAACGAGCTCCTGGGTGCGAGATTCAAGAGGAAATCAATCTCTACTGTTGATGCAAAGTACAATGTTTACCTCAGCCCTCTAAACAATGCTCCTGCTAAAACACAGAGGGCTCATTAAAGCTACATGGGCAAGAAACTGTAAATTAATGGAGGGTGAAATATGGGTAAAGGTCTCAAATTACACAACATGGCCAACATTAGTTAGCAAACCAAACTAGTAATGAACTGATCAGGTACAAATAGATGTAAATTGAAAATATTGTATCCTAATGCTAGGAGTATTAAAAACAAATTTGAGCAGTTACAATTAATACTTATGAAAACAGGCCATGTTGATGTTATCATAATTGTTAAAACATGGTTAACGGAAAATGAAACTCACTTCTATAATCTCAAAGGGTACAATATAATTCACTTAACGCATGCTCAAGAAGGTGGAAGTTTATCCATATTTGTTAATTACTTGGTTGAAAAAGAAAGGCTAGTGAATAAATATCATATATATTGGCACTTACCATTGCAAAATATAATAACAGAGTAAATATTATTGGTGTGTATAATCCAAAATATACTAACACAGTTGAATTTCTGCTGATTTTGAGAATGTCTTGATGCTGAAATCGAGAGGTGATACATTTGTACTTGGTGATTTTAATCTTAATACTGTTGAATCTACTAATTAAGTTAACACATACTTAAGAGCTTCAACCTCACTTTACTTAGCTACAACTTGCTTGCTATTAGATCATGTATTGACTGAACCTACAGATGACAAGCTACTTCTCTGATTTCAGTGACCATAACACACTCATTCTTCATATAAATGCATTCTGTGCACTCATGCTTGTTACCAAAATTAACAACTACCTTACTAGCATGCCATTTGGAAAAGGTAATGATGATGTAAATACCGTAGCTTTCAATTGTATTAAAACAGGAGAAGCAAATTGCTCATATAAGAAAGTGGTCAAATGAAACCACAAATTACGGAAACCAGAATAAACAATGAATTTTTGATATTGATAAAGAGAAAGGACTCGCTGTATGCCAAAACCAAAAAAATTAATACATGTAATAAACACATATACTGATTATAAAGAAGTGTCAAGACAGATACAAATAATCAAAGAAAAAACATGTGGAATATTGCTAACACTAACATTATTATTATTATTGTGTGTCCAATCAAATTAGATTATGTCTATACTGGCACGCAGGATGTCTGTAATGCACTAAATCATTTCTATGTTAATATTGCTACTAATTTAGCACCAACAATCGACACTCAGTCTTTTCCTACATCCTACTGATATACTTGAAGTCAGTGATATAATTAATAATCTTAAAAACCCATGTTCTACCACCGACTATAATATTATAGTTAAGAAATGTAAAGAACTACTACTACCTCACATTGTTAATTTATCCTTTGCTGAGGGTGTTAAGCCGGATAACTGCAAAAGTTGTCCCTAAACAATTAATATTCTACCAACTTTATCAAAGATAATTGAAAAAGACAATTCTTTTATTAATAACCCTGATATAGATTATTAAATAAGGCTGAATATTGATTTTCACATAATTGTAGTACTTTAAATGCCACTGCAGACTATATAGTAACAACCCTTAAGGCACGTGGTGATAATAACTGGTTTCTTTATTGATCTAAAAAAAAAAACATTTGACATGATAGACCATGACCTCTCATGTACACTTTTCGCTGATGATGTGTCACATTTTTACATTTACCAAATTTGACAAACCAATGGATATTAGATAATAAATTAATTCTTAACACTAATAAAACTAAATACATGCTCTTTAATAAATCTTCATATTGAATTTGCCAACATCCACACTTTGTGCTTCAGAATGAGATTATATTCAATGTTTTACCTTACATTGGATTCTAACCTCAACTGGAATTATCACATTGATAAAATTAAAGCCCTGATAACTGGCGTGATTATACGACTGAGATATATTGGGTTGCCTAACGCTATTTTAAAAAATGTCTACTATGCACTTATCCATTCTCACTCTACTTACATGGACTTAAGTCTGGCACATCAATTCAAAGTTCTATAAAACTGCGTATAAAAATAATTTATAATCTGGATTCTTATACTTCTACTAAGCTAATATACTGATATACAGGAATTTTTCCATTGTCAACGAGTCTCAAACTATCCATTATCTCATTTGCTTTTAAGGTCTTTAATGGGTTCTTCCATACAAATATCTAAATGATGACACCAAAAAGCATACACCACTAGATGCATGAATAATAAGGTGATGACACATGTTGATGCAACTAAACATGGATTAAAGGTTATAATTAACTTAATGACCAAGACTTATAATGAACTTCCAACGAATATTAAAGAAATTACAAAATTTACACCTTTTAAGAATAAGACAAGAAAGTACCTCTTACAGAATATTATAAGTGAAATCCTTTTATTAACATTCTAGGTTGGTATTCATAGTCTATTTTGGTTCGGACCAACTTAATATTTCCGGTGGATTTAAAGCAGACCATCTATTTTCTTATTCATAGACCAGAACTTGTGTTGGTCCAGGGATCAAACGCCTTGGTCTGGACCAAATTTTGGTCTACCTCGGAGGGGTAGATTAAAGGCAAATCATATTTACAAAACAGAAGACTTTGGAGGGATGGGCAAGGCTGCTGTGCGTACAATTTGTGAAATGAGATGGTGGAGTAAAACTATCTACAAAAATTAAACATATTGGAAAGTACGGCGACCTGAACTTCAAAACAAATACAGGTTTAGTAAAGCAAAAGTTAGAACGCTGATAAAACTGGTTCATCCTAACCTATATGACAGATACGATAACTGAGGCTTGAGTATCTCAACTGCTAATAGCACTTCCGTATTATGAAAGAGGAGGGTATCAACAAAGCATCAATAAGCCACATTATAACTAATGCCTCATGTACCATTGCTAGACTTCCCTTCATTAAACTGGGATTATGATGCACTTTATGTAACATGACGGGATGTAATGCAAAGTTAAGAAATGCTGATAAAGTAAAGGTATAATTACGATGCACTTTATGTAACATGACGGGATGTAATGCAAAGTTAAGAAATGCTGATAGAGTAAAGGTATAACTGCGATGCACTTTATGTAACATGACGGAATGTAATGCAAAGTTAAGAAATGCTGATAAAGCAAAGGTATAATTACGATGCACTTTATGTAACATGACGGGATGTAATGCAAAGTTAAGAAATGCTGATAAAGCAAAGGTATAATTATGATGCACTTTATGTAACATGACGGGATGTAATGCAAAGTTAAGAAATGCTGATAAAGCAAAGGTATAATTACGATGCACTTTATGTAACATGACGGGATGTAATGCGAAGTTAAGAAATGCTGATAAAGCAAAGGTATAATTATGATGCACTTTATGTAACATGACGGGATGTAATGCGAAGTTAAGAAATGCTGATAAAGTAAAGGTATAATTACGATGCACTTAACATAACAAGAATGAATATTGATTGATTGTTCATTTATTACTTTATGAAACTGCTTCACGCTGATTGGTTCTAATTACCATGCAATATTAAACTTGATGTAACCGGAAGAAAAGCTTTCACACTGCCAAATTCTTAAATTAAGCCTTTTAAGACAAACGTAAATAGCTCCATTTAATAGAATACGTTAAGACCTTCATGTTATGTCACATTGAGTCAAGCCACTTAGGTTAAGTTCCAAGTAATTGAGGCTTTACTTATGTTTTCCCGGCGAGGAGAGTAGGATTACAACTCCCAGAAGTTTTAAGCTATGTCAAAATTTCCTCAGGTAATTATTTATGTATAATTACTATCATACAATATTTAATTATTTGGTTTAGATCCAGGGTGAGATACATTTTAATAACAGCAAATGTTGTTTGCTATTTAAATTCAATTTCATTCTGTAATTTTAAGGTTAAAAGGTAATATTCCAGCAAATTAAATTCTTATTAAAATAATTAACAATGCCACATAACTGTGTATCTGTTGGATAAGAACGTTTCCAAAAAGGCAATAAGTTAGAATTGTGCACAAAATGCCTATATTTTATCTCCCTCCATGCCTCTTCTTTGTTTGCATTTATTGAAACTGATTTGTTTTTAATAATATCTATCATTTTTGTATTTAGGGAAACAGGGATTTTCCTCCTCACACCTCTTGGTTATCTCCATTTTTTGCTCAGGGTGAGGAGTGAGCACTGAACCGATTAAAAAAGCTAAAAACTACGGAGTAACAGTGGTTAATTTAGTGCTCTATGGAGTCACGCATGCCCAGAACAACACTTCGTTGTGTAATTATCATTTATAAATGTCAAAAACTTGGTTGGTTTTTGGTCCAGACCAAATGCGTCTGGAGATAGCCCAGATCAATGTGAAATCTATGAATGCGGCCCCTAGATAAGTGCAATATGTTTTTGTTTATCCTGTTAAGATTATTCTGGAATGTGTTCTTTGATTTGTCTTTATCTCTAGTCTCTTAGTTCTTGTTACATATTTATAGTTCTTTATCACTGCCATATAACTGTAAAGTGATTGGCCCTGATATGAGCACAAGGGCTCTTTGGGATCTGTATTCAAATAAATAAAAAAATGTTCCTCATAATGCAAGGATTACTCTGGATATTAATACAATCCAGGTTTCATAAGAGAAACTCAATTTAGCTCATAATCCAATACTGTAGTAGAACGAATCAACTACTCAATACTGCATTCCTTAATAGTGTTTATGATATAAGCTTAGGTTTCTGAATTTGCGGTAGATTAGCATTCAGTTTAGTAATTTTCTTTTTATATATTGTGGCATGTGAGGTCTTAATATGTTTAAGTTGGTAACACGAACCGGAATTTAATGTAATAGTAGTGGGGGTTGAAAACCGGTTCTTCAGTAGCCTCTGACACTAAGAGTCTCTCTTGAAAATGTGAGCAGCGTACAGTGCGTTGGAACATGGGGACCTCTCCGCTGATAGCAAGACACGTAATCTGTAATTATTCTCAATATATTTTGGTCATCTAAACTTTTAGCAGGTGTCTTCTTTAAGTAGTGAGATCCTTCCACATCATGATTTAGATATATTTTTAGGTATTAGGGAATTTAGTTCAGCCTGCCCCTGTTGGACCTCGTGTAGATTAATGTTTGATCCTGTAACCGGTACCTTGCTCTACCCCCCGTGGTTTGAATATAATGTAGAGGTTACAACAATATGTTCACATTAATTCGTTTGTCTCCTACTAAATCGACTCCTCATTACTTCTAGATTCCTTTACATATTGAATTTCATCGATTACGTAAGTACTATGCCTGTTACAGCATATCAACAACAATACATTTCATTTATATCAGTGGGAAGCGAAAATGAAGAAGTCAAGAACACATCGCTATTTCTGTTTCTCATTCAGATTGGCAGTTCCCATTGTGCATGTGTAGTAGCGACAAAATAGCTATGTTTGTTGTCTTTACACAGTAATGTTGCTATAAAAGTAAAGCAGCAGGTCAAAAACAGACATCTGCGGTAATTTAACGACTTTCCTTTAATCTTTTTATCACAATATGACAAAGTAATCAGAATAGCCAGTTTACACTGCTATCTGCAGCATAAATTGGTGTTCATTACGTGTAATGATCACAGTTAAGAAATATAAATAAACATGTTGATGGCGCCTGTCACGTGTATAGCGAGTGCGACTTGTACCCCTATACCATACCTTTCCGCTCATTTTTCTATGCCTTATCTTCAGTCCCTACCTCAACTCTCTCACAGCACTGTTAAACAATTTCATAACGTGATACGTAAAAATCGTTAATTCTGTGCAACGATTCTATTTACAATGCTGACCATGTGTAGAGTTTTATTGAAGTGCCAACATTATAAACTGTATACTTGCAGCATGCCAGCCACTACCAACATAATGTTTAACATCGTTAGACGTTAAATAAATGTGGAAAACACATATACACACTGTTGAAATGTCCATGATATTTTGAAATGCGCATTTCAAACAAGAGAAGAACCTGGATAAGCAGTGGATGTCACACGCAATGAAGACACACGTAAAATAACTAATGCGTGTTTTTTGTAAGAGGAAATATAAAGTGAAATGTGCATAAGCATGGGTATAATGCACATAAACATGTGTGAATTGTGTGTGAAAACACAAAAATGAAAAGCAATGATACCGTAAAACAAAACACGTAGATGAAGCTAAACATAAATAATGTTTAAAGCAAAGCATACTAAACAATAAATATGCATTAAAATTTGGGAAAGTCTGCAATATACTACGCTTAAAATTGTCAATTTTTTAAAATTCATTTGTAGTTATTCTTTTTCTCATTCATTATTCTACCATGTAGCTAGTAATCAGAGGAGGTATTACATTCCACACAAAAATGCTATACCGAGATTTCAGCAGAAATACATGTTTTGAGGTCCCTTAAATGAAAAGAACTTTTATTCTAACACGTACCTAGCAGGCAGAGGAGGTATTTCATTCTATACAAAAAAATGGTATACCAAGATTTGGCCAGAAATACATGTTTTGAGGCCCTATGAATCTAAGAAATGCATTTTCAGAAAGCAAAACTGAGGAATACCTTCTGTACCTACAGGAACGTGGTAGAAAAGGTAAAAATGCTTTTGTGTTGTTCAGGATGCATCAAAACATGCATTTCCTGTGAAATCTCAGTATCGAACTTTTGTGTGGTATAGCATACCTCCTTATCTACCTTTCTTAATGTGTGTGGAACAGTATGAATGAATGAGGATGGTATGAATTTAATTTATTGCACAATTTGGTTAAGAATATATACAATGTGTATTAATATATCACTGTACCCTGGTGCTTGTTTTCTTATTGAGCCACTCAGATTGCTTGGCTTCCAGGCCTTATCACTCACTGAGTGGCCCTTGCCTCTCTTACTTTTCTAGACCATTTTTCCTTTACCTTCCTTAAGAATTCTCCCATGCCCTTGATTTTCTTTTCTTCTTTCCCTGTCAATATCTTTATAGCTACTATTTTTCTTTCCATATTTTCCCATTTCTTCTCCCACACTTTTTCCTTACATTCTGTCATATACTGTTCTGTACTTTCACTTCATCCACACAACTCGCATACCCCTATCATGGCACTTCCTAGTAAAGGCTGGTTCACAACTGCCCGAGAATGGTAACCAGAATGGAAATGAGAACGGAAGCAATACACCATTGAAATATTGGTTCAGAACTGCCCGAGAATGGTAACCAGAATGGAAATGAGAACGGGAAGCAATATACCATACGAAATATTGGTTCACAACTGCCCTAGAATGGTAACCAGAATGAAAATGAGAACAGGAAGCAATTATACCATACAAAATATTGGTTCACAACAGCACGGCAACGAGAACGGGAATGCATATCGATGATCTTATCGATTACAAAGTGAAAGTCAATTTTGTGCATTGCGATTTCATTTGTTTTTAACTAACCAATGATATTCTTTCACCTACTTCCAATTTAACCAGCATAACTGGTTAGCCAATGTCAAAATTCGATTGAGTAAAGATTATCTAAATGCATATCCATTACATTTTTGATCTCTCTAGTTGTGCCAAGCTTTCATTCCTTTACTTAATGGCATACATTAAAGTTGTTTAATGCTCTTTTTTAATTTCCACCAGTTTTTGCTGTTCTTTGTAGCTTTTGTCATTTTTGAGGTACTAGCCAGTTTTGAGTTGCATATAAACAAACTACAAATGACCCTTTCACTAGAGGAACCAATGCTCCACAGGACACCAAAGCTCATTGGATTTGCGCATGTCGGGATGAGGTTAGGAGGCACATTTACCACTAATTTCTTCCAGTTTCATGTTTCCAGCTTGTGACTATAGAGAACACTAGCGGCTGTTACATGTCACAGCTGCCTAGAATAATTTTAAACTGAAGAGTCTAATATGCCATGCCCGGGAACGAGAATGAGAAAGTTAAAAGTTGGGCAACTCTTCTTTCCCGTTCCTGGGGCCCAGGAAGGTTTGCCGTTGATTGTGAATGCTCCCATTTGAATACATGTATTTCAACTTTCTTATTCTCATTGGTTGTGAACCAGCCTTAATCTACAGTTCCCCCCCTCTATTCTTGCATGTCTCACATTATAATAAACCCTATGTCTGGCCATTTGTTTCTGATTTCATCCATGTTCTCACCTATAGTTTTATACAGGTTATTCTCATAAAAGTCTGATGATTCTGGGGAGTTATATTCTACACTGATTCCAATATTTATATTTATCTTATTAACATCCAAATTACCTTGTTTTCTATCAGTTATATTTCAACACATATACCCATGTCTTTTTTAACAAATATACC
This sequence comes from Deroplatys truncata, assembly GCA_030765065.1. Classification (NCBI taxonomy): domain Eukaryota; kingdom Metazoa; phylum Arthropoda; class Insecta; order Mantodea; family Mantidae; genus Deroplatys; species Deroplatys truncata. The sequence continues at coordinate 10,467,846 of CM060983.1, forward strand.
AATTTCTTACTTTTAAATCCGAAGACATAGTGAAAAGATTAAATATAATATATAGAAGTAGTTGCAACTATAAAATTGCACTAAAATAGGTTCAATACCTCAGAACTAGTTTCGGGGAATCACTTCCTCATCGCCAGCTGATTGCAACTGGTTGGCTTTCCTCTGATGGTTACAGCCTTTCCTTGGTTATTTAAAACTTGGGCCAGGATATGTCGACGACATATTCGCAATAGTTAACAAGAAACATGTACAAGATGCTCTTAAATTATTGAATTTGCAAGACAGTAATATTAAATTTACCATGGAAACAGAATTGGATAACCAGTTCCCCTACCTGGACCTAAAAATCATGAAGAAGAACAAATAGATTAACTTTTGAAATATACAGAAAAAACACCTATATGGATAACTATATAAAAAACAATAGTTCCAACCCCCCAACACACAAAGTTGCAGTTTTTAACAGTTTGACCTATAGATTAGTGAACATCCCCTCAATGAAAAGGAATATAACTTAGAATACCAAGAAATCTTAAAAACAGCTAGAAAAACATATATGGTGGATCGGTTAATCAAAAAATTCAAGCAACAAAAAATGATAAAAGAAAATACAACCCTCAAACCACACAAACAAAATCCGGCATACAAAAAAGTCATATTCCACCCATGGGCACATAACAAATTCAAGAAAATTTTCAATGATACCAATATGACACTCATCCCCGAAAATAAATTCAGCATAAAATTCCTCATAAATGCAAACCAAAAAGAAAAAATGCCAGCTCATAAAAAATCCGGGATTTATAGAATAAATTGCAAGGATTGTGAACAAATCTATATTGGTCAAACTAAGCGTAACATAGAAACGAGACGTAAGGAACATTTTCAAAACATCAAAACCAGGGAAAAAGAAAAATCAGCAGTTGCAGCACATTTTTGGATACAGGGACATGAAATTGAGGATACAGCATCACTTATCAAGCAGGCACAAAAACCTACGGAATTAAACATTTGGGAGAAACTGTTTCTTTGGAAATTTCGTCCAAGGTTAATGAATTTCGACATTTCCTATGGACAAAAATTTATCACTAAACTTGTAGAACCACCACTAAAGGGACAAAGAGACATCTGTAACCATCAGAGGAAAGCCAACCAGTTGCAATCAGCTGACGATGAAGTGATTCCTCGAAACTAGTTCCGAGGTATGGAACCTATTTTAGTGAAATTGTATAGTTGAACCACTCTATATATTATACCAATTCGTCCTGAAGCTCTTCCTTTCTCGTGCTTTTTACTGGCACATTTGCTTATAAATCTGTAACCCTTTAGCTCTATTTCTTCCCTTTATCCCAAGCATGTCTCCATCAGCCCTACAATGTCCATATCTCATTACATTTTGCAATTCCCCATTGTATATCTTACTTTTTATGCCTTCCACATTCCAGATATGTATATTTCTCCATTGTTTTTCTAAGTCTAGTGAGTCTGGGTACTGGATCGCAACCTTCCTCCCTCTGTGGCATTACCCTACTTTCTCTCAACTCTATTATTTTAACCCTCTCCTTCTTGCAATTTCTTCTGCTTGGCTAACACTTTCCACACTTAAATACTTCCCCACTTATCACTTGCATCACTCCCTCCTCCACATGCACATTTCTTACTGCACTGTCCTCTTGGCTCCTCCCCACTTCTACCTCTTTGCATCTCTTCCCCATTCGCCGCTGCAACCAATATTAGTGCCCCTCCCCTCCAGCACTGCTGGTTCTTCCTCCCTGTTTTCTTCTGCATTCCTTCTCTGACTGTTTCCCACACCTGTCAAATCTGTGGTTTGATCAGCTGTTTTCCCGTCCTTTCCCCAAGCTACCAGCTCAGTTGTTCTTTCAGTTCTTTGGCTTGAATGTGCTCTAGGCGATTGCTTCTGTTGATGTTCGCATATTCTTTCTTGTTCATTCCTCCATATACTCATACTCATTCTTTGCCTTCCACGAATAATTTTAAACCTTTCAAAACTGCCTTTTTCCCAGCTGCTCTTGCTTCTTTCATTCTGGATATTAGTTCTTTTTTACTTTCTCTACTATGTATAGTAAGTAGGGGAAGTATTGTATTCCATCCAAAAATTTGATACCGAGATTTCACCGGAAATACATGTTTTGAGACCCCCTGAATCCAAAAAAAAAGCATTTTTGGAAACATGTCCGTGTGTGTGTGAACAGCATAACTCAGAAACAAACAGTCGGATAAACACCAAACTTGGTATTTAGATTCAGTATCTTCCAGACATGTGACACGAAGGTTTTCAAGAAAATCCCCCACCCCAGATTACCCTTTACATGGAACATTTTTCCAAAATTTTAATTTTCTCAAAATTGGCTCTAACGATTTTGATTAAAATATCATGTTTAAGATATTGTCATGAGAAATGAAATGTATATCTCGAATTTTCTGGGAATGTCTCCAAAAGTATTCTTCATTGTGAACGACTGGTAAACCAAAGAGATAGACAAACTTTTACTACACGAAAAATGTAGATTGTGTTAAATACACAATTTATGTCATATACATTTCTTTTGTTGAGTGAACCACTTTTAAGATATTGCTTGTTATTCCCTTAAATTTTCCAATACTTATACTTTTTCTCAAATTCGTTATTAATTTTTTTTTGTCCTGGACATGCAAAGAGAATGGAATACGCCACGTAGCAACCAGGGTTAAAATATTTGACTCGCTTAAAAGCTACCATATTCCCCTTGCATCTACAAGAATATTACCAATAAGATTGACATATCGATATCTCGATTAACATGAAGTAGATGGAGAATAACCATTTGTAAAAATAGTATGTACAAGAATAGAGAAAGTCATGTGAGAGATTTTTTTCAAAATTTGTTCCTCTCTCATGTAGTTTTGCTCTGTATGCTTCCGTGTCTATACCCATCGTCGGTCAACTCTCGCTCCGCATAACCTTCTTCTCCGCTGTCAGCACCACACACTTGCGTGGTACACAAAGTAAAAATGCGTTTTTATTCAGGGGCCTTAAAACATGTATTTCCGGTGAAATCTCGGTATCGCTTTTTTGTGTGGAATATGATATCTCCTCTGTCTACTAGGTAGTGATAGAATAAGTAAAAGTTGCCATCTGTTGGTCGCTAATGCGGGACCAAGAAATGCAATTTACCCGTATAAAACATCAAACACAGCATAAGCACATTTCAACATCACCTGCGTGTTCCCCGCTTGTTTTAACGTCTAGTGACGTTGTCACATATTACGTTGGTAGCGGCTGGTATCCAGCGAAAACACAGTTGTGATGTTGGCACTTCAATAAGCGCTGCGCGCGGTCGCCATAGTAAATAGAGTCGTCGCACACAATTCCCCAAAAATCTACCGATTATTATACCCGATATACGATTTTCACAGGAAAGAGGTTGGCAACACTAACTGTAATAAATATTGGAATTGCAGAGGCTTTTTATATAACATATGATTTATACTTATATACTTTATGATTTGTTGATGCTATCACAGCAATTCTCATTAAAGTGAAGTTATCATAACCTGAATTAACTTTTTCTTCTTTTAAACTTCTGCTATGAGGGAACGTATTAAATAAACGAAAGCATAGATTAAATATATGTATATCATCCGCGAACTTTTGTATGGCTCTATGTTTTTGCAAGAATTGAAACATAGGAACCTAATTTACAAGAACATTGAATTACAAATACTGTTATATCACACCTGTAAAAACACCAGATGCATTCGCCGTTATTTCTCGCACTGCTGCTGTTGTAATATTTGTTTTTTGGCAAATGTTTATCTTATTTTTCATTCAAGCTAACACAAAATCTAAATCGTAATGCTATTTATCAATGCACTCAACTTCTGAGTCTGTTACAGGGTTGCCAACACTCGACAACCAGAAAACTGACACCGACAAGCGCTTGGAGACGGAACACCCGAAGGTAAACGAACGTGTCCGGAGCTACCAGAGCGAATAGCGCGACCTCTGACATGCTGATTGCTGAGGCTTGAAACTGAATCACACTCAACTACAGCGGCGGCATCCTGGGAACTTGCCAGCCAACACACTGACTCTCCTTACTTTCCTTTACTTCTCACCCTGAATTCCCAAGGGCGCAAGTAGGGCCTTGGTCATGCTTGCGTCCTGGCGCCTCTCCTTCACCTGGCTAAGCCCTAGTGGCCAGCCAATATATCCTTACCCTGAATACGCCGGTGCAACAGCGGTACGGCCGCATTATCACACAGAATTCCTCTTTCTTCCTTCTTCCTTATTTCCATTCCGGTGGAGGAGTTTTTAGTGGGTATGCCGACTATCGGAGATTCCCACACTCTCAGTCTCGATTCCCATCGGGGCTGGGGTAAGTGAATAAATCATTTTCTCCTCCACTCGAAAAAAAAAAAAAAACTAAGATGGAAGTCAACTGAATGCCGAAAAGATAAAAATAAAGCTTAATTTTCGTATCAACGAGCAATTGTGTAAATGTAGGAGTTTATAGTGATACGTTATTTAATATTGAGTACCAAACAACGCGCAGTCGATGTTTAAAACTGGAACATGACCTGAAAACCTAGTAAGGTAGGTTATGTATCCAAAGTCACAACGTTAGTTGGTTTTAATGAAGAATTGAAATATATACAGCGATAACAAGCTAACCATAAAAATAAACTATACTTAGTATGTTAAGGTGTTAAAATGTGTGTTTGTGCTATTTAGTGTTGAAATGTGTTCGAATTAGGGACTGTATTTCGATAAGTTTGTTTTTGTGGATTGCACAGTAATATCGTAAAACGAACATCAGAAGTCGTTATGAAACGTTATTAAAGATAAGGGTTCATCCCTTAAAGCGGGATTGCCCCTGCTATATGTAACGGACAAGGGGCCACGTAAGAATTAACCTCCAGCGCTCTTCAAATGCTATGTCATGTAAACAAATAGGCTTATTTGTTTCCTTTTTTGTGTTTGTGTGTTTATTATATATCGCTTCTACTTGTATCCAGAAAAGCTGTCCTAATTTCATCTGTATTTGTGACATTTTTAATTATAGAAGAATTTGGAAATTTCATATAAAGCATCTAAAGTTAGAAATGAAATTTAACACCCAAAACAAGACATCTGACATTTAAGAAGAACATATAATGAAGTTCTGATTCTCATGTTGTTTCATCTGACATCCCCATTAATTCCATATAGAGAAGAATATATATGTATGTATTTATTTGTGTGCGTCTGTATAATACAGATTCAGAGGTATATATCTGCATCTTGTAAACAATTTGTGTTAACTTAAATACTACCTACCTCATATTCTGTAAAACTGGCCTAATTAAGAGCTTGTTGAATTCTTTCCTCTCAAGAGTCCTACACTTTTATGTTTACATCATTAATTTCCTAAATAAGAAAGGGGGATCGGTAGTTTCTAGAGTAAATGTTTCTTTTTCTCTCTCTAGGTTTTACATATCATGTTATTTAGGGTGAGATATATGTACAAGGCTGTCATAAGGTGTTTCAGAACCTGAATGTCAATAACACAAAGGAATGTAACAAAGCACAATTTTTTAGACTCTTAGCTCTGTTGTCTTCTTCTTGTGTACTGTTGTATTAAATATTAATGTAAAATTGTACCTCCATCTTCTTTCATAAAGTAATAGACTGAACAAATTTGACACTTAACTTTGTCCCCCCCCCCCAAAAAAAAGCAGCTCCATTTCTTTTCTACTGTGCTCTTCAAAAATGTGTACGTATCTGTGAAAAAAAAGTATGTCAGATCTTTTATAATGCTTCCTCTGTTGTCAGCTGCAGAATAATGTACCATAGTCTAGTTGGGTAAAAAAATCCTGTACTAAGCTCAGCCTGCATTCATTGCGTATACCTCTGTCAGCTAATGGAGATGTTGGTTAGTGTGATGTAATGCTAATAGTTTGATTTTCGATGTGTATTAGTGTTGTGCTCAAACACTATTTCCTGCTGTTATATGAAATAAATAAATTAGAACATAATGATCTTTTCATTGCAAAATAACTTAAAACATTTTATAAACAGAAAATCCTCCATATGTACTGTGTATCTTTGGGAATTTTTTGTCAATCTGGGTAACTCGGTTAAGTGCTGGCCTTGGAAGCACAAATAGTTACATAAAACTTGTGTATTACCACATTATTGCTGAATGATTTCTACATATGGAAATGTCAGCTACCATATTTATGACAAAACACCCAACTTAAATTATATAAATGTATAATATGTATTGCATGGCAAAATATCTGCTGAAATAGTTATTCTTTTTTAAGTATCTGTTAATGCTTTTATTTACATACACCTCATTTGTGAAGTCATAGTGGGAGCTGCCTTGTAAAACAACTTCTTGGTTTTATTACTTGATAGTATTGAGTAATACTATCTCTGTTTTAAATGTTGTCTCATATGCACACTTCTAATTGGGCAGCACTATGGCCTCTCACAAAAAAAGCCTGGATTCAATCCTCGAGATCAGAGGTGTGATTTTATGGTAGATAAAATGGTACCTAGAATGATTGTTCTCTGGTTTTTCCCAATATAATTCCATCAATTGCACCATCTTCATCATTGTCATCCCCTCTCCCACCAGTCTCCAATCTCTGTAAACCTGTGAAGTTAAAAGGGACATTAAAATTAAAAATACTATGGAGGACAGAGAGCAATACTAATGAACGAGTGTCTCATCCAGCCACCCAAATTTATAAACCAGCATGTGGACCATTAACCTGCAGAAACAACAATATAACTATACTTAAGTGATAATAAAATTAAGTAAGGAAGTAGGTAGTAATCATGAAATATTGCATTTTAAGCACATTTAAATTCTGTAATTGCTTAAAAAACAACATTATGAAAGTTATACAAAATGCTGTTACATTCTTTCGGCAGTAAACATATGAAAAAACAATTAATACTGGCACACTAAACTACATGTTAAAGTGATTGAGAATTATGAAGGGTGGGTGTGATGTGGTTAAACACAAAGAGACATTGTTATTATTTAGAGACATTGCATTCACATTCATATTTAGTAATACTGTATAATACATTTGTATGGTATTTTAAGGAACATGTGCCTACATTAATATACATTTGAGTGGCCTACCCAATTAAAATGTCCATTAAATTCTAACCTCTTGAATGTCTGTTATTACAATCTATTGGAATGATCTTATAGGTAATTGTAATTGCACTTAGTCACTTATGCATACACAAAGCCAGTTCTAGTTATTAAACCTGGGAGTTATTGAATAGAAAATACACTTGGATTCCTTTTCCTGGGAAAGGTTCTATATATAACATTTGAAATAACACAGTGGAGGTCCTACAGCACATGGGAACCTTAAATTTATTGACAGGTCATATGGGAAAAAAGCAAATTGAGCCCATACAGTGATGTTTGTTTGTGTTTGTTCATTTGGCTCCACTGTGAGCAATGCTCAGGGAAATGATACAATTATGAAGTATGCAGAGTAAGTAGTAATATACCCAACGCCAAGAAGAGCCTTTGGGGGGGGGTGATCCCCTCCCCATCTTGCATTATCTAAAAGAGAAAAATTTGTAAACCATCACCATTTCAACAGTAAACTTCTCGACACGCATTACAGTGGGACAACAATAACAAATAAGTGTTAATCACCATCACATGCAATCTGCACTGTGTGTTGAATATTTACATGTTGCACGACATATTAAAAAGATTTATGTTAATTAGGATTGCCTAATAGTTTTAGGTAACATGGAAGGTTATAGAATAGTTACATCCTTTTTGGAACAGTTTTAAGCTATTTGCTGGTCTATGCAAATGGCCTGCATGCCACATATTGTAGTCATGCACAGCAAGGTTTGTTGGGAAGCTACCATATTTATCTGTAAGGTAGCTCAAGAGAGAATATATGTATTCACCAGTGAGAGTAAGAATTTTTTGGATTTTGAATAATGGCCTACACGAATGATGAAAGTTTGGTATTTATCCAAATTTTCGTTTTTGAATTATGCTGTTCACAGACCTTAAACACACACGGACATTTTTCTAAAAATACCTTTTTGGATTCAGGGATTCTCAAAACATGTATTTCCGGTAAAAGTACGGTATTGAATTTTTAGGTGGAAGCAATATTTTCTCTACCTAGTATGTAAGTGGTAGAGAAAGTGAAAATTGCTGCTATTGAGGAACAAAGTTCCAGGAAAAATCGCCAGTAGGTAACATCCAACTCTTCTAAAACAGCATGAATGATCACTTCTAAATATAAGTCAAATTTGTGTTACAAAACAGGATATTTCAGTTTATCTTAGCAGTACCAAATAGTTGTGACAGCTAAGCTGCTTGCATCAGTATAAACGTTTAAGATAACCCATGACTTTTCACGGCAAATGGCTTCTTCAATAAATGCTATTGTTCATGTTATAGTTGAGTGCTTTATAAAAACCAATTTGTACTATGCATGTACAAATTCCTGCTTTGAAACGCATGGCTTTATGTATTCACTTTGAATTGCCAGTCGAAGAGCGCGCGCCAACGTTCCACGTTACATATTTGACCACAGCCAATGGGAGCAAAATGTGCCGGAATGGACTACCTTCCCTTGTACTGGAATGGTCGTTCGAAAGATCGTTCGCTTTCGTTCATTTTCGGCATTCGCTCAACTTCGTCGGGCAACTTCGGGTGTTCCGTCTCCAAGCGCTTGTCTGCAACCGCATTTCAGAATTGAAAACTGTACAGTGCCAATTTTTAACAAAATGCTTCAAAACGTATATAAGTCGATTATACAGAGAGAAATGAAAGCAAAATAAATTAAACAAAAATATGAAGATAAAAATCAACATCTAATGTAATAGCGTTGTCATCAACATAGTTTCACTCAACATAATTTAATTGCCAAGAATGGAGGAGTCTTCATGGCTATCAGTGGTTGATGCTCTCGTTGTGATTGAAGAGATGTATTTGAAGTGTACAGTGACTGCTCTGTCATTCAGCGCTGCATATCAGCTGGAGAAAATGTCTCGCATGTTGAACACTGAGAGGCTAATGCACACGCTATTCATTGTTGAAGTACATAGAAATTAAAGTCATCAGGACTGTCTTTGAATGTCAATAATCGACCCCAAAACTAAACAACTTCATTTGAATTAGTGATATCCGACTTTCTGCATTCAGTTGGTCTTGCATACTCTTATTATTACCATATTTATTTTACGTCGTTTTAACTAAAGGGTCATATCGCGACGGATCTGTTAGCGGATAACTCTTAGATCGAGGTGTGGCGGACAGTGATCCTTCTAGGTCTCATCCCTGTAATGACCGGATCCCCTGCCTCGGGCCGTGCAGATGGAATTAGGGTGCCGTCCAGTCCAACCGCCGCCCCATATGGAAAGGCGTACAATTGGCCTTATACGTCTCATCCCTGTAACTGCGAAGCGACGACAGGGCGTAGCCGAGGTATCTGCGCGTCTAAAACTAGAATGATTTACGTTGGCAGAACTTCCTTCCAAAAGTCAATACAGAATGAGGAAGAAGAAGTAGTAACAGCACATCGCTTATTTCGTGGATTTCACTTTTTATTTAGGTTGGCAGTTCCCATTGCGCATGTGTATTAGCGGGAAGATGGCTACCATTGTTGTGTTCATTTCACAATTTTCCTATAAAAGTAAAACACTTAAAATGGCACTTAAAAGGGGCGGGTAGGTGGGTACCAGCTATTGACGAGATCACATCTACTTCTAAACTCTCTCTAAAGGTTATTTATTCCATTTACTTTTGATTTTAAGAGCGTTTTCAATGAAGGACAACTAATTTCAGCACAGTCGTGATATCTTCTGGGAATGCGTGCGGCAAATGGCAACTTTCACCATTCGTCAATTTATTGCACTATGTCCCCATCATCATGATATACATGGACACGATCCTGGGTAACTGCGTGAATGTGAAGGGTTAATTCTCCGCTCTTTTCGGGGTGAGCAAAGAAAGCGATGGCAAAAATGTGTCAACAAAGTTGTATCCTTTTACAGTTCCTTATAGCCTACTTCTACAATTGTCTGCATCGGTAGTAAAAGCCCTTTAGGTGATCCTTTCGCCGCTTGTACGGATTTTAGCATCTTACACCTGAACACATTAGATGATGTTTTGGCCGTGCAATGTGAGACGTTTCTAAGGAGTTTAACATAGTACACCTAAACACATTAGATGATGTTTTGTGCGTGCAATGTGAGACGTTTGTAAGGAGTTTAACATCTTACACCTAAACACATTAGATGATGTTTTGGGCGTGCAATGTGAGACGTTTGTAAGGAGTTTAACATCTTACACCTAAACACGTTAGATGATGTTTTGGGCGTGCAATGTGAGACGTTTGTAAGGAGTTTAGCATCTTACACCTGAACACATTAGATGATGTTTTGGGCGTGCGATGTGAGACGTTTGTAAGGAGTTTAACATCGTACACCTAAACACATTAGATGATGTTTTGGGCGTGCAATGTGAGACGTTTGTAAGGAGTTTAACATCTTACACCTAAACACATTAGATGATGTTTTGGGCGTGCAATGTGAGACGTTTGTAAGGAGTTTAACATCTTACACCTGAACACATTAGATGATGTTTTGGGCGTGCAATGTGAGACGTTTGTAAGGAGTTTAACACCTTACACCTAAACACATTAGATGATGTTTTGGGCGTGCAATGTGAGACGTCTGTAAGGAGTTTAACATCTTACACCTAAACACGTTAAATGATGTTTTGGGCGTACAATGTGAGAGGTTTGTAAGGAGTTTAACATGAGCATCTCTGCACTTAAGTGCATTCCAGGATCTGGAAGGAGCGTTTTGCTTTTGCATGGATCAACTTCTGTTTTCGCTACATCCATAAAACACAGTAACAGATCTTTGTAGGAACTTAGCATTAGATCGCTTACTGCAATTTTGCTGGTTTGAAAGTATTGATTTACTAATGGAACTTCGGTGAAAGCCAAAGTAAAGGAAGTGAGATTTTTATGAAGGTATGATTTAAGTAGATGTGAACTTGTTCCACTGCTTTAAGTGTTTCGTACAAATAACCTAAGAGCGTCGCATTGCTTAACGGTTGTAGCGATAACCATCACGTTCGAGATGGATGAAGCATATCAACAAAGACCCGACATTCACGTAACTGGCTTTGTTTTCGCACTTGCACCAAAATACTTATAAATGTTACGTGCAAAACCTCCACAACACCTAGAGGGGCATTTAGCTGCTTGAAGAGAATGACATATCATTTCTTCTGCGCCCTCCCATGATTTTCTGCATTTTCGTTTTCTTCTAGGGGTTTTATCTGTAGATTTTCTTTTATTTGTCGTAGATGGACGTGCTTCACTATGCGAATTAGTATCAAATTCCATTTTACTTCCTTTAAATTTTACCACTCATTCATTAATTAAACACAAATTAGAACGGTGTTACAATCACTTTAAGGTGCGTGGAATTCAAGGTTCTACTACAAATCAACTGCCTTATTTGCTTTCTGTAATCACATTATGGCGATATGCCTCACCATAGTGAACATTCCCACTTTGTTGAGGGGCTTCCGGGGTTCTCCAAACAGTATGCAGTACGGTTCAATGCTCCAACCGTGTATATGCGGCCAAAATCCGTAAGGGAACACTGGTCTGATGTGAACTTCCAGCAGAAGGCAATATGGCGACTCCGCGGCTTAATAAACACTACACATTTCGTGTAAGAAAGGCAATGGAAGGTTGGGAACAAGGGAAGGGAGCTTCGATCATATACAATACTAAAGTGGGCATATCCTTAGTTGGTGATTGATGTTTCCCAGCTGGGAAACCGAGACACGTGACTGACACGTCACTACGATTGCCTAGCAACACTAATCCACCAATCAAAAGCAAATTGTTGTATGCTGTAGCTATGTTGACAGCTCTACCACATTATAGTGTGTGCATATCGGGTACCTCGTGGGTAACGAGATAGACTGAAGTCCAGTCACGTGAAATTACAATCGCCTAGTGCATACAAATAAATTGCTCGTTAAGTGCAGTTGTATCATAAAGCTATTCAAAGTTAGGAATGCTCAAGGGTATCATCACTAAGTAACTCTGATGCGCGCCGTAGTCTGTCTGTCCACCTCATTAAACACGCTGACGTTACTTAATGTCATGGTTTATTGCTCTCTGTGATGTATAATAGAGAATGTGCGACCGGGTGTAAGCAGTTTATATATCAGTTAAAAACATTTACAGTAGTTTAAAATGTCATATCACAACAAACCTCGGGTGTTCATATGCGCGTGTGTAACTTTTATATTTAGCAAACCGTTTCATCACTCACGGCTGCGATAAACATTCGTGTTACACAAGCAGACAAAACAAAGTATCCATGAAGGCCACAAAAGCCAGGCATGGCTCGCTCTTTTTGTTAAATAAATTTAAAATTTTAAGTGCCTATGTACTTATATTGAGCCCTTGCACCGACTTAATATGCTTATTGTGTACTTCAGAAATGTGTAGCTCGTCTACAGATTATGCTGCAATATGCAAATAATTTCAAGGTGGTCACCGCAGTAGGGTGGCGCGCAGAGTTCCAGAAGTTAATAGACGTTCCCACGCATTTAACAATGTTCAGGCATCTCCAAAAATGTAAAATGAAACTATAGTTAGTCCTCAAGTAGAACTCGTATCCCCGGAGATACAATACCGCATTTTCGTACTTCTCTCGCTGCATCTGATCTAAGATGTGTTTGTCCTAGATATTGCCGGATACAACGTCGATAAATAAACCAACAGCAATAATGTTCAGATCATAATGAGAACACAAAACATTCTCCCTCTTCCACCGCTATCTTTGCTGCATGGAACGTGGACCGGGACGCTAAAGTGGCAACATTGGAATCCCCGCTCCTTCAACTGTTAATCCCCAACTTAGGATGCGTTCATTATAGTATAGAAGGGATGATTTCCAATGTGACTCATCTCCATTATTTTTAAAAAAATGAGTTTGGAGTGAAAAACAATTCGGAAGGTCATTTCTAATTATGTAAGAGAGCTATTATTTCCAAAAGAACCTTTATCTCGTCTTGGCAAGCACTTGAAAGTTGGGTTTATTTCCAACGTGACTTATTTCCTTTCATTTCGCAGTCATCTTATTTCCACTGGACCAATAGTAAAATCACTTGTGGTTTCGTGACCTTGCGATGTGTCATGGCAGTATTGCTATCTACTAGAAATTATTTAGTGTCGTTGTGATTGCTTTCTTGCGTTGCTTGTGTCATAGAATGTGGAAAGGATGCTCAAAGAAACTGAATTGATAACTCTTACAGAGAAATAAAACAATATTTTTCTAACGTAGACCAGATCAAAGATCTTGGAAGAGATTGGCATGTTTCTTACTGTGAAGATGCTGTGAAATTATACATAAAGTCGAAAATGACTTAAAATCTCAGAAACTAAAATAATTCTTGTTAATTCAAAGTGTGTTAGTTGCCTGCGAAACTATTCAAATGAACCTGCATGCTCTCGTACATTACTAAAAGGAAGTAAAAGACGATCTTCACTACAAACAAAAAACTTCCCCCATGTAACGAAGAAAGAGAAAAAGGTTTTGATACAGAAGCTTGGTGTTAACGATAGACATCCTGCTCTGATGACAATGGTAATGGAATTGATGAATATCTAAAGGGTTCATTCGTACAATGATATATTCATATCCTACTCGTTTGAAGTATTTGTGACGTATGCTATTTAGTTTACTTTAATGAAATTATTTTTCTCAACAAACAGTGGAAATTTTGTCGCAGTAAAATGCAAAAGTATGTTTTGGAATGTCATTATGGCATTAATTATATATTTTATACATCTTAAGCTGTTAAAATGGTGCATATATAAACGATTTAAGATTATATTTATTTGCAGTGACTATATTCATTTTAATGAAAAATATTTTAAGTGATTACTGTTTTAGTGCAGTGTAAACGTATTTGTGGTATTCGTTTAGTGCCAAAATAACTTAAATCCCTGTCATGTGATCCCAGTTCCATAATTTCTATTACTCTGCGATTTTGTTACCAGATATTTTTAAATTTACGATAAATGAAGGAAGCCTAGTGCAAAGATTAAAAATTCTATCAGCAATTTACAACTCATTTAACATTTGTTGCTTGTGAAAAATCTGGTTTCATCTGATTTTTAAGCAAGCAAGTCGGCGGTCCGGCGCGCAGGCGGACGAACGGGCGAGCAAGGTTTGGCAATGGCTGGGTAAGGCACGGCGGGGAGGTGCGGGGTAGGGCAGGCCTGTTTTCAAAAATTGTATTATAAATGTTGAATACGACAGTTCCCCCATACACAGCTACATATCGATGAGGACAACTTGAATGTACATGTTGAAAGTTCCCCCATACATATCGAGGAGCGAGCTTTGCTGTAAGGCTGGTTTAACAAATATACTTTTTGTCGTTACCTCAAACTTATATGGGATCCTCTTAAATTACAATGTTTAGCAAATTTCTCTTTGGATTTTAAGGGATATTTTCTTACAGATTTGCACACTTGCTGAATGTCTTTTGGGTTCGGATCATCGAATAATAGATCCTTAGGACTTTAAAGATTTGCAGACACTTGAGAGCAAAAGAAAACACCAAATTGAATGGACACTGGCCATGACTCTCGCGCCGTGCATTATCAAATTGAAATTGTAACTAGTGAAGGTTTTGATCCCACCTAGCATGGTCACGTGATTGACATGCGAGAAATGGACTTTTCAAATATCGGCTTACCCTTTCACTTAATGATGGTTTAGAATATTAAGGGAAGATTACAATATATTTAATCTGGACCAAAAGAGAAGATGCTCTTGGGCCAGTTGTACGTACTCGCTCCGTTACACGTTATTCCATGGTTGGACGCTGAATTGTGTTGTATGACATCGGAATAGAGCCAAACAAGAAAATAATCATGGAATAATTTATTCTGTGATTCTATGCGGAGATAAGCCGTTATTCCGAGATTAAGAGTATAAAAAGGAAAATGCCTGCTTGGGCACTAGACACAACTTTGTCTAGTATAAATGATGAACTCCCGGTTTTTGAGAACCAGAAATATTAACATAATGCGTTGTAGAGGTGTTGGATAAATGAATATAACGGCAATGACAGCTGAGAAAGGATATCGCGTTGAGATAATTTGATGGTTATTTAGAACATATAAGCATATAGATTAAATGGAGTTACTATTTAAAACAGTATAAGGTAACATAGTACATTATTAGCAAACTATTAGTTTAATGGAACAGTGAAGTTAAATACTACAAAATAAGGTTAGCAATTCACTACGACGCGTAGTGATGTAAAGAGTGAGGTGAAGTATTATCGACGATACACAAAGGACTGGTTACACCATAAAGTACGAAAACAACATTAAAATGTAACGTAGCCATAATTATGAATGTTCTGTGCGATATTCAGTATTTGGAGGTTATGTGTAAGTTGGACAACGGTGAAGCTCATGACAACACAAGCTTCACGATGTGAGGAGGTGCCGGTGATGACCAGATTATTAGGGGCCCTCAGAGCTCCCATACTCTGGTCTAATATTGGATTTAAATTTTTTGAGAGCAAAATCACAATTTGTGCATGTTTAGAAAGTGGATTTACTTCAAATGTATGCAGAGATAAACTCACTTTTATCAATGTCACTTGTGTGCGTACGAGGACATTAGAAAAAAAGTGTTGGTCGAATAGAAAACAGCCAGTGAAAAATAATGCTCTGGATCCATTGCTTTGATTGAGAATATCTGTTACATTTAAGTATAGCCATAAAAATGCGAGCTGTAATGGGAATGTTTTCCTTATATCCTACTTATACGAAGTATCCCAATATTTCTATTGGTTAATAATACCTGCTTAACAAATAGCTTAGGTGCCTGAGCTCGGTGAAGCAATTCAATTATATCTTAAGTTGAGAGCGGCGTCGCCAACAGTTAAAATATCTTTCAAAACTTGAATTAAAAAGTTATTTTAAGGAATACAATGACAGATGCCAAGATAAGTACATTAGCTATTTTGAGCATAGAAAACGAAATATACCGCAAACTGGTATATCAGCACAAGTTACAGCTTTGCACAAAATGTGAGGTTATGCACTCATTTACCCTTTTATTTCGAGTTCGTACAATCAGAACTCTGGGGCAATAAAATAAGCAATTATGTATTATTCAACTCACTAGAACAACTTCGGCATTACCTTCCTGCTTGGTTTTAACCGGGTATATTTAGGGGAAAAAATCCAGCACTGCTAGTGCATACTCATTCTCCAGCTTACTATACTCCTACCACCACCACCACCACCACTACTACTACTACTAATAATAAAAGGAGTTTTATTTATGTACGCTCTTTAACTACTATGGTCCTTAGCGTACCATTCTATGTTGGGCGTGAAAGACCGGGAATTTTGCTCAGAGACCTCTTTATCAGGCTTGAGGTTCTTTTACGTGCCGTAAATGTACGACACGGGACCACCGGCTTTACTTCCGTTCCGAAGGAAGCTGTGCCAAGGATTTTTACGCCCGAAAAAATCCATCTCTCTCCGTCGTGTTTGAACCTGCGACCTTGGGAACTAGAGGCTAGCACTGTACCAATAGTCCACGGAGGACGACCCCAGCTTACTCTGCTGCAAAGGACCAACGGAATCAAATAATTTTTGCATAGGCCTTTCCGCAAGACAAATACCCTAATTGTGTAGTTTGTGCCGCCTTAAGGCTGGTTCACAACCGCCCGAGAACGGAAGCGAGAACGGGAATGCATATTGATCACAAAGTGAAAGTAGATTTTGTGCATTGGGATTTTATTTGTTTTTAACTGACCAATGACATTTTTTCACCTACTTCCAATTTAGCCAAGCCAACGTCAAAATTCGATAAGAGTAAACATGAGTAAATGCATATTCATTACATTTCCGATCCCTCTACTTATGCCAATCTTGCATTCCTATATGTAATGGCATACATTAAAATTGTTTATTGTTCTTTTTTCATTTCCACCGGTTTTAGCTGTTCTTTGTGGCTGTTTCCATTGTTTTTTAGGTAATAGCCAGTTTTGAGTTGCATATAAACAAACTACAAATGATCCCTTCACCAGAGGAACCAACGCTGATTAGGATTGCGGGCGTCGGGATGAGGTTAGGAAGTATATTTACTACTAATCCGTTCGTTTCCAGCTAGCGACTATAGAGAGCACTAGTGGCGTTTCATGTCACGGCCCCCTAGAATAATCTCTATACTGAAGAGTCTAATATGCACAATATGGATCTATAATGCCGTGCCCGGGAACAAGTTGGCAACTCTTCTTTTCCGTTCCCGTTCCGTTGCCGTCGGTTGTGAACACTCCCATTTGAATACACGTATTTCAACTTTCTCGTTCTGGTTACCGTTCTCGTTGGTTGTGAACCAGCATTTACTCCTTGAACAAACCTGAACATATATGCTTCCATCCCTATCTATATAAACTTTTCCTCTATGAATTGCCAGATATTACCCTCTGGCCCACGAGGTCACGGGTTCAAATCCGGCAAAGGGCGATGGATTTTTTTGGGCGTTGGTGCTCCAGTGTCGTAGATTTACAGCACGTAAAAGAACCTCAAGCCTGATAAAGAGGCTTCTGAGAAAAGGTGCCGGTCTTTCACGCCCAATATAGAATGGGACGCTAATGACCATAGCAGTTAAAGAGTGTCCATAAATAAAACTCAATATAAATTTTTGACAGATATTAAAATATCCGATATTCAGACCACACGGGCTATTGTGGAAATAATTGAGGAACCAATAGGGTCGGTACTACTACTTTAACTTGCCAAACGGATCCTCACAACACAACACTTCACACTGAAGTACACATTTTCCTTTTATTTCCCCAGATTTTTAATTGCGCATCGTCCTATTGCTATTCAGAGATATCTTTAAATAACATAGGACAATCTTTTAAAACTGTGGAAACTGGTAGTGGTTCTTGTACCCTACTTTAGTAGAAAATTTAATAAGCTGTCACAGCTATATGCCTCTAGACAGAGTGTTTGGTAGAGTGGTAAAAGCCCACTGCAGAAAGAAAGACATTTTGGCACCAACTGAACGCTATGGAGTGCTTGGACCAAGGCACTATCGTCAAAATACTAAATAAAGATTGGAAAGCAAAGGAACTGAAGTTCACTACTCTGTACGCTTTTAGAATCTTAGATATTCTTCAGCATAGCTGTCCAGTGACTGGGTGATTGCTTATGAAAAGTAAAGTCTAAAAAGAAGGTCTTGTTGTCACTATCGGACAGCAATACTGGAAGTCTAGGAACTACAGTAAGGAAAACAGCTTCTTTGTAAAAAAAAAACATGGTCTGCAAAGGTAAGAAAAAGGATATCTTAAAACTCGTAAAGTATTTTGAAATACCAGAAGGAGCAGATGGATTTAATAATGATATTGTTGATAGTGAGACAGTATTTTATATCACAACACTGTAAATGCCAGAGTGATTGTAGTGTAAATTAGCATTATTGTATGACAATGATTTGAGATGTTTGTTAATTATAAGCATTGTTAGGAAATAAGTTTACACGACCTCACTGAAACTGCCAATGTGAGCGGGTAACTTGTAGCGAGGTGGTGAGTTGTTTATTAATTTGAAGAGACAAACAAATGACGTCAGAGTAGCGCGCTTTTCTTTAGAAATGGAGGGAATATTTTCCCTAGAGCATATGTGTTCGTAATTTTGATTGGATATAAAAATAGACGCTAATGTTGGCGCGCTTTATTAACCAATAGCAGCTCTGTTATAATGTTTAGGCATATCGGGGTGAGGGAGTATAAATTCTAAAGCCAGAGACAAGTATTGCCCAGTTTAAGGGAACCATTCACGTGTTACACGTCGCACAGTTCATCAGAATCATTCACGGGTTACACGTCGCGCAGTTTAACAAAATCGTTCACGACTTATACGTCGCGATATTTTACAGAATCTCTCGCGTCGTAAAGTTATTACAAAAATGTGAAATACTCGAATTAATAACGTGCTGCAAATAAGTGATTACAGTTACATTCGAAAATATAACAGTTTCAGTCGGGCGTGTATCAAGAGTAAATATGTGAAATCAATAAAATGTGACGGCAATAAAAGTGTAAAAACAAATTCTTTTATCAGTGTTATCTTTAGTAACAAATCCTTTCCGTTTACACACCCTGTTCAAGAGATTTGCTCGACTGAGTAATAATAGCTAGCCGGAGGACAAAGAACCCAAAATTCAAAATAGTAAAACAGTAACAGGCGCCCAGCAAATAAGATAACACGAAGAAACCGCGACAATAGTCAACAATAGGTTCTTAATTTTGCATTGTTGGAGTCTGTATTTTGATGTTAATTTACTCTTCTAAACTTACCTTCATTCAGCTCTAAGGAACAATGTGATACTAAGTTTATTATAATGCAACATTAACAATACGGATGCCCGAATTATAATAATAAAAAAAAAGTACAGGAAAGGAAAAAAAAGACATTTTAAAAGTGCATAGTAACAAAACTTTGACCTTCCAATTTTGCATTTATCAACTTTTGTCCCTCCATTTTGATATTAGGAATGAAAATCTTAGGCACATCAAACATGCAATGAAATATCAAGTTAAACACAGTGTAGATGTTAAAGCTTTTTGCCCGTATAATTAGTATTTGAGAAGCATTGAATCAAAAAGCACTAAGTTTATAATGCAGTTTTTAGGAGAGTGGAAAGACTCATATCTCCTAAACTTAATGGTGCTTTTTAAAGCCGTTCATACCAAGCAGTAGTGCAAATGCCACTTTCCTAAATACTATTATCAAAATAATTTTTTGTTTATAACATTTATTACGAAAAACTATTTTGGACTTCGTGCATTCTGAACCAATTACAATGAGTATATAATGAGCATTAAGAAAAGGAGACAAAAATTACATTTATTTAAATGTTAATAAACAATTTCATTTGCAAGTTTTTCTATAAACACCTTTATGTCAATACTTGTTTCAAAAAGCACAACTGTATTTCTGTGTTTAAACAACGCCCATTTATTCCTCCTAACAGTCCAATTCTTTGTCAGTCTGGTTTCTGCTACAGCACGCAGACTCTTCTGTAAGAGTGCATCAGCTGGACCTGTGTTAGAAACTCGAACGTAACTCCTTACTTCAGTGGAGATATCAATGGTTTAGAAGATGGCAAAAAATATATTATATTGGGATCTTATTGCTGAATCTGAAAGTAGTGTAAGAAAAAGAGATCTTGTGGTAACTCTCTCTACGTTGTACACAGTAGATAGAGAAGGTAATTGCATTACACACACACACACCAAAAAAAAGTCTAGATGTACAGCAATAATGTCAGAGGAATGTACAAACCAAGCTCAGCTGATGATCGTTTTAGCAGTGTTCGAACCAGACATTCTGACGTGGGGGAGAAACTTAACAACCAGTAGCAGTATTTTGACCGAACATAGAAGCAATGAAGAACTATCTATTCTACTAGCTGCAAATATCAGCAACAATACACTCACCAAATTTACATAAACATTTTGCTTTGATGTGACAGGATTTTTGTAGACTTTCTTATGTGTGACATCTTTTACAGAATGATATATGTCTCTTATCCACCCTGCTGCAGGAAAGTCGTTTAAACAAGGTCCATTGATATTCACAAACATAACAACAATCAGTGTTTTTGTTTGCAATCGATTCCGGAGCTTAGTGAGAGTATTATTCATTACACTAAGCCGCTTTTCACATTCTGTGGAAGGTAATGGTATCATTCGTATCTTTTGCATCAGTTCCCATAAATGTTCACCAATAAAATCTTCCTTTTTCACTTTCTTGAACTGGCAAAATTCCTTAATGGTTTTTACAATAGAGCTGTCACTATTCAAAGGCACCAATTTCACGATTTTATACAAGGACTCGGATTATGTCATCACCAAATAACTTGTTTTCTTAAAACTGTGGCCACCTTATTTATTTAAAACTTCAAATTACCAATGAAAAGTGATGCAGTTATGTCGTCCATAACCCTTGAAGCTGCTCCTTAAAAGATTCAATTCACTATATCTGAAGGTTCGAGTACAGCATGATCACTGAATGTTTTTGTAGCTGAATATTCACATTTGAGCAGCTTGAAAATGTGCAGCAGGCATGTATTTCATTGTAGCTAATGCACCAATATGCAAATATATTTCCGAAATAACATTTACAGCATCAGATTTTCTAGACTGCAGGTACAAGGAAAGTGATTTTATTGTTTCCAGAATAATAACTCCATGAACCCATTTTCGAGGAATCCCTGCTTCACGGGGGCACTGAGGGATGACTTTCTCGGGTTGTGAACTACTGGATAAGATAACTTTAACTTGATATTACAGTAGTCACACCTATATGCCTCCAGACAGAGTGGAGAAAGCCTAATGCAGAAAGTAAGTAATTTTGTCACCTACTAAATGCTATGAAGTGCTGGGACCATGAAACTGTCGTTGAAATATTAAATAAGGATCTGAAGTTCAGTACTCTAAAGGCCTCTAGGATTTTAGATGCCTTTCAAAATAGCTGTCCAGTGGGCGAATGCTTATGAGAAGTCTAAGTTTAAAAATACGATCTTGTTGTTAGTATCGGACACCTGAAAGTCCAGAAACTGCAGTTGGGAAAACAGCTCCTTGCAAAAAATGAATATAGTGAGCAAGAATAAAGAAGTACATCTTAAAACTTGTGAAGTATTTTAAAATATGAGGAGCAGAGGAATTGAATGACATCGTTGAAACTCAATAATAGGTTTCCAGTTTTGTATTTTGATAATGTTAAGTTACTGTTTTACACTTATGCTCATCCAATATTATGGAACAATGTTAATGGAATTTTTATTTATGGGGGACTCTCAAACTACTGTGGTCCTAAATGTCTCATTCTATATTGGGCAGGAAGGACCAAAAGTTTGCTCAGAGTCCCTTTAACAGGCTAAGAGGTTGTTTTACATGCCGTAAATCTACGACACAGGATCACCAGCTTTACTTCCTTTCCGAATGAAGCCATGCTAAGAATTTTTACACCTGAAAAAAAAAGTCCATTGCAATTTGTCGGATTTGAGCCCAAGACCTTGGGAACTAGAAGGTAGTATGATAGCACCAGACGATATGGAACAATCTGAAACTAAATTTATTGTAATTCAACATTAATAATACAGATGCCTTCTTTATAACATCAAAGGGTTGGAGGAAAATAAATAAAGAAAAAAAAGACATTTTAAAAATGTATATTAACAGAACCTTTAGCTTCCAGCTTTGTATTTACCAACTTTAGAGATAATTTGGAAATATTCCCCTCTATTTTGAATATTAGGAATAAAAACTTTAAGAACGTCAAACATACAATCAAATATAAGCTTAAAACATATGTAAATGTTAAGGCTTTTTGCTTGTATAATTAATTATTTCGGTTTGTATTTGCGGGGCATTGAATAAAAAGACATTATGTGCTTAATAAAGAACTTTTTACAAGAGAGAAAAAACTGGTATCTCTTAAACTTACCAGTGGTTTTTAAAGCTGTTCATGACTAACATAGAGGAAATGCCACTTTCCTAAACATTGTTATCACCGGTCATTTTTGTTTATCATCACATTTATAATGAAAGATGTTTAGGACTTTGTGCATTTTGAACCAATTATACTAAATATATTGTTATGTGCATTAACAAAATTGGCAAAAAATTATATTTAATTAAATGTTAATAATTGCAATTTCAGTTACAAAAGCAGTTTGATACCTTGTTTTATGCAGTTTTTTGAAAAAAAGTTAGTCTTCAGATTTCATTCGTAACTTTTTATATGAACACGTTTATGTCAATGTTTTCAACAAACACAACTATTTCTGTATTTAAACAATGACCATTTCTTCCTCCAAATGTGAAATTGTTCTTCATTCTGGTCTTTGCTACAGAATGCAGACTCTTCATCCACAACCTTCACATAAAACTGCAGCTCAGCCTCGCATCTCCATTCACTCCTGAACCTTTTCTGTAAGCGTGCGGCAGGATCCTCCTTCTTTACTTCATTGACTCTACTTTGGAGTATTAAACCCTGGACCTGTGTTAGACTCTCCTCATTTCAGTAGAGATATGAATGGTTTAGAGGATGACAAAACATTAGGTTTAGATATTACTGTTCTATCTGATGGAAGTGCAAGAAAAACAGAACTTAATACTTCTCTGTATATCTGCTTTTACTTCGTAAATAGTAGATAAAGAAGGTATTTATTTGACCCAAAATTTTGGACTAATATTTCACTGGGAAATACTTGTTTTGAGGTCACTGAATAAAATAAAAATTTTCTAGAAAAAGTTCAGTGTAAGGTATCTGTAAACAGCATAACTCAACAATGAAAGGTTGGATAAGCACAAACTGGATGTTTTAAGTTCAGTACGATCCAAAGATGCGACAGAAAGATTTTCAACAAAATTCCCACACTCTATACTAAAGTTCACATGTAAAATTTTTTGAAATGTTTGATTTTCTAAAAAGATGGCTCTATGGATTTTTATTAAAATACCACATATTAAAGATACTTACATGACAAAAATAAAGTATATCTTGAATTTTCTGGGATTAGCCTGTGGAGTGTTCTTGCTGTGAAGAAAGTTTGTGTGAACAGTGATCTATAATCACTAAGAATGTAGATCCCTTTAAAACATATAATTTATTTCAAATAACTTTTCCCTTAGAATCAGCCATTTCCAAGTTATCTATCATCAGTGGTTCAAATTGTTCAATACTTTGCCTTTGTTCTGATTCCTGTCAACATTCAGTTGTTTCTCACAAAGTCATGGAAACAGCATCACATTTTATGACCAGCATATAGCTTCCAGTACTAAAACATTTGACTATCACTATTCTCCTTTAATCTATAATGTAATGAGTAATGTAGCTATTTCTAGAAATATTTATCTCAATTAAAATGAACTAGGCAGGAAAATAAACTGTGCTCGTCTAGAGAAAGTCATGTGAATGCAGCACACAAGACTTTTTTAAAACATAAAGGACAAAACAACACAGAAAGTCATCTCAGTATCCTTTGCAGACATTCCACAGCATGAGAGTAATACAATACGTACATTTTGATGACATGACACAAGCTGTTTATCTCAGTTTTACTTCTTTGCTTGTATTTGTTTCCTGCAATCAGTAAGACCATCCAAATTTGTATCTGGCTCTTATTTGAAGTCTACTGAGCAGTTAGGTATGTTTCAGCTGGTAGAGCAAGTCAAGTAACTTGGAGTCATGTTGCTGCATATGACACTATAAACAAACACTTCAATCCCATTGTTCCTATCATGTGCGTTATTACACGATTAGACATTACTGTCAGCCTTATTTGCTTCTGTATAACTTCTGTGTAAGCAGATTATTATCTCATTGAAGTGCTGGTTCAAAAGTTAACATTATTACAAAGGATTTTCATTTATGGCACACATGTGAAAACTATGTGAAGTTCTGTATGGAGCACAGTTATGGGATTTGTTCTTAGATAGAAAGAAATTGTTTTGTTAAATATTGGATTACTTAACACTGAATGGCAGCTTTAGAATGTTCTACATCGTCTGTTATATGAAGAAGGCTTAAGCATTGTCAACTGTACAATGAGTGAGGTACAGGAAGTATATCATGTGAGAATAGAAGTCATTGTAATTGGATCAGGTTGCAACAAACATGAGCAAGGCAGACATGTATACTGCTCCAGGTGAAACATAATCTGATCTCTCTAGTATATAGATTAGTGACAAGTTTGCAAATGAGTGTATAAAACACATCTTTTGTTTCCAGCACATGGT
Source organism: Deroplatys truncata (assembly GCA_030765065.1). Lineage (NCBI taxonomy): Eukaryota > Metazoa > Arthropoda > Insecta > Mantodea > Mantidae > Deroplatys > Deroplatys truncata. The sequence continues at coordinate 10,492,733 of CM060983.1, forward strand.
ACATACACTCCACTACTTAGCAGCATTCCACATCGTTCAACACAAAGTGAACAAGATGCAAACAGCTGAAGTTACGGTTATAGAATTACAAAAAACTGTTATTTTATGTATCTTCAAAAACCCGAGAGAGCCTTAAAGATCACTGATTTATGTAGGTTATAAATATGTGGTATGTAATTTAGGAAAAAACAAGTATTTGAAAAATTGTACGGGATTTATGTAATGTATACTTTATAATTCCAGTGCCAGTGTTGTTAATAAAATGTCTATTTGCTGCTGCTGTAAGCTTCGTGCCGAGTGCAAGCTGTTGAACACTCACACAGAACATTCCTTCCAATTAAGGACTCAAGGTCTTAAGGACAAAAAGGAGAAATTCTAAGAGAAATACATGAAAATTTTACAATTGATTCCCTATACACAAAATTGTATATTGCAAATCTCAGTGAAGCCATGATTCCATTTCATATATCAATAATTGTCTTATCCTACAAGATGTATTACACCTTCATAATATGTGACAAAACATTAAAGTCCTCATAAATGTCTTTATTCGAATGAATTTCTCCCATGATGATTGAAATTATGTATTTTCAAACTATACAGAAAAGTAACTATCAGTTGACAAATGTTGCATTTGTATGACCTTATGACACTAATGAATCAACTATATATTTTCACTCAAAAACCAAATAAGGCTATTATCACAAGATTTACACCATTAAGGCTTCTTAACCTCATGAACTAAATTATGCCTTTTCAAATGTGACAAACGAGCAAAGCTCTTATCACAAATTTTACACTGGTGTGGCTTCTTGCCCTCATGAATCAAATTATGTATTTTCAAATCTGACAACTGAGTAAGGCTCTTATCACAGGTTTTTCACTGGTATAACTTCTTACCATTATGTATCAAATTATGTCTTTTTAAACTTGACAAATGAATAAAGCTCTTTTCACAAATTTGACACTCATGTGGCTTCTTACCCTGATGAATAAAATTATGTATTTTCAAATTGGACAACTGGGTAAAGCTTTTATTGCAAATTTTACACTCATGTGGCTTCTTTTCCTCATGAATCAAATTATGTGTTTTCAAATTTGACAACTGGGTAAAGCTCTTATCACAAGTTTTACACTGGTGTGGCTTCTTACCCTCATGAATCAAATTATGTATTTTCCAATGCGAAAAATGAGTAAAGCTCTTATCACAAGTTTTACACTGGTGTGGCTTCTTACCCTCATGAGTCAAATTATGTGTTTTCAAATGTGACAAATAAGTAAAGCTCTTATCACAAATATTACACTCATGTGGTTTCTTACCCTCATGAGTCAAATTATGTATTTTCAAATTTGACAAATAATTGAAGCTCTTATCACAAATTTTACACTCGTGTGGCTTCTTACCCTCATGAATCAAATTATGTGTTTTCAAATTTGACAAATAAGTAAAGCTCTTATTGCAAATTTTACACTGGTATAGCTTCTTACTCTCATGAATCAAATTATGTGTTTTCAAACTTGACAAATAAGTAAAGCTCTTATCACAAATTTTACACTCATGTGGCTTCTTACCCTCATGAATCAAATTATGTGTTTTCAAATTTGACAAATAAGTAAAACTCTTATCACAAGTTTGACACTGGTATGCCTTCTTACCATGTGTGTGCATCAAATTATGTCTCTTTAAACTTGACAAATGAATGAAGCTCTTATCACAAGTTTTACACTGGTGTGGCTTCTTACCCTCATGCATCAAATTATGTGTTTTCAAATTTGACAACCGAGTAAAGCTCTTTTCGCAAGTTTTACACTGGTGTAGGTTCTTACCATCATGCATCAAGTTATGTCTGTTTAAACTTGATAACTGAGTAAAGCTCTTATCACATGTTTTACACTGGTGTGGCTTCTTACCCTCATGAATCAAATTATGTATTTTCAAATTTGACAACTTAGTAAAGCTCTTAACGCAAATTTTACACTCATGTGGCTTCTTATGCTCATGAATCAAATTATGTATTTTCAAATCTGACAACTGAGTAAACCTCTTATCACAAGTTTTACATTGGTGTGACTTTTTACCCTCATGAATCAAATTAGGTATTTTCAAATCTGACAAATGAGTAAAGCTCTTATCACAAGTTTTGCATCTATGTGTCCCTTCATCCCGATGAACAAGTACATCATTTTTTAAATATGACACGTGAGTAAAGATCTTCTCACAATTGTTGCACTTGTGTAGCATTTTGCTTTTATGAATCAAATTCTTTTGTTTCAAGTATAATTCCATGCTGTGAATTTCCCCATCACTACATTTACCAGATTGTTCTGAGTGAATGTGTTCTCCCACAGTTGGTATTTCTGTAACATGATCATCCTGACTTTCAAATTTCGGTTGACACTTTCCATTATGGAAGCTTATGTTTCTTTCTTGGACATCTTCAGAGGGCAATGGTGATTTACGACTGCTATCATCATGAAGTACTCCTGTGTATAATCTAAAATGTTGGAGAATATAGATCATTAAGTATAATCTGAAAAGAGAATCTCAGTTTGCTAACAAGAAGTGTCGTCCTCCATGGTGTAGTGATTACCATGCTAGTCTCTAGTTCCCGAGGTTGCGGGTGCAAACCTGGTGGAGGGCAGTGCAATTTTTCAGGCATAAAATGGCTTCCTTTGGAAAGGAAGTAAAGCCGGTGATCCTGTGTCATAGATTTACGGCATGTAAAAGAACCTCAAGCCTGACGAAGAGGACTGTGCAAAATTTTCGGTCTTTCACATCCAGTATAAAATGGGACACTAAGGACCACAGCAGTTAAAGAGTGTCCATAAATAAAACTCAATTTATTATATTTATTTCAGAAAGAAGTGACAACTGTGTTTAAAATTCTTCATGTAAAGAAATCAAGTTGTTCGTTACAGTTCAATGAATTTAATTAACTCATAATATCATTAGATAATTAATAAAACTTTTCAAATAAAAACATGTTATTGGTAAAATAAGTCGGATGTTTATGGCAAAACAAGCAATGTTATTACATACACTGAGAATTACTTCCAGGTTTGCTTTAACAGCAAATATTCAAGCAATTCCTATTTACTGCTCATCAACAAGTCAGTGCACTTGTTATCAACAAATGTACTGTTTCTATAACATAAGAAACAAACAGAGAGTCACCTAACACTTCTACAAATAATAAGGTATTACAAATTAAAAATTGATATAAACAATTCATCAGAAATAATGTTACAAGAGAATGGATTTCACATACTGTGTGATTTACACAGGCCTACACTTTAAATTTACTAACCCTTTGTCTCATCTGCTGGTTCACCAGTAATACAAAGTTAATTAATTCAGAATAAATAGGACTTGCAGAGGCTATTCATAGCAAATGCAAAATAAAATTTTATTATTTGCCTTTAAAGTAATACTAAACACGAAAAAGTGCCATGAGACAGGCTAGTGAAGGCATGGAGGATTTTCTTAAAATATTTTTGTTGTTTTTACAAAGATCCTCAAATTAAATACTAAGTTTGGAATTTACCTGTATTTTCATTTTTAAGTTTTGCAAGTCAGTCATATACAAGAATTTTTTTTAAAAAATTCCCCTCAAAACGTGTATATACCATGATATCTTGATTTATAACTTTTAGGAGGAATAAAATACTTCCTCCACTTGCCATTGAGGAAGTAAAAATGTAAACAAATTTTGTTTTAATGATTTATTTATTTTTGCTATAGTACATTTTTAACAAGACATCTTTGAGAAGGGAATGAAGAAAAACAAAAATGTACATGCAGAGAGTAGTTTAAGCTGTGGGGGAGGAGGGTTTAAAGGAACTCTTTGTGATAGGTTTTTAAAAGATGCTGGATTATAATAACACAAGCCTGCGAAGATTTTGCAGCATAAAATATTTTACATTATAATGGTCAAATTGGATGCTCTGATTTTCAAATAATACATTTTGCACTTCATGTACAGATTTTGAACAATTCTGTTTCAACAGAAAATTTCAAGTTCAGTACGCTAGTATTAACATCACTGCATATCCGATTTACAGAATTGTTGATTAGAATATGTTAAGATGGTAAATCATATGATGTTATGTTGTACCACTGTCTATCTCTGTTTAAAACCATCTCATAAACATTATTGCCTAAGATATCAACAGAAACCTATCTTAGAATCCTCAGTACTTTTAAATGTCCTCTTTTATAGCTGTGTTGTGTTGTGAATTTTATTTGTGGAAAAAAATTGCAAGTTTGAATAGTTCAAGTGGGAGGGGTTGTGTGAACAATCCTAACAATTTCTGTTATGTTTGCGAGTATTATGTGATAAAGCAACAGAAAGGAAGCCTTACCACATTTATCAAGAGCTTGTATCTGACCTAATTTAAAATTAAATTACGAGATCAAGACAAGAATTTTACCATTCATATTGTGTGTAACAGTTGTGTAGAAAATCTAAGACAGTGGTACAAGGGAGTTTGTTCACTTATGCCCTTTGATTTGGAATTGAGTTTTATTTACGGACACTTTTTAACTCTGTGGCCCTTAACGTCCCATTCTACATTGGGCGTAAAAGACTGGTAATTTTGCTCAGAGGCCTGTTTATCAGACATGAGGTTCTTTTACGTGACATAAATGTACAACATGGGACCACTGGCTTTACTTCCTTTTAAAGGAAGCCATGCTAAGGATTTTTATGCCGAAAAAAAATCCATCACCCTCCACCAGGTTTGAATCTGCAACCTTGGGGATGCACTTTGGTGTCCCTATGGTATGGTGTGAACAACAAAATCATTTAATGACTGTTATTTTTGTCTGTGTAACATATCTGGATTGAATAGGAAAAACAAGGCGGGCATTATATAACCAAACTTGCCATCAGCAATTAGGCCTGTGCCTCATGTTCCTGTTCCATCACCACCTACAGTATTATCAGACAGTAGTACTGGTACTTCTAGTGTAGCAGATGATTTAAATTGGTACCCAGACTTGGAAGATGACATTCCAAATCCATTGAGTCAGTCAGAGTAAAATGATTTGGGTTCAAGGCTGAAAGAAAACAATCTTTTAGGATCTGGAACAACTTTCTACTGGTACAGACATCGAGAGGAAGCATTTCAGAAATATTTTCTAAATGAAGGGGAACTAGTGTATTGCTGTGATATCCCTAACTTAGAGGTCGTATTGGAACAGCTTACAAAGCAAAACAGTGGTGTCTATTTATTCACACAAGCAAGAGAAGTTGAAAGATTTTCTGCTGCACAATGGCAATATGTTTGTTTCAGTTCCAATAGCTCACTGTACATCCCTTAAAGAAAAGTACCAAAATTAGTATACTGTCCTGGAAAAAAATTAAACATAATGAACACAAGTGGTACATGTGATGTGATCTTAAAGTGCGTGTTATTTTATTGGGCCAATAATCAGGGTACATTAAATGCCTGTGCTTTTTGTGTGAATAGGACTCTTGAGCCAGAGAAAGACACTGGGATGAAACTAATTGGCAAAAAGAAACGATTTAGTGCCAGGGACAAAAAATGTAATAAATTGATCACTGCTGACTGACCCACAGAAAGTTTTGTTACTGCTGCTACATATCAACTTAGAGATAATGAAACATTTTGTCAAAGCTTTGGACAAACGTGGTCCATGTTTCCAACATCTTATTCAGAAATTTCCAACATTGTCTGAATCAAAAGTTAAAGAAGGCATTTTTGACAACCCACAGATTTGCAAACTCATGAAGGACATTCATTTTAGAAATACCATGACAAACATAGTGCTTCAAGCTTGGAACACTTCAATTAAGTTATAAAAAAGTTTATGTGTAATGTTAAAAATGGCCAATATGAGCGTATTTTTAATACCATGCTCAAAAAGTTAAATGCACTCTGATGCAATGTGAGCTTAAAATTGCATTTTCTGCATTCACATCTTTGTTTCCTGAAAACTGGGTGCACTAACTAAACAACATGGAGAGATTCCACCAGGACATAAAGGAGATTGGAAACAAGGTACCAGCGTTGATGGGCATCTCCATGATGGCAGACTACGGTTGGTGTTTAATTACAGAGAACTCTCGTCAGGACCAAAAATGCAAGTCATGTCAGCATTCGTTTTCAACAAAGCGGAGGAGAAAATATAATCATAACGTCTGCTTCAAAATTTTTGGTTCATTGTAAACTGTTGCATCTCTAGAATTGAGATTGTTTCTCAATTTAGATAACACATTTTAAGTTGTACTTAAAAATCAGAAATAAACTCAAACATTAAATATTTCCTTTCTGCATGCCAAAAAAAGGTACAAGATACAAGAAAATGAAAAGTATATTTGAATTCAGCATATAAAATTAGATTTAAAGACATGTTTAGCCGTTGCCATAGAAAAAAAAATTAAATTTGCAGAACTGTGTAGTTTGATATTCAATTGACCTTTCGGTTTTGAGGTTGTTTGTTAGTCACAGAGAATATGTTGCACAGCAATATGTATGAAGAGTAGGCTTACTTTTGTTTAAGAAACTGTAATTATACTCTTATTACGCTATAGTGTTCAAGTTAACATAATGCACCTTATACATCTCCCAGTAAATCAACAGTGATTGTCTTGAAAGTCTACACTGGGCTTGCAGTATGGCATGGGAATCTTAACCTGCACTAATGGTTTACACAGTGAGGGAACTGGATTGTGACCTTGAACGTACAGCCGTGGGGAATTCTGGAGGTATTCAGTGGTTCCTAACTTACAGCAAGTCACTTCTCTCTTCTTTAGCAGCACAATGAGTTAGTACAGATAGGGATTTGTGGTTCATAACATATAACAAGTCACTTCTCTCTTCACTAGCACAATGAGTTAGTACAGATAGGTATTTGTGGTTAATAACATATAGCAAGTCACTTCTCTCTTCATTAGCACAATCAGTTAGTATAGATAGGTATTTGTGGTTAATAACATATAGCAAGTCACTTCTCTCTTCATTAGCACAATCAGTTAGCATAGGTAGGTATTTGTAGTTCATAACATATAGCAAGTCACTTCTCTCTTCATTAGCACAATCAGTTAGCATAGGTAGGTATTTGTAGTTCATAACATATAGCAAGTCACTTCTCTATTCATTAGCACAATCAGTTAGCATAGGTAGGGATTTGTAATTCATAACATATAGCAAGTCACTTTTCTCTTCATTAGCACAATCAGTTAGCATAGGTAGGGATTTGTAATTCATAACATATAGCAAGTCACTTCTCTCTTCATTAGCACAATCAGTTAGCATAGGTAGGGATTTGTAGTTCATAACATATAGCAAGTCACTTCTCTTCATTAGCACAATGAGTTAGTACAGATAGGTATTTGTGGTTCATAACATATAACAAGTCACTTCTATTCATTAGCACAATGAGTTAGTACAGATAGGTATTTGTGGTTCATAACATATAACAAGTCACTTCTCTCTTCATTAGCACAATCAGTTAGCATAGGTAGGGATTTGTGGTTCATAACATATAGCAAGTCACTTCTCTTCATTAGCACAATGAGTTAGTACAGATAGGTATTTGTGGTTCATAACATAGCAAGTCACTTCTCTTCATTAGCACAATGAGTTAGTACAGATAGGTATTTGTGGTTCATAACATATAACAAGTCACTTCTCTTCATTAGCACAATGAGTTAGTACAGATAGGTATTTGTGGTTCATAACATATAGCAAGTCACTTCTCTTCATTAGCACAATGAGTTAGTACAGATAGGTATTTGTGGTTCATAACATATAACAAGTCACTTCTCTTCATTAGCACACTGAGTTAGTACAGATAGGTATTTGTGGTTCATAACATATAGCAAGTCACTTCTCTCTTCATTAGCACAATCAGTTAGCATAGGTAGGGATTTGTGGTTCATAACATATAGCAAGTCACTTCTCTCTTCATTAGCACAATGAGTTAGTACAGATAGGTATTTGTGGTTAATAACATATAGCAAGTCAGTTCTCTCTTCATTAGCACAATCAGTTAGCATAGGTAGGTATTTGTGGTTCATAACATATAGCAAGTCACTTCTCTCTTCATTAGCACAATCAGTTAGCATAGGTAGGAATTTGTGGTTCATAACATATAGCAAGTCACTTCTCTCTTCATTAGCACAATCAGTTAGCATAGGTAGGAATTTGTGGTTCATAACATATAGCAAGTCACTTCTCTCTTCATTAGCACAATCAGTTAGCATAGGTAGGAATTTGTGGTTCATAACATATAGCAAGTTGCTTCCTCATCAATAGCACAATGACAGAGCAGAACTTACACATACCAATTGAGAAACAAATTATCATAAAGGTTCTCACCACGGCAAATGTAATGAGAAAATTTCAGACATAGTTTGAAGGAAACTGCTTTTTATACGAGTAAAACAAAACATTTGTAGTTGAAACGGTATATCTGATAATGAGCTACATCATTTAAACTTGCAGAAAACGTTCATGATGCTTATGATTTCTTTGATGTTGATGGGAACATAACAATTTGTGAAATAACATTAACAGTGATTGATGTTTGTAACCTTATTCAAGTGGATGGGCACATAACGAACTCTGAAGTTACACCAAATGTGTGAGTGAGTTACAGAAACGATCTGTGTTTGTTATCTTATTGAGTTTTTTATTTATGCACAATCAAGAACTAGTATGGTCCTTAGCATCCCATTCTATATTAGGTGTGAAAGACTGCAACATTTCCTCAGAGGATTCATCAGGTTTAAATTTCTTTTATGTAATGTACATCTATGACATGTGATCAGGAGCTATGCTAAGGAGATTTATGCCTGAAAAAATCCATGCATTCTGCCATGTTTGAACCAGCAACCTCAAAAACCAGAGACTAGCATGGTACTCTTAGATCACAGAGGACATCATATTGAGGTGGACATGCATATAACTATCTCTGATGTTACAACAGCAGAGCAAATATGTTACAGCAGCGATCAGTGTTTGTAACTTTATGGAAGTGGAAAGGCACATAACATAATGTCCGAAGTTACAGCAGTGATCAATGTTTATAATCTGATTGAGGTGGACAGGAACATAACATGATCTTGAAGTTACATCAGCAGTGTGAATAAGTTACAGTAGTGATCAATGTTTGTTATCTTATGAAGGTGGACAGGAACATAACATGATCTTGAAGTTACATCAGCAGTGTGAATAAGTTACAGAAGTGATCAATGTTTGATATCTTATGGAGGTAGACAGAAACATAACATGATCTTGAAGTTACATCAGCAGTGTGAATAAGTTACAGTAGTGATCAATATTTGTTATCTTATGGAGGTGGACAGGAACATAACATGATCTTGAAGTTACATCAGCAGTGTGAATAAGTTACAGCAGTGATCAATGTTTATAATCTGATTGAGGTGGACAGGAACATAACATGATCTCTGAAGTTACACAGCAGTGGTAATAAGTTACAGCAGTGTGAATAAGTTACAGAAGTGATCAATGTTTGTTATCTTATGGAGGTGACAGGAACATAACATGATCTCTGAAGTTACATCAGCAGTGTGAATAAGTTACAGAAGTGATCAATGTTTGTTATCTTATGGAGGTGACAGGAACATAACATGATTTCTGAAGTTACACAGCAGTGGTAATAAGTTACAGCAGTGTGAATAAGTTACAGAAGTAATCAATGTTTGTTATATTATGGAGGTGCACAGGAACATAACATAATCTCTGAAGTTACATCAGCAGCGTGAATCAGTTATGGATGTGATCAATCTATCATTGATGATCAAATTTATGTCTGCAAAGTTTCTGACACGTTGTTCATGTCCATGTACCTGAAGGTCTGGCAACGTTACTTACCAGTTACTAGCATGAGGTAGAAGAGGTTTTGTGAAGAAAACTGGGCTTACTACTACACGCATTTTAAATACGTAAGCAAGGGTGAAGTAATGGCAAATAACAAGGGCAAGCAAAATGTGTCTTTTGGAAAGATGCTTCTGACAGTTTCTGGGACTCAAAGGGCGTGTTGATGATGGGTTTTCTTCATGAAAGAAGAACAATAAATCCTGCCTAATGGTGCAGACTTATGGTTTAAGTTAATGCTTCTTAATGGAAAAATGCTCTGCAACCCATCTGAAATGTTCTTCTCCACGACAACACGAGATCAAATATGTCTGTACTGATATGTGAAGGCCTGGAAGAGATTCAATGGACCACACATGAAAACCCTGCTTAAGTCCAGACTTATGCCACAAAGACTATCATTTGTGGGGTGGTGAGCAACAATTATGCGATGATGCTGCAGTGGAAAAGTTCTGTATATTGGCTGCTAACACTTCCCTCTTGTTTCTTTAAGGAAGAAATAAAAATATCCTAATTCATTTGGAAAAGTGTACTTTGAAATCAGAAGACTATGTGGAAAGGTGATACGCTATTTTTTTTACATTGGTTCAATAAATCAGTTTAAAAAAAAGAGCAATGTCTTATTTCACATTATTTTCATCTCTCTTCTAACAAACTTTAGTTGGTATCTATTCCTACAAATCTTAACAATGTTTTACTACACATTTTGTTACAGGTACAAGGAGACTACAGGAGGTCAAATCAATAGTCAAATCTTTAAAACGTGGTTTACTAAATTGACATGCACTTGAAATATTACAAGAAAGAGAAGGAACTGAAAAACCAATTGTAGCAAATACATTGGAAATTGTTGATACAACACAATTGACATAGGTTGTGCATTTTAATCAGAAGTATAATTTTAGTGTGTTTAGTTTTTGTCCATCTCTTATGCTTTACTAGCAACAAAAATGTATTTAAAGTTCAGTTAGATTGAAAAGGGCTACACAAGCTATTGACAGAAAATTCAAGTCAGTTGTTTTATTACACTGCAACTATCTTATACCTATGCAATTTTAATCAAAATCATTACAACCTATTTTGAGAAGATCCTAAATAATGCAAATTACTCAATGTAAAGTGCAGTTTTGGGATGCAAGGATTTTTTTGAAAATCTGTGTGGTGCATATATATGCAAAACTTGATACCAAGTTTAGTATTTATGAAACATTTTGTTTTTTAGTTTTATGCCCTCCCTCACACAAACATGTTTTTCTTATAAAATGCTTATATTGGTTTCAAGGGGAGTTTAAAACATATATTTTAATTGACATCTTCATACTGAAGTTTTGTATGGAACACAATAATTCCTGTAATTACTCCAGGTATGAGTAGAGAAAGTAAAAGGGCGGTTTATATTGATCCACCATTGTATAAGGGTATAAAACCCCCAAACTACAGTATGATCTGTAGTCTCAATCATTCAACAAGAATGAAGCATACAACAAATTTCAATATGTAATTTGATGGATTAATTATTATATTTATATTTCTATCAATTCAAGAACGCGAGACATCTGCTACAACATAAATGTGAGAGTTATACAAGAATTAAAGGAGAATGTAACACATGAAGCAGACGGGTTCTAATTGAAGCTTAGCCAAAAGGCAAGTCTTACCTTGATTTTACTGGAGAGAAGTCCTCATCCTGTAATAGAATAATCCAAATGTACAGTTTCACACAATCGTCCATAGAGAGTTAAATTGAGTTTTTTGTTTATGGACGTTCTTTAACTACTATGGTCCTTAGTGTCCCGTTCTATGTTGGGTGTGAAGGACCGGAAATTTTGCTCAGAGGCATCTTATCAGCCTTGAGGTTCTTTTGCGTGCAGTAAATCTCGACACAGGACCACCGACTTTACTTCCCTTCCGAAGGAAGCCATGCTAAGGATTTTTACGCCTGAAAAAATCCATCGCCCTCTGCCGGGTTTGAACCCGTAACCTCAGGAACTAGAGGCTAGCACGGTACTAGTCCACGGAGGATGACCAATATACAGAGTTAGTTAAATGTCTTGCATAAAATGGTTATTTGTTAAAGTACCTGCTTTGATTTGTTTATATATTAGTATATGCTATAAATGATATGCGAAAACAAAAATTTGACATTTCTTCATGCAATGGGGTATAAGAAAACCAAGCAATGGAGAAAGTGTTTAGAACCAGAAAAAATGTTTGGTTTAAAGAACGCAAAACTGGCAAAAAGCATGTTTACTACATGAGAATATATGAGTCAGCCAAGTATTTAGGAAATTAAGACAGAAATGCTTGGTATGTGAGAGGCCAGACAAACAGAGCATTAAACTGAATTCTTCACTGCCAATAACCTGAATGATAAATTTCATAAGATATTTTCGTAAACTGGAGCTTTTAGACATTTTAATTTTACTTCAATAACACTAGAAAGCACGATTTTTGCATCTGATAATTGATTTTAACTAAATAAGTTACCCAGATTTCAAAAATGACACTTTTTTTTGTATCACATCCAGTTTTAATGTTAATAATGATTTACTGTCCGAAAATATGTCACTGCGGTTGGTGCTTATTTGCAATAACAGTGAATCAGCTGTTGTTAGTGTGGCCATGATATGCTCCGTTATTCTTCTGCACATTTGTCAATCCAACACCACACCATTGAACTCTTCGATATCAGAGTCTATTTTCAGAATTGCTACTGATGAAATGCAGAGTTGCATCTTTGAAGTTCATGGTGCCTAGTCCAGTGACAATCAGTCATGTCGTGAGTGTAGTGGAAGTCTGACCTGTTGTTTATATGTGTTATGCTGTGAGTGTGTTAAGAATTAAAAGATGTGTGAATAAGCCAGACTCATTCTGTTAAGTGTGTGGGTGCTACATAATGAAGGGGAGAGGCAGCCAATAACTGCATTGGTGAAACATTTATACTATGTGTATTTTAAAGTAAAAATAAGAGACTGGACAAGGTATGGGTTCCCTACATAATTTGTAACACATGCCTTGAAAACCTACGACAGTGGAGCTATGGGAAATGCGAGGTCCTTCCATTCAGGATAGGCAGAAGCACTAGGACCATAGCTGTGACTGTTATTTTGCCTGGATTTAATAAGAAAAACAAGGACTGTATTGTGTACCTTAATTTAAAGTGAGCGATGAAACCCATGGAGCAGAAATTACAATACCTAACCTCGTAGCAGTTTACCTGACTCTGAGGCTGCCACTGATTAACAAGTTGATATGGATTTCTCACCAGCAACAGAAACAGCAAGTCCAGAATTGTTTAAACATTCATAGTTGAGTGATCTGATAAAAGAAATTGGACTCACAAAACAAAATAATCTTCTTGCCCCTGGAACTACCCTTTCTTGGTATAGAAACAGAGCTAAGGAGTTCAGGAAGTATTTCAAGAAGGAAAATGATCTTACCTACTGCTGTCACATTCCAGGACTGATAGAACTGCTGGGGAGTGATTGGCAGCCGGAAGAATCGAGACTGTTTGTGGATTCCTCTAAAAGGAACTTAAATGATGATATGGGGGTTAAGGATGCTAAACATCTACAGTCATCAGCGCCCTTACAACGTATAAAATTTAAAATCCCAAAACTAAAATACAGGACACAACTCGCTTAGTCTAAAACAATGAAAAAACAACATATCAAAGTCTAAAAACCCCACACTAAAACATGGTAAATAAAACATTAAAAGAGTAAACAACATGCCAGGAACTGTAGAAGTCAAGTGACAAGTGCACCATACGTCCGCTGGGGAGAAGAGACCCCATTAAAACAGACAAAAGCAAATCACAAAACTTAAATATGTACAGTGCATCAAATGTGCCGACTAAAACCACTGTCACTGATAAAACGTAAAAGACATTCTACAGCATGCATGTCATCTGCCAAAACGTTGGCCGTGCCAATAGGCAGAGCCACACAAACACGCAATGGAGCTAAAACCTGACACTCTGCTAAAATGTGATGCACCGTTAAGGGTGCATCACACTGCTCACAGTGTGTTGTGGGGTCACCACTGAACAGGTGCTTATGACTAAAAAGGCAATGACCGATACGTAAATGAGCTAAAATTACCTCTTCCCGACGAGAAGAGGTACCCCAGACTAACAGGAGAGGTTTAACCTCCCGCAACTTGTTCCCCCGGAGGGGCGTCCACTCATCGTACCAAAGCGAGAGGATATGCTGACGTAAACTAACATACAAATTTGTGGAGGGAGCAACAGAGGTAAAACATCTGGGTGATAAAATTGCCAGACTCGTTCCCTGAAATGCCCACATAACCTGGAATCCTAGCGAGTGGAGATCATGTATGCGCTGTACGAGGGGGTCGTAATTGTACAGCACATTAATACTCTGAAGGGCACTCAGAGAGTCCGTACAAACACCACACAGTGCCGTAAGTCGTGCCGCTGAATGTATAAAACGGATTGATAAACACTAAAAAGTTCGGCGGTAAAAATCGAGCATTGCCACGGTAAACGGAAGGTAAAACTATGTCGACCGAAAATAAAGGCACACCCTACTCCAACATCAGTCTTAGACCCATCAGTATATATAAAATGATATTCCCAGAATTGCGCCTGAAGTTCTAAAAAGGCGGAACTAAGAACTGAAGAAGAGGTCTCATTCTTCGGCATCGGCGCTAACCCAAGGTGATAGTGGGCCTCAGCGCGCAACCAAGGAGGAAACAGCGTTTCCCCCCTGGGAGGGGTCGGCGCTGGCGTAACGTCCAAATGCCGAAGAAGGTGGCGAAATCGAACTCTTGGAGGGAGCAAAGCAGAGGATCTAAGTAAATATTGCCGATCAAGAGAATCCTCGAATGACGGGTGGTCAGGCAAGACAGGCATAGCTGCACAAAAGCATCTCACGCCTGAAGGACAGCGGAGGCCTAGCAGTTCAGCGTACAGGCCCTTGTAGCGACTCTTATGACACGATGGTGAATGGCACTCAGGCGACGTAACACAGATGGACGCACTGAGCGTTCGCCAGAAGGTTCTGAGACTCAAGCCACCACGTCAACCGCCCGTTGATCATGCGCTCCATCACCTTGCAAATGCAACTGGTGAGGGAGGTAGGGCGGTAGCTGGAAGGTAGTTGGCGATCCTTCCTAGGCTTAATTCTAGGGACGATGGTGGCTTCGCGCCAAACTGAAGGAAAAACGCCGTCCTGCCAAATACGGTTATAGACCTGTAAGAGAAAGAGTTTACTGTCGGCTGAAAGGTTCTTTAACATCAGGGCAAGAATGCCGTCCGGCCCAGGAGCGGAGTGCCTAGTGAAATGGAATGGGTGCTCCAGCTCCCTCATTGAAAAAAGTT
Source organism: Deroplatys truncata (assembly GCA_030765065.1). Classification (NCBI taxonomy): domain Eukaryota; kingdom Metazoa; phylum Arthropoda; class Insecta; order Mantodea; family Mantidae; genus Deroplatys; species Deroplatys truncata. The sequence continues at coordinate 10,507,944 of CM060983.1, forward strand.
CATTATAACACTCCTGATTATTATAGGTCTCGGAATCCAGCCGGTCTTTATGAGTGCGAAAGCCGGCGGAATAATGGTCAGAACTGGAAACCGCCTCAAAGGCAGCACCCAGAGTGTTAGCAATGGCAGCCGGATCCACGATGGTGGCATTGGGAACCTTAAGGTCAGACGCAGTACAATGCGATACTCTAACGGAGAAGCGACGAAGGAAGGCTTGAAGCGATTAAAAACCTCGACAAAAGAGTCCAGGGCGCCTTCTTGCTATCCTGAATAATGCGACGAGTCCTGGCGCGCGATTGTTTAAACGTAACCAAATTATCGTGTAGGGCGTCGACGAAACACCTTAAGCGCAGCTCTACGGGACAAACGGCGTCCCGACAGTCCTCAGTCCACCACTTAACGGGAATACGCCGAGGGTGGGAGGACGAACGGGGAATTGTGCGTTCGGCGGCAGATAGCATCGTAGAGTTAAGGTGTTGCACCATTTGGTTAACGTCAGCGAAGGGCTGGTCCACAAAAGACACGAGGCTGGAATAGTCTCCAGTCGGCTTTTCTGAATATCCAGGTAGGCGTTCTGGAATACTGGATGTGGTGAGACAGACTAGAAACCGTGCAGGGGTAATGATCGCTGAAGTAGGTGTCAGCGACGACGTTCCACTGCAGACAAACAAGCTGGATGGAGCAAACGGCAAGGTTCAAGTGAGAGAATGTACCAGAAGAATCAGAAAGAAACGTAGGCTCACCTGTATTGAGGATGGAGAGGTTGAACTGAGCAAAAATGTCGGAAAGAAGCGTTCCCCTTGCACAAGCCTAGGCGAACCCCGGCATTAAAATCTCCCAACAGAAGAAATGGTGTTGGGGGAGCGGACAGGAGATCTCGAATGTCCGGGTGAGCGAGGGGAGACGATGGAGGTGAATAGACGGAGCAAAGAGAAAAAAAGTTGGTTAATTGAATCTTAACTGTAACAGCTTGCAAGTCAAAGTAAGTGCGAGAGTCTGAAAATGAACGTCGTTAAGCACTAATAACATGACAGGAGAACCCTCCTCCGGCTCAAGATCGTAGCGAACTGGAGTGTACCCTCGGAGATCAAAAGGATCGTGAGGGCGAAGCTTGGTCTCCTGCAAACACACGACCATAGGTGAATGGGAACGCAATAAAAGTTGCAGTTCCGCCCTATGTGTCGCACACCACGTAAATTCCAGGTCAGGATAGCCATGAATAAAAGGGATAAACTGTCTACTTAGAAGGGCGGCTCAAAATTACCTTCTGCTTTACCTTGGGGCTCGGGCGTTTTGTATGGAGTTGGTCAGACTCCATAGCCTCCTCGAAGGGAGGACCCACGCGCTCAGTGCCAGAAAACGATTCACGCGCCGTGAATCGGTTCTGGGTGGCAATGGGGGAAGGGTGTCGCTGACCGCGGCTTGTCCCAGGAGCATCCTGGGACTGCGACCTTCGAGGAGGAGGTGAACTGCTCTTAACGCGCGCACGCGGAGGGTCTTTAAGAAAATCTTTCCTACGAAGTTTCTGCTTTGATTTCTTCTTAGTGCCCTGTGACTTCAGTACCTTAGGACCAGCTTTAAATGGTTTGATAACTGTGCCAGAAATGGATGGCCGGATGGTAGTTGCGGTCAATGCAGTCATGGTCTGAGTTTCGGCATCCTTCCGAGGTACTGGCGAGGCAACAACAGAACTGAATGTACCCGATCGCAGGAGCGAAGGTTGGCGCGCATGGTAACGCCTCCGAACTTCAGCGAAGGAGAGTTTCTCCTTTACCCGGATCTCCTGAATCGCCTTCTCGTCCAAGTACCGCGGACAGTCGGCAAATGACGCAGAATGAGACCCTTTGCAATTAACGCAGAAGGGGGCTGATGAACAGGTACCATCGTGTGAGGGCTGGTTACATGAGGCACAGATGGTAACGGTACTCTTACAAGAGACATGCGTATGACCAAAACGTTGGCATTTAAAACAACGCAGAGGTCTGGGAATATAAGGCCTCAACGCAATTCGTTCGTACCCTGCGGAAACATTCGTGGGCAGATCGACGCCATCGAACGTGAGAAACAGGGTACGAGTGCATACCAACACTGCGTCGCTTTTAGCCTACACTCGATGAACTGCTGTTACCTTTTGACCGGAAAGATATTCGACCAGTTCATCGTCCGACATACCATCGACGCTGTGAGCGGTGACGACGCCTCGACAGGAATTCAAGGTGCGGTGCTTCTCAACACGGATGGGATAACCGTGGAGAAGCGTGGCGCACAACAAGGACTTACTTTGTGCATCGGACTTGATTTGTACTAACAACGAACCATTTCGAAGGTGAGTGCAGGAATGAACTGGACCAGCAATTGAGTCAATGCCCTTCTGGATAATAAAAGAGTTCACCTTCTCAAAAGTTTGACCTTCCTCTGTTCGCGTAATGACTAAGTAATAACCAGATGTCGGTGGTGCTACCTCTGTTACAATGACTTTTCGGCGCTTGTTATTAATAATGGAGATAGAGGGCTCCATAGTGAAAGGAATACTCCACCATTGCAACCGCCTCCAACCTCGGGCTCTGACTACCCGGGCGTTACCCCGGCTTAGGTGAGTGGCAAATCTATACCGGTCTCACCCCAGGGTCACACCTCCCAGAGCATAGACAGATGGACCCAATGGCCGTGGGGAGTCAGCAGCTCAAACAATGGACCCCCGCGGGACTGCAGTTGAACAGCGGATAGGAACACACACCCTACATGACGATCCCGGGTGGTGGGGATGACGCCATTACCCACTCACCCAGCTGCACACCCAGTGCACGGGTATCTGTCAGGGTGTGTCCACGGAGGATTAAAATAAAGAATATGGTATAATAAATCAAAAGTCTGTGGGTGTTTTGCATGCAAGGTAGGCCGGTGAAGAAGGAAAAGAGATGTGTAAATGGTCGTGGTGTGAAATGTTCGTAAATAGACTAGAGAAGAAAGAAACGATGGTGAGGGGCGGCATGGAACGAAATGCAAAGAACGCACGAGAGCCTACCTTGAGTCCCCCGATCACGAGGACGAATCAACCTCGACCGGACAAAGGTGAAGGGATGATAATCGCGACGAGTGCCTCGGGACCCATACTCACACGAAGTGACCCCCTGGGGGGAGGAGCTTAAACGCTGCATTACTTGATAATAGAAACATTCTAGCCTCAATACCTATGGCACATTCCATTTCAATAAAGGTAAACTACATCTCAATGCAAATGGCTTATGGCAAAATCAAATATCATGAGCACAGGTTAGTGACTAGTGGTATTCTATTAGGACAACAAACAGGCTACACTAAATTTCCTTGTCACTTATGTGAATGGGACAGCACAAGCACATACAAGCCCACGAGACCAGTGTTAAAATGAAGGTAAAATGTTTTAAAAATGCTGCCATAGTTGAAACACAAAAAGATATTTTGCCACCGCTACATATAACTCGGAAACATGAAGCACTTTATTAAGGCCTTGGACAAAAGTAGCCCCAGTTTTCAGTATATTGCAAGCAAGTATCCACATTTATCAGATGCAAAGGTCAAGGAGGGAATTTTTCGTAAGTCACAAATTAGAATGCTGCTGAGAGACCAAAACTTTGAATAGATGATGAATGCTGTGGAACTTGCTGCATGGAAGTCATGATGAAGTTTCTGGAAATGTAAAAGATAAACAGTATGAAAGAAACGTGAAAACGACATTGGATCACAGGAAAAAGTTGAGGTGTAGAATGAGCCTGAAACTGCACTTTCTTCATTCTCATCTAGAGCACTTTCCGAAAATCTTGGGGCTGTTAGTGTAGAGATGGGAGAGAGGTTTCACCAAGATGGCAGAAAGAATACCAGTGGAGATGGGATAAATCAATGATGGCGGTTACTCTTGGTGTTTGAACAGAAATGGCAAACTTGCACCAGTCAGATGCTGGGGTGCTAAACGGTTATTCAAAAGGGACATCTAGGAGTGTTCACATTAAAAGTGATTACAATTTTTCCTGTAACAGCATGTTTTGGAAATGTTTTACAATCATACATGTCCCCTTCTTCCTGAATTCTTTGCTCACAGTTAGTTATGGAGTACAGAAATCATGAGCGTATGTATTCCAGCATTACATGAACCAAGATAATCCGGTTTGACCTCAGGTACTAGCAATATATATATATATAAACGAAACGTGTGTTTATTTCGCCTCCACACACAACAAAATAGTGGAATACATGTCCTGACATGTTTATAAAATACCAATATTTTCCTCTGTAAATATTTCCAAACTTATCTTAATCTGTTTAGAACTTTTTAATATTACATCTTTTATATTGGTGTAACCATTCTCAGAAAAAGTGACAAGCTACATATAAATGGACAATAAATTTGTGTTCAGCAAATTAAAATGAGTTAAGATCACCTGTTGCATCACTTGCAGCAAGAAAAAAGTTTAAAATGCTGGGTAGTGTAACATACGAGTAGATGGACTCCATCCTACAAATTCAAAGTTTGATTATTAATAATAACATAACAAAAACAGTAAATGAATAAGTTTTCCAGAAATATTGACTCTGTCCCCAACCACTGGGATGTGATCCTATTTTATAGAACAATGTATTCAATTTAAAATATAGAGAACTGGAAGAATCCAAAGTGTAAAAATACAATGACCATTCTTTCCTAAGTATTCCAATATTTGCAAATAATAATAACATATACTACTTATTTTAAACAGAGAATCCAGACGTAATCATCTCATGTAAACACACACATATGAGGACTGAGAGGATGGTTCTGACAAGAGTCTCACATGTTAACATGTCACATGGTGGAGCTAATTGTAACATGAAGAAACAATCATCTCATTTAAACACACACATATGAGGACTGAGAGGATGGTCCTGACAAGAGCCTCACACATTGGCATGTCACATGGTAGAGCTAATTGTAACATGAAGAAGCAATCATCTCATTTAAACACACACATATGAGGACTGAGAGGATGGTCCTGACAGGAGTCTCACATGTTAACATGTCACATGGTAGAGCTAATTGTAACATGGAGAAGCAATCATCTCATCTAAACAGACACATATGAGCACTGAGAGGATGGTCCTGGCAAGAGTCTCACATGTTAACATGTCACATGGTAGAGCTAATTGTAACATGAAGAAGCAATCATCTCATCTAAACACACACATATGAGGACTGAGAGGATGGTCCTGGCAAGAGTCTCACATGTTAACATGTCACATGATAGAGCTAATTGTAACATGCACAAGCTATCATCTCATCTAAACACACACACATATGAGGACTGAGAGGATGGTCCTGACAAGAGTCTCACATGTTAACATGTCACATGGTAGAGCTAATTGTAACATGCACAAGCTATCATCTCATCTAAACACACACACATATGAGGACTGAGAGGATGGTCCTGGCAAGAGTCTCACATGTTAACATGTCACATGATAGAGCTAATTGTAACATGCACAAGCTATCATCTCATTTAAACACACACATATGAGGACTGAGAGGATGGTCCTGGCAAGAGTCTCACATGTTAACATGTCACATGATAGAGCTAATTGTAACATGCACAAGCTATCATCTCATTTAAACACACACATATGAGGACTGAGAGGATGGTCCTGGCAAGAGTCTCACATGTTAACATGTCACATGGTAGAGCTAACTGTAACATGGAGAAGCAATCATCTCAACTAAACACGCACATATGAGGACTGAGAGGATGGTCCTGGCAAGAGTCTCACATGTTAACATGTCACATGGTAGAGCTAACTGTAACATGGAGAAGCAATCATCTCAACTAAACACACACATATGAGGACTGAGAGGATGGTCCTGGCAAGAGTCTCACATGTTAACATGTCACATGATAGAGCTGATTGTAACATGCACAAGCTATCATCTCATTTAAACACACACATATGAGGACTGAGAGGATGGTCCTGGCAAGAGTCTCACATGTTAACATGTCACATGATAGAGCTAATTGTAACATGCACAAGCTATCATCTCATTTAAACACACACATATGAGGACTGAGAGGATGGTCCTGGCAAGAGTCTCACATGTTAACAAGTCACATGGTAGAGCTAACTATAACATGGAGAAGCAATCATCTCAACTAAACACACACATATGAGGACTGAGAGGATGGTTCTGACAAGAGTCTCACATGTTAACATGTCACATGGTAGAGCTAATTGTAACATGGAGAAGCAATCATCTCATCTAAACACACACATATGAGGACTGAGAGTATGGTGCTGACAAGAGTCTCACATGTTAACATGTCACATGGTAGAGCTAACTGTAACATGGAGAAGCAATCATCTCAACTAAACACACACATATGAGGACTGAGAGGATGGTCCTGGCAAGAGTCTCACATGTTAACATGTCACATGATAGAGCTAATTGTAACATGCACAAGCTATCATCTCATCTAAACACACACACATATGAGGACTGAGAGGATGGTCCTGACAAGCGTCTTACATGTTAACATATCACATGATAGAGCTAATTGTAACATGCACAAGCTATCATCTCATCTAAACACACACATATGAGGACTGAGAGGATGATCCTGGCAAGAGTCTCACATGTTAACATGTCACATGGTAGAGCTAATTATAACATGGAGAAGCAATCATCTCATCTAAACACACACATATGAGGACTGAGAGGATGGTCCTGACAAGAGTCTTACATGTTAACGTGTCACATGGTAGAGCTAATTGTAACATGAAGAAGCAATCATCTCATCTAAACACACACATATGAGGACTGAGAGGATGATCCTGACAAGAGTCTTACATGTTAACGTGTCACATGGTAGAGCTAATTATAACATGGAGAAGCAATCATCTCATCTAAACACACACATATGAGGACTGAGAGGATGGTCCTGACAAGAGTCTTACATGTTAACGTGTCACATGGTAGAGCTAATTATAACATGAAGAAGCAATCATCTCATCTAAACACACACATATGAGGACTGAGAGGATGGTCCTGACAAGAGTCTTACATGTTAACGTGTCACATGGTAGAGCTAATTATAACATGGAGAAGCAATCATCTCATCTAAACACACACATATGAGGACTGAGAGGATGATCCTGACAAGAGTCTCACATGTTAACATGTCACATGGTAGAGATAATTGTAACATGCACAAGCTATCATCTCATTTAAACACACACATATGAGGACTGAGAGGATGGTCCTGACAAGAGTCTCACATGTTAACATGTCACATGGTAGAGCTAATTGTAACATGAAGAAGCAATCATCTCATCTAAACACACACATATGAGGACTGAGAGGATGGTCCTGAGAAGAGCCTCACACATTGGCATGTCACATGGTAGAGCTAATTGTAACATGAAGAAGCAATCATCTCATTTAAACACACACATATGAGGACTGAGAGGATGGTCCTGACAGGAGTCTCACATGTTAACATGTCACATGGTAGAGCTAATTGTAACATGGAGAAGCAATCATCTCATCTAAACACACACATATGAGCACTGAGAGGATGGTCCTTGCAAGAGTCTCACATGTTAACATGTCACATGGTAGAGCTAATTGTAACATGAAGAAGCAATCATCTCATCTAAACACACACATATGAGGACTGAGAGGATGGTCCTGGCAAGAGTCTCACATGTTAACATGTCACATGATAGAGCTAATTGTAACATGCACAAGCTATCATCTCATTTAAACACACACATATGAGGACTGAGAGGATGATCCTGACAAGAGTCTCACATGTTAACATGTCACATGATAGAGCTAATTGTAACATGCACAAGCAATCATCTCATCTAAACACACACACATATGAGGACTGAGAGGATGGTCCTGACAAGAGTCTCACATGTTAACATGCCACATGGTAGAGCTAATTGTAACATGCACAAGATATCATCTCATCTAAACACACACACATATGAGGACTGAGAGGATGGTCCTGACAAGAGTCTCACATGTTAACATGTCACATGGTAGAGCTAATTGTAACATGCACAAGCTATCATCTCATCTAAACACACACACATATGAGGACTGAGAGGATGGTCCTGGCAAGAGTCTCACATGTTAACATGTCACATGATAGAGCTAATTGTAACATGCACAAGCTATCATCTCATTTAAACACACACATATGAGGACTGAGAGGATGGTCCTGGCAAGAGTCTCACATGTTAACATGTCACATGATAGAGCTAATTGTAACATGCACAAGCTATCATCTCATTTAAACACACACATATGAGGACTGAGAGGATGGTCCTGGCAAGAGTCTCACATGTTAACATGTCACATGGTAGAGCTAACTGTAACATGGAGAAGCAATCATCTCAACTAAACACACACATATGAGGACTGAGAGGATGGTCCTGGCAAGAGTCTCACATGTTAACATGTCACATGGTAGAGCTAACTGTAACATGGAGAAGCAATCATCTCAACTAAACACACACATATGAGGACTGAGAGGATGGTCCTGGCAAGAGTCTCACATGTTAACATGTCACATGATAGAGCTAATTGTAACATGCACAAGCTATCATCTCATTTAAACACACACATATGAGGACTGAGAGGATGGTCCTGGCAAGAGTCTCACATGTTAACAAGTCACATGGTAGAGCTAACTATAACATGGAGAAGCAAACATCTCAACTAAACACACACATATGAGGACTGAGAGGATGGTTCTGACAAGAGTCTCACATGTTAACATGTCACATGGTAGAGCTAATTGTAACATGGAGAAGCAATCATCTCATCTAAACACACACATATGAGGACTGAGAGTATGGTGCTGACAAGAGTCTCACATGTTAACATGTCACATGGTAGAGCTAACTGTAACATGGAGAAGCAATCATCTCAACTAAACACACACATATGAGGACTGAGAGGATGGTCCTGGCAAGAGTCTCACATGTTAACATGTCACATGATAGAGCTAATTGTAACATGCACAAGCTATCATCTCATCTAAACACACACACATATGAGGACTGAGAGGATGGTCCTGACAAGCGTCTTACATGTTAACATATCACATGATAGAGCTAATTGTAACATGCACAAGCTATCATCTCATCTAAACACACACACATATGAGGACTGAGAGGATGATCCTGGCAAGAGTCTCACATGTTAACATGTCACATGGTAGAGCTAATTATAACATGGAGAAGCAATCATCTCATCTAAACACACACATATGAGGACTGAGAGGATGGTCCTGACAAGAGTCTTACATGTTAACGTGTCACATGGTAGAGATAATTGTAACATGCACAAGCTATCATCTCATTTAAACACACACATATGAGGACTGAGAGGATGGTCCTGGCAAGAGCCTCACATGTTAACGTGTCACATGGTAGAGCTAATTGTAACATGGAGAAGCAATCATCTCTTGTAAACACACACATATGAGGACTGAGAGGATGGTCCTGACAAGAGCCTCACATGTTAACGTGTCACATGGTAGAGATAATTGTAACATGCACAAGCTATCATCTCATCCAAACACATACATATGAGGACTGAGAGGATTGTCCTGGCAAGAGTCTCACATGTTAACGTGTCACATGGTAGAGATAATTGTAACATGGAGAAGCAATCATCTCATTTAAACACACACATATGAGGACTGAGAGGATGGTCCTGACAAGAGTCTTACATGTTAACGTGTCACATGGTAGAGATAATTGTAACATGCACAAGCTATCATCTCATTTAAACACACACATATGAGGACTGAGAGGATGGTCCTGACAAGAGTCTCACATGTTAACATGTCACATGGTAGAGCTAATTGTAACATGAAGAAGCAATCATCTCATCTAAACACACACATATGAGGACTGAGAGGATGGTCCTGGCAAGAGTCTCACATGTTAACAAGTCACATGATAGAGCTAATTGTAACATGGAGAAGCAATCATCTCATCTAAACACACACATATGAGGACTGAGAGGATGGTCCTGACAAGAGTCTTACATGTTAACGTGTCACATGGTAGAGATAATTGTAACATGCACAAGCTATCATCTCATTTAAACACACACATATGAGGACTGAGAGGATGGTCCTGACAAGAGTCTCACATGTTAACATGTCACATGGTAGAGCTAATTGTAACATGAAGAAGCAATCATCTCATCTAAACACACACATATGAGGACTGAGAGGATGGTCCTGGCAAGAGTCTCACATGTTAACAAGTCACATGATAGAGCTAATTGTAACATGGAGAAGCAATCATCTCATCTAAACACACACATATGAGGACTGAGAGGATGGTCCTGACAAGAGTCTCACATGTTAACAAGTCACATGATAGAGCTAATTGTAACATGGAGAAGCAATCATCTCATCTAAACACACACATATGAGGACTGAGAGGATGGTCCTGGCAAGAGTCTCACATGTTAACAAGTCACATGATAGAGCTAATTTTAACATGGAGAAGCAATCATCTCATTTAAACACACACATATGAGGACTGAGAGGATGGTCCTGACAAGAGTCTCACATGTTAACATGTCACATGGTAGAGCTAATTGTAACATGAAGAAGCAATCATCTCATCTAAACACACACATATGAGGACTGAGAGGATGGTCCTGGCAAGAGTCTCACATGTTAACAAGTCACATGATAGAGCTAATTGTAACATGGAGAAGCAATCATCTCATCTAAACACACACAAATGAGGACTGAGAGGATGGTCCTGACAAGAGCCTCACATGTTAACGTGTCACATGGTAGAGATAATTGTAACATGCACAAGCTATCATCTCATCTAAACACACACATATGAGGACTGAGAGGATGGTCCTGGCAAGAGCCTCACATGTTAACGTGTCACATGGTAGAGCTAATTGTAACATGGAGAAGCAATCATCTCTTGTAAACACACACATATGAGGACTGAGAGGATGGTCCTGACAAGAGCCTCACATGTTAACGTGTCACATGGTAGAGATAATTGTAACATGCACAAGCTATCATCTCATCTAAACACACACATATGAGGACTGAGAGGATGGTCCTGGCAAGAGTCTCACATGTTAACGTGTCACATGGTAGAGATAATTGTAACATGGAGAAGCAATCATCTCATTTAAACACACACATATGAGGACTGAGAGGATGGTCCTGACAAGAGTCTCACATGTTAACGTGTCACATGGTAGAGCTAATTGTAACATGGAGAAGCAATCATCTCTTGTAAACACACACATATGAGGACTGAGAGGATGGTCCTGACAAGAGCCTCACATGTTAACGTGTCACATGGTAGAGATAATTGTAACATGCACAAGCTATCATCTCATCTAAACTCACACATATGAGGACTGAGAGGATGGTCCTGGCAAGAGTCTCACATGTTAACGTGTCACATGGTAGAGATAACTGTAACATGGAGAAGTAATCATCTCTTGTAAACACACACATATGAGGACTGAGAGGATGGTCCTGGCAAGAGTCTCACATGTTAACAAGTCACATGATAGAGCTAATTGTAACATGGAGAAGCAATCATCTCATCTAAACACACACAAAAAAGGACTGAGAGGATGGTCCTGGCAAGAGCCTCACATGTTAACGTGTCACATGGTAGAGATAATTGTAACATGCACAAGCTATCATCTCATCTAAACACACACATATGAGGACTGAGAGGATGGTCCTGACAAGAGCCTCACATGTTAACGTGTCACATGGTAGAGATAATTGTAACATGGAGAAGCAATCATCTCATTTAAACACACACATATGAGGACTGAGAGGATGGTCCTGACAAGAGTCTCACATGTTAACATGTCACATGGTAGAGCTAATTGTAACATGGAGAAGCAATCATCTCATCTAAACACACACATATGAGGACTGAGAGGATGGTCCTGACAAGAGTCTCACATGTTAACATGTCACATGGTAGAGATAATTGTAACATGGAGAAGCAATCATCTCATCTAAACACACACATATGAGGACTGAGAGGATGGTCCTGACAAGAGTCTCACATGTTAACATGTCACATGCTAGAGCTAATTATAACATGGAGAAGCAATCATCTCATCTAAACACACACATATGAGGACTGAGAGGATGGTCCTGACAAGAGTCTCACATGTTAACATGTCACATGGTAGAGCTAATTATAACATGGAGAAGCAATCATCTCATTTAAACACACACATATGAGGACTGAGAGGATGGTCCTGACAAGAGTCTCACATGTTAACATGTCACATGGTAGAGCTAATTGTAACATGGAGAAGCAATCATCTCATCTAAACACACACATATGAGGACTGAGAGGATGGTCCTGACAAGAGTCTCACATGTTAACATGTCACATGGTAGAGCTAATTGTAACATGGAGAAGCAATCATCTCTTGTAAACACACACATATGAGGACTGAGAGGATGGTCCTGACAAGAGTCTCACATGTTAATATGTCACATGGTAGAGCTAATTGTAACATGAAGAAGCAATCACCTCTTGTAAACACACACATATGAGGACTGAGAGGATGGTCCTGACAAGAGTCTCATATGTTAACATGCCACATGGTAGAGCTAATTGTAACATGGAGAAGCAATCATCTCATTTAAACACACACATATGAGGACTGAGAGGTTGGTCCTTACAAGAGTCTCACATGTGAACATGTCACATGGTAGAGCTAAACACACACATATGAGGACTGAGAGGATGGTCCTTACAAGAGTCTCACACATTAACATGTCACATGGTAGAGCTAATTGTAACATGGAGAAGCAATCATCTCATCTAAACACACACATATGAGGACTGAGAGGATGATCCTGACAAGAGTCTCACATGTTAACATGTCACATGGTACAGCTAAACACACACATATGAGGATTGAGAGGATGGTCCTTACAAGAGTCTCACATGTTAACATGTCACATGGTAGAGCTAATTGTAACATGGAGAAGTAATCATCTCATCTAAACACACACATATGAGGACTGAGAGGATGATCCTGACAAGAGTCTCACATGTTAACATGTCACATGGTAGAGCTAAACACACACATATGAGGACTGAGAGGATGGTCCTTACAAGAGTCTCACATGTTAACATGTCACATGGTAGAGCTAATTGTAACATGGAGAAGCAATCATCTCATCTAAACACACACATATGAGGACTGAGAGGATGGTCCTTACAAGAGTCTCACAAGTTAACATGTCACATGGTAGAGCTAATTGTAACATGGAGAAGCAATCATCTCATCTAAACACACACATATGAGGACTGAGAGGATGGTCCTGACAAGAGTCTCACATGTTAACATGTCACATGGTAGAGCTAATTGTAACATGGAGAAGCTATCATCTCATCTAAACACACACATATGAGGACTGAGAGGATGGTCCTGACAAGAGTCTCACATGTTAACATGTCACATGGTAGAGCTAATTGTAACATGGAGAAGCAATCATCTCATTTAAACACACACATATGAGGACTGAGAGGATGGTCCTGACAAGAGTCTTACATGTTAACGTGTCACATGGTAGAGATAATTGTAACATGCACAAGCTATCATCTCATTTAAACACACACATATGAGGACTGAGAGGATGGTCCTGACAAGAGTCTCACATGTTAACATGTCACATGGTAGAGCTAATTGTAACATGAAGAAGCAATCATCTCATCTAAACACACACATATGAGGACTGAGAGGATGGTCCTGTCAAGAGTCCTCACATGTTAACAAGTCACATGATAGAGCTAATTGTAACATGGAGAAGCAATCATCTCATCTAAACACACACATATGAGGACTGAGAGGATGGTCCTGACAAGAGTCTCACATGTTAACAAGTCACATGATAGAGCTAATTGTAACATGGAGAAGCAATCATCTCATCTAAACACTCACATATGAGGACTGAGAGGATGGTCCCTCGCAAGAGTCTCACATGTTAACAAGTCACATGATAGAGCTAATTGTAACATGGAGAAGCAATCATCTCATTTAAACACACACATATGAGGACTGAGAGGATGGTCCTGACAAGAGTCTCACATGTTAACATGTCATATGGTAGAGCTAATTGTAACATGAAGAAGCAATCATCTCATCTAAACACACACATATGAGGACTGAGAGGATGGTCCTGGCAAGAGTCTCACATGTTAACAAGTCACATGATAGAGCTAATTGTAACATGGAGAAGCAATCATCTCATCTAAACACACACAAATCAGGACTGAGAGGATGGTCCTGACAAGAGCCTCACATGTTAACGTGTCACATGGTAGAGATAATTGTAACATGCACAAGCTATCATCTCATCTAAACACACACATATGAGGACTGAGAGGATGGTCCTGGCAAGAGCCTCACATGTTAACGTGTCACATGGTAGAGCTAATTGTAACATGGAGAAGCAATCATCTCTTGTAAACACACACATATGAGGACTGAGAGGATGGTCCTGACAAGAGCCTCACATGTTAACGTGTCACATGGTAGAGATAATTGTAACATGCACAAGCTATCATCTCATCTAAACACATACATATGAGGACTGAGAGGATGGTCCTGGCAAGAGTCTCACATGTTAACGTGTCACATGGTAGAGATAATTGTAACATGGAGAAGCAATCATCTCATTTAAACACACACATATGAGGACTGAGAGGATGGTCCTGACAAGAGTCTTACATGTTAACGTGTCACATGGTAGAGATAATTGTAACATGCACAAGCTATCATCTCATTTAAACACACACATATGAGGACTGAGAGGATGGTCCTGACAAGAGTCTCACATGTTAACATGTTACATGGTAGAGCTAATTGTAACATGAAGAAGCAATCATCTCATCTAAACACACACATATGAGGACTGAGAGGATGGTCCTGGCAAGAGTCTCACATGTTAACAAGTCACATGATAGAGCTAATTGTAACATGGAGAAGCAATCATCTCATCTAAACACACACATATGAGGACTGAGAGGATGGTCCTGACAAGAGTCTTACATGTTAACGTGTCACATGGTAGAGATAATTGTAACATGCACAAGCTATCATCTCATTTAAACACACACATATGAGGACTGAGAGGATGGTCCTGACAAGAGTCTCAATGTTAACATGTCACATGGTAGAGCTAATTGTAACATGAAGAAGCAATCATCTCATCTAAACACACACATATGAGGGACTGAGAGGATGGTCCTGGCAAGAGTCTCACATGTTAACAAGTCACATGATAGAGCTAATTGTAACATGGAGAAGCAATCATCTCATCTAAACACACACATATGAGGACTGAGAGGATGGTCCTGACAAGAGTCTCACATGTTAACAAGTCACATGATAGAGCTAATTGTAACATGGAGAAGCAATCATCTCATCTAAACACACACATATGAGGACTGAGAGGATGGTCCTGACAGAGTCTCACATGTTAACATGTCACATGGTAGAGCTAATTGTAACATGAAGAAGCAATCATCTCATCTAAACACACACATATGAGGACTGAGAGGATGGTCCTGGCAAGAGTCTCACATGTTAACAAGTCACATGATAGAGCTAATTGTAACATGGAGAAGCAATCATCTCATCTAAACACACACAAATGAGGACTGTGAGGATGGTCCTGACAGCCTCACATGTTAACGTGTCACATGGTAGAGATAATTGTAACATGCACAAGCTATCATCTCATCTAAACACACACATATGAGGACTGAGAGGATGGTCCTGGCAAGAGCCTCACATGTTAACGTGTCACATGGTAGAGCTAATTGTAACATGGAGAAGCAATCATCTCTTGTAAACACACACATATGAGGACTGAGAGGATGGTCCTGACAAGAGCCTCACATGTTAACGTGTCACATGGTAGAGATAATTGTAACATGCACAAGCTATCATCTCATCCAAACACACACATATGAGGACTGAGAGGATGGTCCTGGCAAGAGTCTCACATGTTAACGTGTCACATGGTAGAGATAATTGTAACATGGAGAAGCAATCATCTCATTTAAACACACACATATGAGGACTGAGAGGATGGTCCTGACAAGAGTCTCACATGTTAACGTGTCACATGGTAGAGCTAATTGTAACATGGAGAAGCAATCATCTCTTGTAAACACACACATGAGGACTGAGAGGATGGTCCTGACAAGAGCCTCACATGTTAACGTGTCACATGGTAGAGATAATTGTAACATGCACAAGCTATCATCTCATCTAAACTCACACATATGAGGACTGAGAGGATGGTCCTGGCAAGAGTCTCACATGTTAACGTGTCACATGGTAGAGATAATTGTAACATGGAGAAGTAATCATCTCTTGTAAACACACACATATGAGGACTGAGAGGATGGTCCTGGCAAGCGTCTCACATGTTAACAAGTCACATGATAGAGCTAATTGTAACATGGAGAAGCAATCATCTCATCTAAACACACACAAATAAGGACTGAGAGGATGGTCCTGACAAGAGCCTCACATGTTAACGTGTCACATGGTAGAGATAATTGTAACATGCACAAGCTATCATCTCATCTAAACATACACATATGAGGACTGAGAGGATGGTCCTAGCAAGAGCCTCACATGTTAACGTGTCACATGGTAGAGATAATTGTAACATGCACAAGCTATCATCTCATCTAAACACACACATATGAGGACTGAGAGGATGGTCCTGACAAGACCCTCACATGTTAACGTGTCACATGGTAGAGATAATTGTAACATGGAGAAGCAATCATCTCATTTAAACACACACATATGAGGACTGAGAGGATGGTCCTGACAAGAGTCTCACATGTTAACATGTCACATGGTAGAGCTAATTGTAACATGGAGAAGCAATCATCTCATCTAAACACACACATATGAGGACTGAGAGGATGGTCCTGACAAGAGTCTCACATGTTAACATGTCACATGGTAGAGATAATTGTAACATAGAGTAGCAATCATCTCATCTAAACACACACATATGAGGACTGAGAGGATGGTCCTGCCAAGAGTCTCACATGTTAACATGTCACATGCTAGAGCTAATTATAACATGGAGAAGCAATCATCTCATCTAAACACAACACATATGAGGACTGAGAGGATGGTCCTGACAAGAGTCTCACATGTTAACATGTCACATGGTAGAGCTAATTATAACATGGAGAAGCAATCATCTCATTTAAACACACACATATGAGGACTGAGAGGATGGTCCTGACAAGAGTCTCACATGTTAACATGTCACATGGTAGAGCTAATTGTAACATGGAGAAGCAATCATCTCATCTAAACACACACATATGAGGACTGAGAGGATGGTCCTGACAAGAGTCTCACATGTTAACATGTCACATGGTAGAGCTAATTGTAACATGGAGAAGCAATCATCTCTTGTAAACACACACATATGAGGACTGAGAGGATGGTCCTGACAAGAGTCTCACATGTTAACATGTCACATGGTAGAGCTAATTGTAATATGAAGAAGCAGTCATCTCTTGTAAACACACACATATGAGGACTGAGAGGATGGTCCCTGACAAGAGTCTCATATGTTAACATGTCACATGGTAGAGCTAATTTAACATGGAGAAGCAATCATCTCATCTAAACACACACATATGAGGACTGAGAGGATGGTCCTTACAAGAGTCTCACATGTTAACATGTCACATGGTAGAGCTAATTGTAACATGGAGAAGTAATCATCTCATCTAAACACACACATATGAGGACTGAGAGGATGATCCTGACAAGAGTCTCACATGTTAACATGTCACATGGTAGAGCTAAACACACACATATGAGGACTGAGAGGATGGTCCTTACAAGAGTCTCACATGTTAACATGTCACATGGTAGAGCTAATTGTAACATGGAGAAGCAATCATCTCATCTAAACACACACATATGAGGACTGAGAGGATGGTCCTTACAAGAGTCTCACAAGTTAACATGTCACATGGTAGAGCTAATTGTAACATGGAGAAGCAATCATCTCATCTAAACACACACATATGAGGACTGAGAGGATGGTCCTTACAAGAGTCTCACATGTTAACATGTCACATGGTAGAGCTAATTGTAACATGGAGAAGCAATCATCTCATCTAAACACACACATATGAGGACTGAGAGGATGGTCCTGACAAGAGTCTCACATGTTAACATGTCACATGGTAGAGCTAATTGTAACATGGAGAAGCTATCATCTCATCTAAACACACACATATGAGGACTGAGAGGATGGTCCTGACAAGAGTCTCACATGTTAACATGTCACATGGTAGAGCTAATTGTAACATGGAGAAGCAATCATCTCATTTAAACACACACATATGAGGTCTGAGAGGATGGTCCTGACAAGAGTCTTACATGTTAACGTGTCACATGGTAGAGATAATTGTAACATGCACAAGCTATCATCTCATTTAAACACACACATATGAGGACTGAGAGGATGGTCCTGACAAGAGTCTCACATGTTAACATGTCACATGGTAGAGCTAATTGTAACATGAAGAAGCAATCATCTCATCTAAACACACACATATGAGGACTGAGAGGATGGTCCTGGCAAGAGTCTCACATGTTAACAAGTCACATGATAGAGCTAATTGTAACATGGAGAAGCAATCATCTCATCTAAACACACACATATGAGGACTGAGAGGATGGTCCTGGCAAGAGTCTCACATGTTAACAAGTCACATGATAGAGCTAATTGTAACATGGAGAAGCAATCATCTCATTTAAACACACACATATGAGGACTGAGAGGATGGTCCTGACAAGAGTCTCACATGTTAACATGTCATATGGTAGAGCTAATTGTAACATGAAGAAGCAATCATCTCATCTAAACACACACACATATGAGGACTGAGAGGATGGTCCTGGCAAGAGTCTCACATGTTAACAAGTCACATGATAGAGCTAATTGTAACATGGAGAAGCAATCATCTCATCTAAACACACACAAATGAGGACTGAGAGGATGGTCCTGACAAGAGCCTCACATGTTAACGTGTCACATGGTAGAGATAATTGTAACATGCACAAGCTATCATCTCATCTAAACACACACATATGAGGACTGAGAGGATGGTCCTGGCAAGAGCCTCACATGTTAACGTGTCACATGGTAGAGCTAATTGTAACATGGAGAAGCAATCATCTCTTGTAAACACACACATATGAGGACTGAGAGGATGGTCCTGACAAGAGCCTCACATGTTAACGTGTCACATGGTAGAGATAATTGTAACATGGAGAAGCAATCATCTCATTTAAACACACACATATGAGGACTGAGAGGATGGTCCTGACAAGAGTCTTACATGTTAACGTGTCACATGTAGAGATAATTGTAACATGCACAAGCTATCATCTCATTTAAACACACACATATGAGGACTGAGAGGATGGTCCTGACAAGAGTCTCACATGTTAACATGTCACATGGTAGAGCTAATTGTAACATGAAGAAGCAATCATCTCATCTAAACACACACATATGAGGACTGAGAGGATGGTCCTGGCAAGAGTCTCACATGTTAACAAGTCACATGATAGAGCTAATTGTAACATGGAGAAGCAATCATCTCATCTAAACACACACATATGAGGACTGAGAGGATGGTCCTGACAAGAGTCTTACATGTTAACGTGTCACATGGTAGAGATAATTGTAACATGCACAAGCTATCATCTCATTTAAACACACACATATGAGGACTGAGAGGATGGTCCTGACAAGAGTCTCACATGTTAACATGTCACATGGTAGAGCTAATTGTAACATGAAGAAGCAATCATCTCATCTAAACACACACATATGAGGACTGAGAGGATGGTCCTGGCAAGAGTCTCACATGTTAACAAGTCACATGATAGAGCTAATTGTAACATGGAGAAGCAATCATCTCATCTAAACACTCACATATGAGGACTGAGAGGATGGTCCTGACAAGAGTCTCACATGTTAACAAGTCACATGATAGAGCTAATTGTAACATGGAGAAGCAATCATCTCATCTAAACACACACATATGAGGACTGAGAGGATGGTCCTGACAAGAGTCTCACATGTTAACATGTCACATGGTAGAGCTAATTGTAACATGAAGAAGCAATCATCTCATCTAAACACACACATATGAGGACTGAGAGGATGGTCCTGGCAAGAGTCTCACATGTTAACAAGTCACATGATAGAGCTAATTGTAACATGGAGAAGCAATCATCTCATCTAAACACACACAAATGAGGACTGAGAGGATGGTCCTGACAGCCTCACATGTTAACGTGTCACATGGTAGAGATAATTGTAACATGCACAAGCTATCATGTCATCTAAACACACACATATGAGGACTGAGAGGATGGTCCTGGCAAGAGCCTCACATGTTAACGTGTCACATGGTAGAGATAATTGTAACATGGAGAAGCAATCATCTCTTGTAAACACACACATATGAGGACTGAGAGGATGGTCCTGACAAGAGCCTCACATGTTAACGTGTCACATGGTAGAGATAATTGTAACATGCACAAGCTATCATCTCATCTAAACTCACACATATGAGGACTGAGAGGATGGTCCTGGCAAGAGTCTCACATGTTAACGTGTCACATGGTAGAGATAATTGTAACATGGAGAAGTAATCATCTCTTGTAAACACACACATATGAGGACTGAGAGGATGGTCCTGGCAAGAGTCTCACATGTTAACAAGTCACATGATAGAGCTAATTGTAACATGGAGAAGCAATCATCTCATCTAAACACACACAAATAAGGACTGAGAGGATGGTCCTGACAAGAGCCTCACATGTTAACGTGTCACATGGTAGAGATAATTGTAACATGCACAAGCTATCATCTCATCTAAACATACACATATGAGGACTGAGAGGATGGTCCTGGCAAGAGCCTCACATGTTAACGTGTCACATGGTAGACATAATTGTAACATGCACAAGCTATCATCTCATCTAAACACACACATATGAGGACTGAGAGGATGGTCCTGACAAGAGCCTCACATGTTAGCGTGTCACATGGTAGAGATAATTGTAACATGGAGAAGCAATCATCTCATTTAAACACACACATATGAGGACTGAGAGGATGGTCCTGACAAGAGTCTCACATGTTAACATTTCACATGGTAGAGCTAATTGTAACATGGAGAAGCTATCATCTCATCTAAACACACACATATGAGGACTGAGAGGATGATCCTGACAAGAGTCTCACATGTTAACATGTCACATGGTAGAGCTAAACACACACATATGAGGACTGAGAGGATGGTCCTTACAAGAGTCTCACATGTTAACATGTCACATGGTAGAGCTAATTGTAACATGGAGAAGCAAATCATCTCATCTAAACACACACATATGAGGACTGAGAGGATGGTCCTTACAAGAGTCTCACAAGTTAACATGTCACATGGTAGAGCTAATTGTAACATGGAGAAGCAATCATCTCATCTAAACACACACATATGAGGACTGAGAGGATGGTCCTGACAAGAGTCTCACATGTTAACATGTCACATGGTAGAGCTAATTGTAACATGGAGAAGCTATCATCTCATCTAAACACACACATATGAGGACTGAGAGGATGGTCCTGACAAGAGTCTCACATGTTAACATGTCACATGGTAGAGCTAATTGTAACATGGAGAAGCAATCATCTCATTTAAACACACACATATGAGGACTGAGAGGATGGTCCTGACAAGAGTCTTACATGTTAACGTGTCACATGGTAGAGATAATTGTAACATGCACAAGCTATCATCTCATTTAAACACACACATATGAGGACTGAGAGAATGGTCCTGACAAGAGTCTCACATGTTAACATGTCACATGGTAGAGCTAATTGTAACATGAAGAAGCAATCATCTCATCTAAACACACACATATGAGGACTGAGAGGATGGTCCTGTCAAGAGTCTCACATGTTAACAAGTCACATGATAGAGCTAATTGTAACATGGAGAAGCAATCATCTCATCTAAACACACACATATGAGGACTGAGAGGATGGTCCTGACAAGAGTCTCACATGTTAACAAGTCACATGATAGAGCTAATTGTAACATGGAGAAGCAATCATCTCATCTAAACACACACATATGAGGACTGAGAGGATGGTCCTGGCAAGAGTCTCACATGTTAACAAGTCACATGATAGAGCTAATTGTAACATGGAGAAGCAATCATCTCATTTAAACACACACATATGAGGACTGAGAGGATGGTCCTGACAAGAGTCTCACATGTTAACATGTCATATGGTAGAGCTAATTGTAACATGAAGAAGCAATCATCTCATCTAAACACACACATATGAGGACTGAGAGGATGGTCCTGGCAAGAGTCTCACATGTTAACAAGTCACATGATAGAGCTAATTGTAACATGGAGAAGCAATCATCTCATCTAAACACACACAAATGAGGACTGAGAGGATGGTCCTGACAAGAGCCTCACATGTTAACGTGTCACATGGTAGAGATAATTGTAACATGCACAAGCTATCATCTCATCTAAACACACACATATGAGCACTGAGAGGATGGTCCTGGCAAGAGCCTCACATGTTAACGTGTCACATGGTAGAGCTAATTGTAACATGGAGAAGATATCATCTCTTGTAAAACACACACATATGAGGACTGAGAGGATGGTCCTGACAAGAGCCTCACATGTTAACGTGTCACATGGTAGAGATAATTGTAACATGCACAAGCTATCATCTCATCTAAACACATACATATGAGGACTGAGAGGATGGTCCTGGCAAGAGTCTCACATGTTAACGTGTCACATGGTAGAGATAATTGTAACATGGAGAAGCAATCATCTCATTTAAACACACACATATGAGGACTGAGAGGATGGTCCTGACAAGAGTCTTACATGTTAACGTGTCACATGGTAGAGATAATTGTAACATGCACAAGCTATCATCTCATTTAAACACACACATATGAGGGACTGAGAGGATGGTCCTGACAAGAGTCTCACATGTTAACATGTCACATGGTAGAGCTAATTGTAACATGAAGAAGCAATCATCTCATCTAAACACACACATATGAGGACTGAGAGGATGGTCCTGGCAAGAGTCTCACATGTTAACAAGTCACATGATAGAGCTAATTGTAACATGGAGAAGCAATCATCTCATCTAAACACACACATATGAGGACTGAGAGGATGGTCCTGACAAGAGTCTTACATGTTAACGTGTCACATGGTAGAGATAATTGTAACATGCACAAGCTATCATCTCATTTAAACACACACATATGAGGACTGAGAGGATGGTCCTGACAAGAGTCTCACATGTTAACATGTCACATGGTAGAGCTAATTGTAACATGAAGAAGCAATCATCTCATCTAAACACACACATATGAGGACTGAGAGGATGGTCCTGGCAAGAGTCTCACATGTTAACAAGTCACATGATAGAGCTAATTGTAACATGGAGAAGCAATCATCTCATCTAACACACACATATGAGGACTGAGAGGATGGTCCCTGACAAGAGTCTCACATGTTAACAAGTCACATGATAGAGCTAATTGTAACATGGAGAAGCAATCATCTCATCTAAACACACACATATGAGGACTGAGAGGATGGTCCTGACAAGAGTCTCACATGTTAACATGTCACATGGTAGAGCTAATTGTAACATGAAGAAGCAATCATCTCATCTAAACACACACATATGAGGACTGAGAGGATGGTCCTGGCAAAGAGTCTCACATGTTAACAAGTCACATGATAGAGCTAATTGTAACATGGAGAAGCAATCATCTCATCTAAACACACACAAATGAGGACTGAGAGGATGGTCCTGACAGCCTCACATGTTAACGTGTCACATGGTAGAGATAATTGTAACATGCACAAGCTATCATCTCATCTAAACACACACATATGAGGACTGAGAGGATGGTCCTGCAAGAGCCTCACATGTTAACGTGTCACATGGTAGAGCTAATTGTAACATGGAGAAGCAATCATCTCTTGTAAACACACACATATGAGGACTGAGAGGATGGTCCTGACAAGAGCCTCACATGTTAACGTGTCACATGGTAGAGATAATTGTAACATGCACAAGCTATCATCTCATCCAAACACACACATATGAGGACTGAGAGGATGGTCCTGGCAAGAGTCTCACATGTTAACGTGTCACATGGTAGAGATAATTGTAACATGGAGAAGCAATCATCTCATTTAAACACACACATATGAGGACTGAGAGGATGGTCCTGACAAGAGTCTCACATGTTAACGTGTCACATGGTAGAGCTAATTGTAACATGGAGAAGCAATCATCTCTTGTAAACACACACATATGAGGACTGAGAGGATGGTCCTGACAAGAGCCTCACATGTTAACGTGTCACATGGTAGAGATAATTGTAACATGCACAAGCTATCATCTCATCTAAACTCACACATATGAGGACTGAGAGGATGGTCCTGGCAAGAGTCTCACATGTTAACGTGTCACATGGTAGAGATAATTGTAACATGGAGAAGTAATCATCTCTTGTAAACACACACATATGAGGACTGAGAGGATGGTCCTGGCAAGCGTCTCACATGTTAACAAGTCACATGATAGAGCTAATAGTAACATGGAGAAGCAATCATCTCATCTAAACACACACAAATAAGGACTGAGAGGATGGTCCTGACAAGAGCCTCACATGTTAACGTGTCACATGGTAGAGATAATTGTAACATGCACAAGCTATCATCTCATCTAAACATA